>VZRI01001608.1:0-189387 GCA_013397515.1 Upupa epops | reverse complement strand
CTCCTTCATCTACTTCGTCTATGTGGCGCCGGGCATCGGTAAGCGGCGGGCCGAGGCCGGGGCTCTACTGGGCGGGGGCGCGCCGTTCTGCCGTTGGAAACGCTGAGTAATCCGCGACCGGGGCCGGGGGGATGCGGCATCGCCGGCTGCGGCTCTACGGGGCTACCGGGGTTCGGCGCCGGGCAGCGCGTCTTCCCTGGGGCAGAGCCCGCCGCCGGGGAAGGAGGGGCTGTTCCCAGTGCAGGGGGTGCCCGGTGTTCACTTCACGCCCACCCGTGTAGGGCTACCGATTCCCGGTGCTGGTGGAGCCGCGGGTGGTGCCCTCGGGCTGGCGGGGCCGGGCGGGGGTCTGCGAGCCCCCGGCTGCCCCCGAGTTTGTTTTGAATCGGCGGAGCGTTGTCCAAGTGTTTGTGGTGCGAACTCGTGCGGTGGCGGAAATCGGTGAAGTGGGAAGGCAGCGTGTGTAGGGAGGAAAACGCTCCGTCCTGCCTTCTGCCTTAAGAATGGCCATAGCACCCAGTGCCTATCTCCCGTGAGGTGCGGGGGAACCCTGCCTGGGAAGGCAACTGTTTATCTCATTCAACGTATATCTATTCTGCAAGAGGCCAAGGCTGGTGGGTTTTGGCCTTCAACCAAACTGTGGCAACAATTTAATTCTGTGAAAGCAACCTTTTTAAAAGAAATCTTGGAAAAGGAAGTTTCTCCTTGAAGTGTCATTGCTGTTGCTCATGCCATTCCTGGCTTGGACATCTCAAGAAGACCTTTGTGTCCTTTTCAAATGACTTTTGTGGTTTTTTTATTTACAGATGATGTTCTGTGGCTGTCACTGGGCTTTGGGAGCTTTTCATGGGACTGAGTGGGAGTTGGCCAGTATGTGGGGGCCTTCTCCTGTCCTGAGCACAGCCTACTGTGGTGGCCCAGGATTTTTCTGCTTGGATGGATAGGTCACCAGTCTCCTGCCCACTGTCCTGCAGGCTGGCCTTGGAGTTGCTAGAGCACTTGTGCATCTGTTGGAGGAGTTTCATGCTGGTGCTGATGGGTGGCACAGCTGCTGCCTGCTCCCTCTATAAACACAGCCTGACTTGTCCCATTCACGTGTTGCTGTGGGGCCAGCAGTTGCTTGATCGGCTGACTTCCACATCCTTTGTGGGGCAGGTGCAGGGGTTGTCTTCTCCAGGAGCTACCATGTGGATGGCTTTCCCCAGTCCCAGCTGAAATAGCCATACTGTTTAAGAAGGGAACTGCTTTTATAAGAATCTTGTAAGATTTGTTCCCTTTTTTTAGAGTTGGTGCTGTTTTTGTGTGGTTGCCACTCCTAGAGCTGCTGTAGAATGTAAAATGCTCGTTAAAACCAGATCTGTGCCCAGAGGCCTTTCCACATGTGGACCTTGGATAACATGGTCACATCCCACCCAGAGTCCTCTTTGCAATGATGGAAGAGGAGGCAGAGAGGTGAAGGTCATTCCTATTCCCACCCGCCCATGGAGTCATGTCCCCATCAGGTGAAAGGAGATAGAGGTTTGCTTCCTTATTTTTTTTAACTCCCTTTTTCAGCCAAAAGTGTTTCATCTTGAAAACTCAGCCCAGTATTCTCAGATGCCTGGGCTTATCCTCCCAGCACTCATGAGTTTGTTTTCAGGCCAGGATGGCAAGCAGATGCTTAGAGGAAAAGTGAATTGAGACATGAGCAGAGCTTACTGTTTGACCTGTGATGGAGAGGTGCCTCAGTGGGCTTTTCCAGTGGCCTTTGGCCTGGCCTCTGCTGCCTTCTGCAATGGAGTAGGGCTAGGCTGGTTTTCTCCAGCTGCTGAATGACCTGAAGAAGCCTCTGCCGTGAAACTGTCCCTTGCAGGCTATATTGGGGAAGTGGTTGAAGAAGGACTTGGAGCTTATCAGCTAAACCATGGACAGAAGAGTGATGAATCTATTCCTTAATTTAACCTTAATTAAAATCTCCAAATAAATGGGACCCAAAGCTGTGAGTGAACTTGAACTAGTTGGAAGACTGGTCCTGAAAAGACTTTCATCTTTTTCGTGCCACACGTTGCTGGGAAAGGGTTCCTGTAGCAAACCTACATGGGGATTAGGGGTTGGTGGCACCAGGCCTGGAGCCACCTTTCTGCATTCAGAGTGACCCTGTGGTGGGATGGCAGTGAGGACCCAGGCATAGCTGTGACATTGTGCTGTCACTATGATGGAAGGCAGAGCTGGGCCAAACCTGTCTCTGAACCCCTGGTTTGAGGGGGTGGGAAATGAATCGGTGTTGCTGAGGCTTGTATTTTGAACAGTTTTGTGCCAGGGGAAAACTGGGACAGTTGCACTTTTGGGTCCTGTATCAGTGCATTAGTGTGGATCTGGCATGCTTGCTGGATCCCTTGCTGGCTGGAAAAGCTGAAAACCCGCTCCTTGTGTCCTTTGGGAATGGGGAGCCCAGACTGAGCTTTGAGTTTCCTACCCCAATGCTGGCTTGTTGCCTGGCTATCTGTCATGTTTGGAGCCTTGCAGCCCAGGTAGTGCAGGCATGCCCTTAGCCATCTTGGGATGGAAATGCAGGAAGAAATTAATGTTTCGTGTCAGCATATCTGCCACACTTGATACCCACCCATAGAGAGTCCAGAGCTTTTGGGGCTCACCTTTGCATTGCATCCTGGTTTATGTGATGCTTGGGGTAACTGCTTGTTTCTGTCTTTCACCAAGGTTTCTTCCTACAGAACTGAGGTTTTCTAATGGGCTTGGGTTTGTGCAGTGCGATCCAATGTAAGCAGCCAGGGCTGCCTTTGTCCCAGCATTCGCATCCAGTACCCATGTGTCCTCCCCACACAGCACCTGAGCAACACATGTCCTGAGACTCCAGAGAGCCACTGATGGCACAAATGCTATAGGCTCCCCTTTTATTTGATTAATTTCCACAGAGCTTGCTTGCTCTTACCCCTGCTCTGGCTAGGGTGGTTCTGTGGCTCAGTCTCATCGTGGGCATTGTTCACTGGATGAGGCAGACGATTGTTCTGCTCTGTGGTGCGCTGGGGCTGAGACACAGCCAGGCTGATGGGGATACGGCAACTAAAGGCTCCAGGGGATGCTCTCGTATCTGCGTGGGTCTATGCGGAGTGTCAGGGAAGCTTTGTGAGGCAACAAGAATGAGGTGATGCTCACACGGGTGGGGAGGTCGCTTTGGCTTGCTACCAGGCTCAGAAGTCTTGCAGGTGGAGAAGCAGGGTAAGGGCTGTGAAGCAGACTGTACTTTTATTTATGTGCAGTTGCACTGGCCTCATCTTTGGAATAAGCAGAGCTTGGCATGAGGTGAACTGTTTTGTCCTGCTCTGGAATCTGGTGTGCACATCAGTAGGATCTTTTCTGTGAGGCTCATTCCTGGCATTGGGGCTCTTGTTGTCCCAGGACAGCTGCCCTGCATGCCCCTTGCTTCTGAAGAGGACATGTACAGGAATGGGATTAGAATCAGAGAATCACAGAGTGGTAGTGGTTGGAAGGAACCTCTGGAGATCATCTCTTGCCAGAGTTTTCTGCCCATGTGCAGATCCTGGTGTTGGAGCAAGGATCCTTCAAGGAGCTAAGATACAGTCCCAGCAAATGACTTGCAATAGTGGTCTTGTGCTCTTTTAACAGCCTGGGAAATCAAGGGAATTCTTTCCTGTGGTGAGGAACTGTAATGCCTTTACAAGCTGCTTGCACTTCGAGTTGGTATTTTCATCTTGGTAAGTCTTCCTGCAACTAGGAATTTTTCAGACCTTGGACTTGGTCCTTGTGGAACTAGTGGTTACTGCATGGCTGGTAGTAGGGAGCTCAGGGGCTTTCCCTGGTGCTCAAGTTGCTGCTCTTGGCTTTTCCCTTGTTGTCTTTCCAGATGTTGGAGCCTTTTTATTTTCTGTTCAACCTAGGTTTGCACAGGAGTCTTACTTGGTTGGATTTGATATAGGAAATTAATGCAGAGAATTTAAATTATTGGGTGAGAGAGCTGTAAATTCACTGGCTTTACTTCCTCAAAACATATCAGAATTGCTCCAGCCCAGTCATACAGGGCATGAACTAGATTTAATAGACAGGAGTGCTGTGTAAGGCTGTTTCCCCATGCTGTGTTTTGGTGGACAGCAGAGCAGGACTGTGGAAACCAACAGCTTCCTCTGTACAGCTCATTTGCTGCTTTGTCCGCAATATTATGTGGCCAAATGTGGTTTGCTTATTTAATCAGTCTTTTAATTTTAATGTTAATGCACAAAGGAGATCCAGGAGTGGAAAGGGCAAAAAGTTTTTTCTGCTGCTCGCTTGACCCGGATTGAGCGAACCATGGGACTGCGGGAGGTGGTTGAGTTGCCCAGAGAAAATGTGGCTGTGGTCCTGGGAAGAAGAGTGGCACAATGAGGGCAGAGCTTGGACTAGAGAGCCCGTGTTAGTAAAGTGGGGAGATTATGTAGGGAAAAGGGGAATTGCTTTTACCCTCTGTGCTATTTTTACTTTTATGGGGTTAGCAGAAGTAGAAGGCTGGTTAGACATGGGGGGAAAGTGTCTGAAAGTCTGGTGCAGAGTCCTGAGCAAGATGTCAGGGAATGTTGGTTGTAGCAGGGTGTTGGTGCCCAGTTCATCAGTGGGCTGCAGTGGCCTTGGGGCAGAGGCTGGATCCAGGTACCTTTTGGGGTGACTTGACATCCTGTCTGAGCAGGGACAGAAGGTGAAGGTACAGCTCTGAATAACAAAATGAGGTTTGTACTGTTGTAGCCTTAGCTTTCATCTTCTGGGCCTTCCCTCTGCAGTGTAAGCAAGCATGGTACCCTACTGTGAAACACGATCAGTGCTGCCCTCCTTCACCCTTCTCTCCTCAAAAGATCTGCCAAGCAGCATTTCACAACCCAAGGAAGAAACAGCCCAGTTCCTCAGTGTATCCCACTGAGGTTTTGCAGTCATTGGATCTGACAGTGAGTGGGGGTAGTAAGAAATCCTGAGTGCTCTTTGATGCAAGAACTTGAGCTCAGGATTTCTTATGCTACGCTTGGAAAAGAGAATGGTGGTGACTGTTGGAAATAGCTGCTTTGGTAGCAGTGCTTTCTTCCAGCTCTGAGTCCTAACCTAAAAGGCTCACGTAGACGGGAGAGTGGAGAGTAGCTGCAGCTCTGCTCACAACAGGAGCTACTCCTGTGCCAGTCTATGTGGGGTGATGAAGAGCATTGGTTGAAGACCTCCCTTTGGTAGAGGCCAACAAACTGCAAGTTTCCTTGGCATGCAGATGCATCAGTAGATTCTCGTTGCCTGTAAGCATTGGTGTTGCCTGTCCAGCACATCTGGTTTGGGTTATTTTGCTGGTGGGTGTTGCAACTACAGAGTATGTGAAGAGTTAACATTTCATCCCTCTTGTCTCTGGAACGCCTGGCTTGTGGAAGCAGATCAACAGTCACAAAAGCTTTGCTGGTTCATTCCTATAAGTTAAATGCTTCAAAACTTAAGTGGTCTGTGCTAGATCAAACTTTAAAGCAAAAGTGTTAGTGCTGTGAGTCCAGACTTCCAGGAGACACCTTCTTGGACTTGCCATGCAGTGGAAGGCCAGGGCTTAAGTAAGCCCTCCGTCACTTTGGTTTGTTGGGTCTGGTGGAGATAAAGGCTCGGACACTGCTGCTTTGTTTCCTGAGCTGTTTGTTTGCCCCTTTTCCAGGTGGGCTCATTAATTGCATTAACTTAGGCAGCATCTGCTCTGCAGGGTACAATGAACACCCTGGGGACCACTGCAGGGAACGGAGATGAGCAATGTAGGGAGCATTGTGTGTGCACTTGTTCCTATTTGAGTGCTGTTACTGTTGCTTAATATTCAAGCAGTGTGTGGAGTCTTTAAATTTAATGGGAACTTCTGGAAAGCCTCACAAGGGTGGCGCCAGTGACCCTCAGCTGGTGGTTCTGGCTGGGTAGGGTTCTGTAGACCCCTCTGCTCTCCCAGCACCAACACCAAGGGATGAATAGTCTGGCAAAGGCTCTCCACAAGGGTAAGAAAATCCTTCCCTGAGCAGTTTTGTTTTTAAAGCATTATTACAATAAAATGTGTGCTTACTTTGACAAAACTTTTGCTGAGTTATTTTAGTAAAGTTTACTCTCATACTGGCTTTTCTTTGCCTTTGTATTTGGACTGTTCTACTCACAATGGCTTTGTCTGATGCTGAATTGGTGGAATATAATGTGTGTTTGAAGTTTTTCTAGCACCTGCTCTAAATACTGAGAGTATTAAGAGTTGTGGGTACTAAATTATGTGGGTATTAGTGCTACTCTGAGAATTGTGACAGAAAATGTGTAGTGGACCATGCTGTTAAATGCAAAAAAAAAGCCCTCAAATCAGAAATTTTTGAGAGCTTCTTAAGCTTTAGAGCCTTAAGGAGCTTGTAGAGCTATTATTTTGAAAGGAAAGGTAGACTGAAAAACTGAGGGGTGATGTCAGTGTCTGGCCAGAAATCCTCCCTCCGCCATCCTCATCTGCTCCTTGGAAGGGTCCCAGGGGTGATGGAGGGACAGCACATGTAAACCCAGTCCCTGTGGGAAGCATCCTCATGGTTGCAACTGTGGTGTGGAGTGGCATGGTTGAGGCACTGGTACACTGTTCCTGTAACAAAAGGAATTTGCTGGGACTTGCTGGTCTTGCTTAAACCTAAAGTGAAGGCTGTTGTGTCTAGGTAGGAGGCAGGTTTGGGGGATCCTTTGTGTCCTGTAGTGATTGTTGCTGTTTTGTATAAAGCCACAAGCTTTAGTGCTTTACTTTGTTTTTTTCCAAGGCATTTAACTTATCTTGGCAGTTCAGGAAGCTCGGTTTTATATCCTGCCTTGCTCTTAGCTATGTTGGGCAGGTGAGGGGCTTTAGCACTTGTGTGGACTTGGCTTTAGCTGAAAGTGTATGGCCGTGTGGTGTGTGACTGCCTAAAGTTTTTTTTTTTTTCTAGTTTTTTTTTTTTGTTTGAAGATGCAAGAGCAATGGGATTTTCTTCCTTTTACAAGGCTGTGACTGCATGTGTCATCCCCAGGGTCACATGAACCCCTGTAGAGCCCTTGGCTCACACAGGTGTTATTCTCTGGTCTCCCTGAAGATGTTGGGGGTTGCTCCACTTTCAGTGGAGAGCACTCCAGTCAGGATCCTTGTCACTGCTCCCCTGGGTCTTGCTTCCATGGGATATGGGTTCAACTAGCCCCTCTGTTTCGGCTCTCCTGCTTGGTTTAGAAAACCACTCTCTTCTCACCTGGGGCTGCATGTACCCAATCTGCTGTGGGAGTCCAGGCTGTGTGTGAGTTGGCATCTGTGAAGCTGTTCCCTCCCTGTGCTTTTAAATCTGATATGTAGAGGTTGGGAAATATTTCTGTATGGAGGCTGCACTGCACATGTGATGGAAGAAAGCAAATACAGGCCAAAAAACCCTTTTGTGCAGCTGCGGGGTGGGCTGTGGTATAAGCATTTTTCAGCCAGCATATTGAGGGAATTTCAGTGGCAGAATAATTGACCAGTTTTGCTTGAAGGCTATCACCAAAAAAGAGTCAAAGGAACTTCTGCTGCTGCATAGGGCTACCTCCTTTGCTTTGGAGAGGCTGGGGACCAAGCTGTGCTGAATCTTTAAATGTGCTGATACACTGCCAGAAGACTCCTGCTCAGGCATCAGTGGGTTACCCTGCAACTTGGAGGACAGGCTGGCGGCGGTCTGTGGGATGCGTGCAATTAGGAGTGCCTCCTCTTCATTTACAGTGTCTCCCTGCAGTAGCAGGTTGGGAGAGGCTGTCTTGAGCAAGGGTTTTTAATGGATAGTGGTGATGATGGCAGTGTGAATGCTTCTGTTTATTAAATGCCTCAACAAAATAATCCAAAGCATACAGAATAAAAGAAGAAAGCAAACAATGCAGTGCTAACTGATATTTATTTGCCCCCCTTGCCTACCTGGCAGGGAAAAGAAAGCATTTCAGTCAGGTTCCTGCCACTCATGTCTTCTGCATTGGTGCTGGTGGGAGCTGCAGGTTGTGGCATGGGAGCCTTAAGCACCTTGTGTGAGGGCTGCTATGGCTAAAACATCCGACAATGTGGCCAGGGCTCAACTGGGGTCTTCTTAGGGTGGGAATCCAAGTGAAGAAGCTGCTGGGAATTTGCAAGTGATGCACAGACCACGGGTAAATAAACTGGCTACAATTGCTGTATTTCATGGCAGAAAAGCCCAGAGCTGTCATAGTCTGAAAGTAGTGTGGGTCATGCCTGAGGTGTGTGGTTTTTTCTGCAGCTACGTGCCTCCAGGGAAAAAACAGTGGGTATTATATTTGTGTCAGCAGAAGGAGGAGGGTTTATTGGAGTTAGGCACTGTGCAGAGGGGCACAGGGTGGCTCCTGGCTGAAGTAGTGCTGGTAACACAGCAGGCTCTTGTAGAGTGTCAAATGCTTCCACACATGCAGCTCACTCTGATTCTGCAGTCATATTTTTTTTCCCCTCAGTGTTTTTCCAACTCATGTCTTGCTGCCAGAGTCCATATTAATAATGCATGACTTTTTTTTTTCCTTCCCGGCGTCCCTTTCAGCTGCTGAGTCAGAGAAGATTGTTATAGCAGCAGCCTCTGAAGGGGTGAAATGCCCCTGCAATGCTCAGCTGCTGTCATTTATCATTCCCGCTCCTCTCTGGACAGCCCTTTCCCTTGCCCGGCATTAGGTGAGGATACCAGTGCCAAAAGGCTGATTCCTGCTACTCCAGCTGGGGACTGGAGAGATCTGCTTGACTGAGCCTCCCTGGCTAGTATTTGATTAAAGCAGATATCGCCTCTTGGCTGCTACTTCTTGGTTTTGAAATCCTGTGATCCTATGAAGACTTTTTTTTTCCCTGATCTGCTGGAGATGGTGCCTTGGAATTGTGCCCAAGCCTTTTTTTTTTTTTTCTTTCCCCTTCACTAATTCTTCAATTAATTTTATTTTTCCTCCATCCTCTACTCCCCTCAAGATTCATGCCTGGGCTTTTTAGGTAATTGAGATGACAGAAGCCACATGAAGTGTTAGCATGGTTAAATTAACTTAAAGTCCTTCCAGTTGCTGTTCAGATGTGCCTGGCTGCTATGGGAAGTCTCTCAGCTACTAATGCAACATGGAGCACGCATTTGCAGGGCTTCTGCCTTCAGGTTGGGATCAGCCCTGGGTCGGGGGATGCATGTGTGTGTCACCTCCCTGCAGAGCTGGGTCCAAAACTCAGAGGGAAATGGAAAACAATTACATTTCAGGGTATTTGTGATTCAAATCATAAATACACTGTAGTCTTGGGAGGAGGTCTCTCCTGTTCCCTATCCTAGTAGGATTTTCTATTTAGGTAGAAGCGGCTGCAATGGATTGCTGGTGAGGAGTGGGGTCTCACAGCCTCAGCCTGGGAAAGAGCATCCACATGGTCTTACCCTACCCTCACTGTTTGCCTCTGCACTTTGAAAGACCCACAGTTGTCCCAGACCCAAGCAGGAGAGGAGTAGGGTGTTGGTTTTTTGTTTGCTACTTCCCCAGCTGTCTCATTTCCCCCATACCCCACTGTTGAGGATGGTACCAGTGGACCTGTGTTGATGGTGCTGGGAAGTGCAAATGATTGCAGAGAAGCATCCTGAGAGCTGGGAAGGAGAGTGGCTGCTTTTTCTCATCACAGCTGGTGAGAGCTGACCGGAGCAATCATATGGCCGTATTGCCCTTGGGGGAAGGTGTGTGTATGGGGCTGACCCTGGCTGGTCCCCTCCTACTCACCCAGAGCTGGGCTCTTGCCTGTCCAACGGCAGCAGTGCTGGCTCACTTCGTGCTCAGCACCCAGGCCTTTCTGCTGACGCTCTATAAATGGTGTGCTACTGACTCCTGCCTTGTGAGGAAGGGGAGGCATGGCTGAGATGGTGTGAAATTCCCCCAAAACTGCAGCACATCCTCCTTCTGTACCACAGCCTCGGTCCCTCAGGATCAGTGATTTCTATTCCTGCAGAATTACTTCTTTTTAGGGCTTCATTGGCTGTTGGGTGCCCTGGTGGCAGAATGAGCCTTGAGGATCCCACCCTGTGCCATCCCAAGGGAAGAGGATACCTCTCTGTGTAGGTTTTGTCTGTTACAGAGGGAAGCTTTGCAGAAGGATCCCATGAACTTCTGTGCTGTGAATTGGCATGGACTCAATGGCATGGCAGTGGCAAGCTCTGTGCCATCTTGCTGCAGTTGCTAACTGCCCAGTGCTGCTGCCTGTGTGGGACAGGCCCTTAAGGGGCACTTTCATGCTCTGGGTAGTCCTGCTTGCCTAGCAGTGACACGCAGAGCCACCCACAACTAGGGAGACAAGCGATTTGCTTCTTGGCTAACAAGATTTAGGTGGATTATGCTATGTATTTAATCAAGGGCTAAGCTCATTGCCTTATTTGAAATGGATCAAAGCCTTTGAAAATGCCAGCCTGGAGACCAGCTATTGAGAATATTATTCAGCCGTGTTTCTATGTGGGCAGGCTGTGCTTTCGAAGAAGCTGGGTGGTTGAGCAGGCATGTTTTAGACCAGAGAGTGACCAAATGCAAAGCCAGATGGCAGAAGTGTGAAGACAGGAGGAGATAGGATCATGTGAGTGTTCTTGGTTATTCTGTATCCCAGAGGATCTAGGAGGGGGGACAGGCTCTTTCAGTTTGCAGACATGTCCCCATATAGATTAAACTTCATGCTGATAGGTAAGAGAGATGCTCTGGTGTATGGCCATCGGGATTTCACCCTGTTGAAACGCAGCTGTGACTATTTTTGGGGGATCATGTGGCTCTACAACAGGGAACAGATTCCTCAGTGCTTTTTCAAGAAGCCCTTCGACCCCCAGTAGCAGCCTAGCAGCATTGATGCTCACAAGGGGTCTTGTTTCCCTTTGCCTTATTTGTGCGTGTGGGTATAAGTGTTGCTGTAAGCAGGTATTGAAGCAAGTTTAGAATTACTTTTCCAGTTAAAAAGACCTGTTGCACTTTCCCAGAGTGCTGGGGTGAGGGTGAGGGTGTCCAAGGTACATGGTTCTTTTTTTTTCCACTTGAGATGAGAAGTTTTTTGCTTTGATGTTTTTTGGTACTTGTGTGAGCCCTGTTCCATGGCTGCAGTCGGTGTGCTGCCAGCATGCCTAGTGCCGCTTCATGTGCACTAAAACTGCCTTTCTCTTTCTGAAAAGAAGTTTATTCAAGTAACTCCCTTCTGTCGCTGCTGTTTGGCAGAAGCAGGGCAGCTGCAGCTTATAGCTCTCCTGCTCTGCAAATGTGACTGTCAGCACTGCCTGCAGAACAGAAAATACCCCAACCCCAGTGGCTTGTCTTGAGGAGTCCACTGGAGGACATGAACTGGCAACTTCTGCTTTGAGGTGAACTAGCCCATGCAGATTTCATGCAGCAGCATTAGTACTCACCACAGTGTTGCCACTCCTTTCCCTTTACTGAACACAGCAGTGCTGGGGCTTTGCAAACTTCTCTGCTCTCATTTTTAGACCTCCTTGTGTTTTAGCCTCTCTGCATGCTACAGTAGGGAGTAAACGGAATGAGATAAATTCATCTGTGTCCTATTAGTGCTGTAGGCCTGGGGGTCCTCAGCTGCCCCATCTCTTCTGGATGTGGCCCTTGCGCGGGGCTCCCTGAGCTTCTGTGACAGCTGGGTGTAAAGTGTTCCCATTTATTGCTAATCAAACCTGCAAATGAGGCTTTGCCTCAGCTCTCCAGCCCAATCCCATTAAGTGTCCTCCTGCCCTAACATGCATTTGTAATTACAGACAAGGATTGGTCAAGCATCCGTGTCTCAGAAGCTGCTTGCTAGCTTGTGATCCTCCTGTCAGCACTGGCTGGCTGGTGTCCTGGGTTGTGTCAAATGGTCTTAACAGTTTCTGGACTGCAGCAGTGGGGAGATCTGCTAGTACCTGGCCCTGTTGAGCAGCTCCAGATTGTGTGCATCGGGTTGGGAAGGACCATAGAACAAGAGCAAATGGAGGAAGCTGTGTTGGCAGTGGGTGCTGGCCAGCTTCAGGGTGCTTTAGGTTAACTCTGCTTTCACCCAGCTGAAAAATTGCTAGTCAACATAGTAATTGTTCCATTTGCTGCTGCTGCTGCTCTGCAGAAAACTGAGAGCAAAGCCTGGCTCACAGTGTTGCTGACACAAACTCTTCCCCACCCCCGTGTGCTGGTCTGTCATAGCTGCCTCTCTTTTTCCACTGCAGGAGTGGGTCAGAAATGCCCCAAACTGCGGGATGCTGCAGAAAGCAACGTGGCAGCGATAGGTCTGTTTGCAAAGTGCTTGCCAAGGGCTCGGCCCTGCAGAGGCTGGTGGGAGCAGAAGAGGCTGCTGCTTTGCTCTTAACACACTGGAGTAGCAAAAGCAACCTGGACAAATTGGGTAACTTGAGCAGATAAATCGGTGTAATCTCAAGTCTCATTATCCAGTGTGGAGGGAAGGGCTGCTGCCTGGGCCAGGAGGAGGAGGGTGAACAGCTGCATTGCTGCAGGCTGCTGCTGTGCTTGGTGGGCTGGAGAAACTGGTGTGGGCAGACTTGGTGAGGTGCCACACCTGATGTGCATCTTCTCTGTGGGGTCACCTCAGCCCAGAGGAGTCATGCCCTGCCTGTTGTAGAAGAGAGGACATTTGCTGAGGGAGAGAAGGTTGTTTATCTCCCGACCAAGCTGCCCTAGCTTCCAGCTAGCCAAGGGGGTACTGCCCAGTATCTACCCTGTCCCAGAGACTGCCTTGGAACTACTCTAGTCTGTTTTTGTGACATGCACATGGAGATAGGTGATGTTTTGATGCAGTCTTCTTACAATGTAAAGAAAATGTGCCATCCTCAAGACCTCATGGGGCAGTTGATGCATTTGTGAGTTGAACTTCGTATTGGTGATGTGGAGAATGGTGGCCAGGGAGGCTTGTCAATGGGATCGGGATGCCAGAGGGGACAAAAACTGGAAGCTCCCACTTCTGCAATCTGTGTAGGGAGTTGCTTGGGTAAGAGCAGGGATGCCTGTACCAGGCTCATTGCAGCTTCTGGGGTGCATAGGGACTGTCTGCATTCAAAACAAAGGTCAAGGCAGAGGTGCCATAGGGACTGGCACTTCCCTGGTGCAGGAGGTGGCTAACATATGATTTTAGCATTTGTATTTCTGAGCCATTCCTTGGGCTTCTCTCTGTCACACTGCTTCTCCCCTGGGATTTGATCCTGCAGGAGGGTGGCAGCTTGCTTCTGGCTTTCCCAGAGCCTGTCCTTGTGCTGTGGAGACTGAGTACCAGTCTACCCCCCAGCTTTTGCTCTGTCCTGCTCAAGTACACCCTGGGCCTGTTTGCAGGCAGTGGTGGGGGCTCTAGCAGAGTCTGTGTCCCTGCCTGCCCATGGATGGGCTCCCATGGTCTGCTGTCTCCAGGCCCTGATGCTGAATATGAAGCAAAGGATGTGCCTGCTGTTAGAAATTAATTCCCTTCCTTGCTTGCCAGATGCAACCTCTGTACTCCAAGGAGGTGGTGCAGTGGGTGGGCTGGGGCAGTGGGAGCTGGGCATGGGGTGGGGGATGTACCAGCCCACTTGGGGCTAAGAAGGGCTGCTTAGCTTGGGGAGCGTTGGCCTCCCGTTCCCAGCGTGTTTGTCTTTTCCAAGGTAGCTGAATGTCTGACTCGTGTTTACAGAGCTTGACTTCTGGGCCCAGCCAGGCTGGAATTGATTAGTTCAGTTTATTTTCTTTCCCCTGCCCTGTTGCTCGTATCAGTGAGCCAGTGGTGAGATCCTTCAGTAAACACACAACTCTTTTTAAGAACCTTCAGCTGCTGCTATTGTGTGGGGAGTGGGATGGAGGGAGGGAAGGGCTCTTTGCTGTTTTCCAGTGTGTCCTGTGTGTGCCTGTACCCCTTCAGGACTGAAAGTGGCATGTGATATGAAAGAACTTCAGCCTGGAAGTCCCCAAGCAATTGCAGAGCCACCGTGTAGATGAGGTCTGATGATTTGGGGCAGGCTGTTATGGGATAGGCCATGTGTCTTGTAGGCAGCCCAGCTTAGTGCTCAACACCCCATCCCCACAGTGGGCTCATGGACAGTCTGTACTGCTGGACTGGCATCGTCTTTTTCCCCTGTTTGCATAAACCCAACAAAAACCTGTTGGGATGTGAGTCCAGGAGCCATGAGCTTCCCACAGCACAGTCAGTGATGTGTCCATCACCCCGTGATGGATCCTGAACTCTGGTTACAGTGTGGGACTGCGAACGCTCTTATCCCTTGCTGAGCTCACTCACTTAATAGCCTTGTTCTGCTTATCTGGGATTAATGTGTAACTTAATGGTAGTGTGTGAGGCACAGTGCTGAGAGCATGGTGCTTGTGGTAAAGGGTGGTTTCTGATGCCAACACACTTTATTCCTTGCTCCCTGTGATAAGGTTTAGGGGTTTCTTGTACCTGGCGCCAGGGTGGCAGTGCTATTGGTAAATGTTTGCTGTGGCTGGGCAGGAGAGGCAAGTTAGCAGAGGGAGGGAGAGAAGGGTGATCCTGGAGGGAAGCCACAGCACTTCTCTGCCCTCCTGTCCTCAGAGAGGGGTCTGGCATGTGCTGAGCGAGGAGATCTGGTGCCGGCGTGCACCATAGAGGCCTGGTGCAGAATGACAAAGAGAAGGGTTTTTCCATGTTTTCCCCTTATCCACGGCATCCCAAGCAGACTCTCATGCGCTGCTTTTCTGCTGATGCACAGGAAGGTGTCATGCAGGCTGTGACCTGTAGTTTCTTAAGTGCTAAGTAAGTGTCTTGATAGAGGGTTTAATTATTTCCAGTGAAGTCATTCCCTACTCTGATAATTGGTTAATGTATTTACAGCAGTGACATTACCAGTTTGCTCATCAGGCAGAAGAAAATAGTATTAAAAGGTTAGGGATTCCAAGGTGCACAAAAAAGCTGATTGTTTTAGGACATCAAAGTTCTTACAGAATCCCTTAGGTAGTGGTCTGTGTGTTGGAACGTTGCAGTTGCATCCTCTCTGCTATGTTAGCTCTGTAAGAACAGAAGAGCTGAAGTGACTGCAGCACAGGCTGTAATTATGGCAGACAAGGACAACTCTGTAATCCTACTGCAGAGGCCAAGCTGCTCTGGATCTTAATGGCACTGTGTGTTCAAAGTACCATTTGCAGGGTGCTCCAACCAAGCTGTTGCCTTTTAAAGTCTCAGACAACAGTAATCCCATGTGACTGAAGAATTGCAGCTTTGAGAATTTCTTAGGAGTTGGAGGGGATGGTTTCTCCTGCAGACAAGCCAGGCTGATGTGTGGTTCAGAGATGGGATTGCGGATGCTGAAATGGCTGGTTTCTGAGGATCTGGGAATCTGTGGAAAAGAAACCGCAACAGAGACAGTCTTGCTGCAGAGAGATCTTCAGATGTGGTCTCCACAGTGCAAATCATGCTGCAAAGCAGCCTTTGTACTTTCTGGGCTGAAGCAGTTGAAGGTTACTTGATTTTCATGAGCCAGGTACTAACTGTGATATTGCATCGTATGGCCTGGCTCTGGGCTTTTTAGACCCAGAAAGGAGTGTCAGGTGAAATGAGAGTCTGTGTCTTCTGGTGGTGGATGTTGCCCTGCTGATAGGACTAGCCACTGTGCTGCTTGGATATTGCCAGGGTAAACAGCCTGGGAAAAGGCTGAGGGTTGTGCCCTGTGAGCTGTCTTGCACCTCCCATGGCGTAGTTTCTGGGTTGACCCCCCCACCATCAGCACATCCTGCCCTGATAAGGTTGGCAGCACAAAGCAGCCAGCAGCATGGCATGGGTAAGCCCACTGCGGGGGAGAAGATCTGTGTCTTGGCTATAGCGATTCAGATGGCAGGAAACGAGTCCCCTGGGATGTGTGCAGCATGGAGCAGGAGGTTCCCCATGGTAATGTTTTTTGGAGGCAAAGAAAATGTAAGTAGGAGCTAGACCAGGCTTTAGCCATAAATGGCAGTGGAAAATGTGCCGTGGGTCTTGCTTAGTTGAGTGAAGAACAAACACAGTCCTGGATGCGGTACCCTATGCCTGCCTTCCAGCACAGTGATGTATTGTTTCATGGCAGTTAACTGGGATGGACCAGCTTGGTGTAAGTGAGAGACAAACCACTGACCAGAAACAACATCTCAGACCCTGCTTTGCAACAGCGCGGTTGAAGCAAGCATGAGGCAGTACATGTGATCAACCTTTTTGTTCAGCCACGCTGAACTTGTAAAACATGTTTGAAAAATCAGGTCTTTGTCTGTTTTTTTTTTTTGGGGGGAATATCCTAAACAACAGTCCTATTCTCTTTTCCTCCGTCAGAGTGTTAAAGCTTCAGACTGCAGTTTGTACTGTGTGAGTCAGTAAATCCATGACTTTAGTTTTTATCTTGACAGTTTTATACTCACCAGTGGATACAGTTAATCCTCTTAATTTGGAAGACTAACAAATCAATGATTTCAAAATATCTTTGAGTGTTGTGGTGTAATATAGAAATTTTAAATCCATGTCCAACCCGTCTTCTATTCTGTGCTGTGATCTGGCTGTATTCAAGATTGCTCTGACTGCTGCAGGGCAGCCCCAGTGAAAACTCCCTGTTGAATGCCTGACCTGAGCAGTACCATGCCAAATATCCCCTTTTCCTACACATCCTGAGGCTGATTGATGAGCAGGATGCACAGGTTGGTGGTGGGGGCTGCCTGCACTAGAGGATTTCCTGTCTGTCCTGCAGCTGTGTGGATTCCCAGGACATGGGAACAACGACAATTTGTCCTGAGCAGCCTATGTCCTTCCCTGCTCTCAGAGGAGTATCTGCCTGTTCTTCCTCTCTCCTGCTTGCCCAAGCATTCACTGAATTCTTATTTTAACCAAAGCTCTCTCTCTATTTCCTCATCCTGAACCTACATGAGTATTGGGTTCAGGCGTCAGGATTCCTGCTGCTTCAAGATGGTGTCCAGGATGCAGGAATTTCCACCACTTTGTCTCCTAATGAACCTGAGGAACAAACGCTGGACTGTAAATGTTTGCTGTGGGTAGCCAGCAGCAGCCTGCCAGTGCTGCCAGCCACAGAAGTTAGCAACAATTTGACTGCGCCTGCTGAAGAGCCTTTTATTGTGCATTTAACTGTGCGGTGCCCACAAGTGTCCAGCCATTGCTGGGCTTTTATGCTCTGTGTGTGGAGAAATTCACTGGCAGCTGATGGGTTTTTTTCTCCTTGGTAGTGTTTGTGCTAACCCTGGCAAAGGAAGGCAAGATGAAGAAGGCAGGCTGGCAGTAGATGGGTAGTTCTGCCTATGGTCATGAAGAAGGAGGGATGCAAAATAAACAGGAGATGCAGTCGTGTGCAATCACATCTCCTGAACTGCAATTAAAATAGGAGAGTCCGAATCTCGCTAGGAAGGGTAATATTTAACTTGGGCAAATGCTTGTTATGCTCTGTGTTCCAGCCTGTGCATGTCACTACGCCCTTCCTCACAAAGAGGAATTGTGGGAGGTGAGCTGCTGCTGAGGTTTGTGAAGTCCTGCAAGATCTTACAGCCATCGTGGTGTTAATGCCCTGGTACATGAATAAATGATATCCTCAATGATATCCCCTGCCTTTCCCATCCACAGCATCACCTGCATGGAGCTGGGTGCTACATGTGCTAGGCTGCTCTTTGTCCCTGTGGGGTGACTGTACCTGGGTGACCTGGGACTTAGTCTCACCCTCAGCCCTTTCTGCTGCTATTATGGAGGAGTGTGTGCTTTGTGCTTCCTTGTGTGCTTTAGTACTGCAAATGCTCTATGGATTCCCTTGGCCTTCCAAGTTTTCCCATCTGTGCAGAGTGTGATATGCTCCTCTTTCCCAGCATCCTGAAACTTGTGCAGTGCTCTTCAAAGTGAGTTATACAAACACTACGTTCAGGAGGACTGCAGCTGAGAGTTGCCATCCTAAAAGGTATATCTTGAAAATTTAAGCACTATTTCTTCCACCTTGCTGAAGGCTCCTCAGGATAATTTTTTTTCAGAGACAGTTCAGATGCAAATTGGTGGAGCATCACAGTGGGTCTCCCATCTTTCTGCTTGTTCTGTGCTTGTGAACTTGCCAATTCTAGGGTC
This sequence comes from Upupa epops, assembly GCA_013397515.1. Classification (NCBI taxonomy): domain Eukaryota; kingdom Metazoa; phylum Chordata; class Aves; order Bucerotiformes; family Upupidae; genus Upupa; species Upupa epops. The sequence continues at coordinate 171,359 of VZRI01001608.1, read as the reverse complement.
AGGTGGTTTGTAATTACCAGCTCAGCGATGCTGCCACACTGTTAATCCTTAGACCACTTAATGCATCAAATGATTCCTTCCCATGCTATTTACAGACAAAGGGCTAAGTAACAGTGAATGGTGTTAATATTAAATTCTCTAAAACTAAAAGGAACTTCCTATTTAATTGTTCTGGCGCACTCTACATCTGGGGAATACGGTGCCACTGGAAGGCTAATAGAGACTGCTGCTGAATTTCCTAGCTAGCTTGTTTATGAGTTAAGACTGTTGTAACTGTCTTGTATTTTCCTTGGAGCCTTAGACTACCCTGCGCTTGATTAAACTCCTTTGTATTGCTAATGCTGATGGAGCTGAATTGATGCTGGGAATCTGCTGTAAGAGTTTAACAAAGGGTGTAAATAGACCAGACTGCTGGTTTGGTTGTCTCTGTTCTATGAGATGTTGGAGTGCGCAGGATCTCCCAGCCCTGGCAGGGTGCACCTATCCCTGGGACCTTCACCTTTTCCAGAGTCGCTGTTGCGTAGCCCACACACAAGGGTCCTGCAGGCTCTACTGAGTGTTTCGTACTCAGTGCTTGGCAAAGCACTTTGTTCAGTGTCAGTTTCCCCGGCTGTAGGCCGGTTTGTGACTCTGGTGGTGGTGGGTGCTCCTGTGGCAGGGCAGGAGTTCACTGGGGTTGTCATTACCGGGATAGGGTCCAGCTGCTCCAAACCCCTGAGTGCTGCCAGGAGAGGGTTGCAGTGATGCCATGATAAACTCAAAAACCAGCCTTTCTGTGCTTCTGTAGTGCTGATGGACTCATGACTGGGGAAAAATGCTGAATGTGACAGAAAGCCCTAAATCTCAAAGGAAGAGCTGCTGCTTCCTCAGGAAACCCTGGCTGCTGTGCTTGAGGCTGATACTGCTCTGTACCTGCAGGGCTGTTGTGAACTGCCTGGCCTGTTTTCCTGACCCCTGTGCTGGCAGCTAGATCTTCTGACACAGGACTTGTGTTGTTGTGTCATCCCTGTGTCCAGGGATGCTGCAGGAACATCATTTCCACAGGCAAAGGAAGCTTCTTGGCATCAGGGGCAGATGTCAGGTCTGTCCCCTTCCTGTCTCAGTAGCTGGTGTGGATCATGCCCAGACCCCTTCCAAATCTGCTCCTGAGCTGCAAATTACTCTGCTGCCTCTTCTATTATATATCATCATGGTGAAATTAATTTTCCATGAGAGAGTCAGCTGTTTCTTGATTAGAAGAGCTCTGAAAATACCAACAGAGAAATGATTGCAGGAAGCCTTCAACATTCATTTATATAATTGGACTTTACCTCCCTGGTTGAAGTTGTTGCATTCACTCCTGACTTGCATGAACACTTGCCCCTGCCTTGTGAGCAGGGAGGCTGAGGAGTGCACTAGCCCTAGGGTGCTGCCGTGTGTCTTTGTTCCAGTTGGTGGCAAGCTGTAGGTCTGATAAGGTCTCTGTGTGTTTAAATCCCAGTGTGGTTGACTTGTCCCTTTAGTGGGCAAACAAGAATCATCTTAAGGCAGTAATCTGGGGGGAAAAAGATTCTTAAAGTTTGCTTATTTTCTGCGTGGATAGTGAGGGTGTTGGCAGGAAAAGGGGCATCTCCCCTGCTGCATACAGCAGCTAAAAGCCTTTTCCTGTCCTTGTCCCACTGCTCAGTAGCTGCAGCCAGGCTATTAGCACTGTGTGTATGAGGTCTGAAATGCTGCATGCTCAAATGGAATAAAGGCAGAAGGCTACTATAATTTTCCAGATCATCCTGTGTGATTAGATTAGCAGTATCTCACAACACAGAGAATTGCTTTTTGGCTGAACCGTGGTTCAGGCTGAGCTTGCTTCCCTCAACAGAGGTGGGGATGCTCAGCAGGTATGTTCAGCATCTCTGTCCTCCTCTGGCTCTAGCACTATGGCTCTTGGAAATGCCACTTCTTGGATACAGGGGCCCTGGGCTCTGCATAGTCAGGTAGGTCAGGCTTAATATATTTAAAATGTGGCTAATTGGCTCATCAAAAGTAAAATAAACCCAGGAGTAAGGTTTGAGTTTGGTACAGCAATTCTGAAACATTGGTCCAACCTTGGCCATGGCAGCCCCATGGAGCTAATTTAAGCACTGTGTGGAGTGTGGGAAGTGAAGTGTTTTCAATAATGTGTTTCAAATCCAATTGAATTGTGTGTTCTGGACAAGCATGGGCTTTGTGAAGCTTATCTCATGGTAGTGGGTCGTTCTGGAGGCAGGAGGGTCTCTCATTCCCAGGCCAGGCTTAGTGTATTAGGGGAACTATTGCTGTTGAGTGTGTGGCATGTGCATGGCGCAACTCTTCTGTGGCTAGGCCTCTTCTCAGTCATCTCAGTAAAGGGGTTAGTATATGAAGGCAACTGCTGCCTTAAACAAAGCTGGTGTTGTTTGCTCATGCTCCCCTGGGATGGTGGCTGCTGTGACAGTCTGTTCAGGATTCCCAGTGCAGCTCCATGTGAATTCAACCCAGTGCTGTGTCATGTGTCCATGGTGCGGCCCTGCTCGTCTGCCCGCCAAGGCAGTGTGAACAATGGCGCTTTCATAGTGCCTACAAACTTCCCTCTGCCTTAAATTAAGCAGGAATTGGATGCTGATTTGTTTCTCCTATTTTTTCCTGTCCTGTTCATGCTTCACCAAACCTGATTCTGCTCTGATTCTGCTCTATGCAGCAAGCAGAAGGCATAATGAGATAGAGAAAGCTGAATTACTTGTTCAGCGTCAGTGAGTTGTGCCTCATCACTGACTGAACTCCATGAAAGCTGGAAGTTGCCTCTTGCTGCCCTCCCTTCCCTTATAAGCAGCCTGGTCCTGATAAACATATTGATAACTCAAATGGCTTCAGACACCCTGTGCTCTGTACAGAGAAGAAAGAGTCTGTCCCCTGTCTGATTTGCTTTTTGGGCAGTCTAACCCTCACTGTTTGCTGACAGCTGAGGTGAGGCATCATGATATGGCTCTTCCACATGAGTCTGTACTCTGCTGTGCTTATGTGACTTTAGAGGGTGCTGTTTCCATTGCTGGGTGTGTTGAATTGTCTCTACCTCTTGGCAGAGCCTTGCAATGCTTATCACCTGTAGCTGGGTATGGGTGCCATCTCTTGGGCACACTGTTGTAATTGTGTACTTCAGAGCTGATGCCTCGGGAGTCAGCTCTCGGTATGATGCTTTTGCCACTAAAACAGTCCTGGGATGTCAGCTGAAGGGAAAGTTTTACATCTTGCGGTTATCTGAGAGACTTGTCCTCTGACTGGCCTGTATGGGCAGGAGCTGCCCTGTGCACCCTGCCCTAGACCCTAAAGCCCTGTTGCATCATTTGCTTAGTCTCCAATAACCCTCAAGAGCCCACTTCCATAACATGTTTTTTCCCTTGGGGACTCCCATTTCTGTGAGTCCTGTTAGGCAGCTGTCAGACAAAGCTGGGACTTACAGGAAGGGATGTTGGTACTGGACTGCTGGTGCCTGCGAGGTGATGTAGTTTCATGATGAGCTCGAAGGAGCAGATGAGCTCGAATGTGAGCATATGAGGGTTTAATGCTGAGTGTAAAGTTTTGCATGGGGAATTTCAGCTACAGTTATTTCTGACCTCTGGTGCCACATCAAGCCACCAGCTTCTCCTTGAGCTTTGTACACCCTGGGGATCCACTAGAGAAAATTCCCTGTCTTTCTGATGCTAGCAGCCCTTGCTGCCTCTTACTGTGATTGCACCAGGAGTTTCTTGCCAAGAAACTGCACCAGAGCACACACTTATTTTGTAGCTGTCACTGGACTGCAGAGCTGGCCCCAGGAAAGCAAAGGGAGTTTGGGTGTAGCTTTGGTTGCAGCAGCTCTTCCTTGTTGCTAACCACTGGCTTATGGTGCCGTCACCAGCTCTACCACAAAGGGTAAATGTAGAGGAAAAGAGAGGCAGGAAATGGCTTGAAATGTGGTTTTAAATGTCCATTTTACTTTCCAAGTACTTAATGCAGCCAACCCCCTTCTTACTGAAAATCTGGTGATTCCTTGTGGCTTGGAGAGAGGCTGGGCATGGGCAGTGCCTGAGCTTAGCATGAGACTCTGAGCATGGCAGGGGGCTGCATTGCCCTTTCAGATATTGACTTAGCTGAGTGAAAACAAAATGCAGTTGGTACTGGAAAATGCGTCTGAACAGCCTGTCTGGAGGCCAGCCCGACCTGCAGATGTAAGAGGGGAAAGCAGAGCAGGGAGCCCAGGAGCAGCATGTCGGGGTGTGTTCTGGTGGTCTGGGGGGACCCTTGATCCTCAATAGCAGAGCTGCCTCTGCATGCCCTGTGTAATCTGTGCACCCTGGGATTGCAGCAGTGACTCAGCCTTCCTGGCAACCGCCAGTTCCAGGCTATTACAGCTTGCAATTCGCCTGCTCTAGAAACAACCTGTCTCTTATGGGTGTTTCCCGCTGACATTTCCTCAGTTATTGCCCCTCTCCATGCACAGTCTCTCTTGTTTCCTTGGTCTAGTGTCCTCTTCATATCCCTCCTGGAGTGTCTTCTGACCTCTTTATTTTTTTAATTACTGGGTTTTAATTACTAGTGCAGAACTGACCTTCTAGATCTCCTATCTGTTTTCAAGTAAAGATATATTTTTTTTATGCTTTCCTCCTTAATTCTCAAGTGTAAACCTCCCGTTTGTGGGGCTGTGGCAGAGCAGATGCAGAGCAATGCTATGTGATGCATGGTGGCCATCCTGCTTTACTGTGGGCACTGCTGGTGATGCTGGGCTGTGCTAGACACTGTTTTCTTTGGGAACCATTGTTGCCAATGTCAGGTGTCAGCTTAGACTGAAACCTAAGCAGGCTCAGCCTGAGCAATGCCAGGGCATGGGGTCAGTGGGAAAGGATGGGGGGAAGAGACCAGGCTGGCTGTGGGTATTGGGCGGCATGTGAGCTGCCAAGTGCTGCCTGCACTGGGGCATATGGACTCAAACTGGCAGTGGGATGCTTTTTGTGGTGCCGACTCTGCTAGTCAGAGTCCTTGGTGCTGCAGTCTAGGAACAAATTCCATTCTCCAGGTATGCAGCTTAGAATGTTATTTCCTATCAGAATATTTCCTAATTAAAACTCCTTTGCTGGCAAAAAAGATTCTGTTGTTTAAGCTGCAGTGTTGCATTACAGTTTGTGTAAGGTTAACTAGTTGGGTTCCTAACTCTGCATCCTGATGCTGTGCTCTTCCCAGCTCCCATCAAATAACCCAGGGATCCTCCTTGAGGGAGGGAGCTGAAACTGAGCAGGGGGCTGGGAGTGGTTCCAAAAGACTCTTACTTCTTTCCTGCAAAAGCTAATGCTCATGGAAAATACTCCTTTATTTTTATTTTCTCTCTCGCAGTGAACACCTACCTCTTCATGATGCAAGCCCAAGGCATCATGATTCGTGAAAACATGCGAACAATAGGAGCTCAGGTGTACGAGCAGGTGGTCCGCAGTGCCTATGCCAAGAGGAACAGCAGTGTGAATGACTCAGGTATGTATTGAATTATTTTGCTCAAACCTTCCATTTCCATTGGAAATAAAGTTGACCTGAATCACCCTTGCTTAAAGGAATTAATTGATGCTGGTAAGTGCGGGGTGGAAACTTTGATTAATTGCCTTTTCTGGCAAATACATGTTTTATATAGCATAAAGGTACCTGTTGTATAGAATTACAGTGTATATGAGCACATTACCTACGTTAAAAATATATTAATTTTTAAAAAGTATGTATTATAAATTGAAATGCTTCTACCTTGTACAGGGGTTGAAAATCTTAAAAGGTCTCAAATGTTGAGATGTTGGGATGCTGAGCTGAAAACTTCTCTGCTTTCCAGGAACTTAGCTTGCTAGCTTCAGCCAGCATGAGTGCAAACCCTCAAATTCAGCACCAGGATCAGGTTTCGTATTTAAAAAATAACTTTCCAGGCGCACATGTGTGCGGGGCCCTGGGTCTGGGCACGTGGAGCAGCCTGTGCTCATAAGCTTCACTCTTCCCATGCAAGGATGAACTGAGATGACTTGTCTGGAGATCTGCCACAAATAATATATTGAAGTTTGGGCAGCATGCAGGGAGTGAAGTCGTTTGTCCTCACTCCCAGGCTGTTCGTCGTTTGGAGGGTGAACCTGATGGCAGGGTCACACATTTTGGTGTAAATGTGGTATAGCAAAGTGAAAATGCAAGCTGCCCAAGCAAGGCATTGTGGTGGGGCTGGTGTGACACTGGACATGAACCTTCCCTGCTGACATGCCACCAGCATTTCACAGTGGTGCAGCTGGCACAAGACTGTAGTGGTGCTGGGGAGCTCAGCTTGGCTTCTGTGTTGCAAGAGTTAATCGCTAGAGGCAGATAGTGTTACAAGGCAAGATTATTTCCTTATAAATAAAAAATACAAGTGCTGTCCTTGCTACCCAGCCTGCTGAGAAGCAGGTGGTGCAGCTGCTGGTTTGGCTGTACTCTGGCCAGGGATGGGCACAGGAGGGGAATTAACAACTTGTGCAGGAGATCGACACCCTGGGTCACCTCCTTTCCACACCAAAGCCAGCTGCGACTGCCAGCCCAGGCTATTTTTAAGACTGGAAACATCAAGTAAAGCAGATGCAGGGTGAGGAAGTGGCTGATCCCCAGAGGGGAGGAAGAGTAGACGCTTCCACTGCTGCCACTCATGGTGCTGAGAGCCTCCATCCCACTGCAGTCTTGGCCTGTGGGGCTCTGAGCCCTCCAAACAGCTGCTGTGTGCCCCTGCTGCCAAAAGCAGACAGGGAAGTGGTTGCTGTATTAGCATAAGTGATACCAGTACCACTGCTACTGAAATAACTGTCTTCTTTCAAGCTTTATATATCCATCTCAGCTCTGCAGGCATTAACTGATACTCCCTGCTCTGAGAACTCAATTGTGAGGACTCGATTGTGAGGATGATTTTAACATATACGAGCACCATGAACTGTCCTTGCATAACCTGTTCAGGTAGGCAGGTAAAAGCAGCTGCATTATGGGTGGTGGGACATCTGGAAGGCACTTAGTGGTGTGACACAGTGTACTTGCCCACATCCATCTGCATTCACTCTTTGTCCTTAGCTTTTTTTTCTCTTACAATTTACTTACTCATTTTAATACAACTTTTTCATTATTGGCTATTTGATGCAGTAATAGGTTTCCTGTTCAGTGAGCCAAGAGTGTCCCTTCTCTGTTCTTTTGCAAGCAAAAAAAAAACCAGCTTCACTATGTGTCATCAGCTGGACTTAAGTACCGAGAGCCTGCTCTGGGCTTAGAAGTGTAATATGATAATAACATTGAGAGCAGCATCAAGAATTTAAAATAATGTGTAGCACACTTGAAAAGCCCTTAGGTTCAGTTTACAAGTTCTTCTTGAGTCTGTGTTAGTTTGTGTAGCACTTATTTGAGCAGATAAATAGTATTTAATGTCCTGATGGTAGGTACTGGAACATTAGAGCAAGTTGAAATATTGGGCAGCAGTGATCCCAGTTGATTTAAATGAAGCATTTTTGACCTAGCACGTGAAGGTAACCCTCCCTATGTTGCATTAAAAGACTAAATTGTCACTGGATTTTTTCACTGAGATATTGTTATTGTGGTTATTAGATGCAGCCTGTCTGCTTATGGAGAATACAGTGTGCTTATGCAATGACTTAAATGTCCCTACCCTTAAATAGGACTTAGATTTTTAGCTCTTAATCTTAGCCAATGCATTCACTTCACTATGCTGTAATTCTTGGGTTATTAAATTGCTGTCAGGATAAAATGTGTGAAACCTCTTCAATAGATTCTTGAAACATTTGCAAGTTTGTTGCTGCAGATGTAAAAAAACCGAAAGTGTAACTTTCACACAGGGTTCAGTAAAATAACTGAAAGATTTGGCTATTTACTGTAAATCATTTGCAACCCTTGTGTCCAGAGCTGCTTGGACAGGTCTCGGGGGTGTCAGGCAGGACACTAGACCTTCTTTTGTGTGTAAGTGCCTGAATATCAGTTGTTTCTTGTTTACTCATGAGAAACCTGGGCTGCTCTTAGAATTACAGAATCGTTGAGGTTGGAAAAGATCTTCAGGATCATAAAGTCCAACTGTCCATCCTACAACCCTAAACTGCTAAACCATCTCCTGAAACACCCTGTCTACCCATTTGTTGAACTGCTCCAGGGACAGTGCCTCTATCACCTCCCTGAGCAGCCTGTTGCAAGGCCACCTCTTTCTGTGAAGTTGTTTTTCCTAAGATCCAGTCTGTACCTCTTGCTTAGAATCAGCACAGTGAATGTCAGCCCTGTGGTGTGCTACTGCAGGAATGGCCCTGCATGGGCAGGTAACTGAAAAGAATGAGATCTCTTCATTGTTGTAGGTGTGGGATCTGCCTGTGACTAGGACTGGGTCATTCAGCCCTTAAAGGCTGCTTTTTAGGACCTCTGTGGAACGTAAAGTTGCTGCTGGTGCCCTGGGTACTGTGGAACCAAAAGGTCAAACCCTCCACTAAGCATATGATGTTCAGAGAAAGCAGAGAGGCAGCATCCTACTCTAGCAGCCAGTGCCTGATTACCGGCAGGGAACTCTCTTTAGTGCAAGGATGCATGGAACAGTAGGGCTGCTGAGATGTGACACGCTGGGCACTGCCCTGACTGCTGGGGTAGAGGACTTCCTCTGCTCTTGCACAGTGCAAACTGGAGGAAAGGTTGTGTGCAATGTGACAGTTTGTATTGATCCTTCCAGGAGGATCTGGGGCAGGATTTCCCTCGGCAGGCTGCTGCACTGGCAATCTTTGTAGATGTCGGGACCTACCTAGGGACTTTGCTCTCTCAGCCCTTTAGGAAGGGACCCACCGCAGGAGCATATCTCCTCAAGGTGTGCTGTATCCTTCAGGGGCAACATATGAAATAGCTTTTCCTTCCACGTGCCATGTGCTCCTTCAGTTTAATCTGTTTGTGATACCTGAATTCATCCTTTGATCACAAAACGTGAACCTTTTTTCCTGGGGCTTCTGCAGCTCCCTTGCTCAGGATGAGGATGAGCATCCAGTCGGGCTGCAAGTCTGGAGCTCATGGTGCATGAGGACACTCCCATGACATTGGAGACATTCTCAGGCATGGGTGGCTTTGGAGTCTGCTCACAATGGCATGGGGAGGTTTCTGGAAATAACAAAGACCTGCAGCTCAAATGTAAGCTTGTCTTTATTTTTTTTTCATTCTCCAGATTATCCTTTTGATCTGAACCACAATGATACCTTTATGCAAGCCACAACATTTCTTCCTGAAGACTTTACCTACTTCCCTAACCACACCTGTCCTGAGAGGCTCCCTTCTATGAGTGAGTGTCATCCCAACAGCCTCATGCTCCTCACTGTTGGCTTTGGGGGCATGTTGTGACATTCTCTGGCTTGCTGGTGGTGCACCTTTTCCTGATGGACACCTGGGAATAAATGGGAGCCATGTGGAGCCGGGTTCCCTCCTGGGAAATCATTGTTTACCCACTCCTACAAATTAAATCCTGTTACACTGGAGGCACAGCTCCCTGCCAAAGCAGGAGCCCACCGCTTGGCAAGCACAAACAAAAGAGGGATTGTGTACTGGAAGCTGGTGAAAAGGCTTGGCCAGCCCTTTCCAGGGCAGCAGTAGTGGGGCAGCTCCGTTGTTCCTTGGCAGTGCTGTTGGTTCAACTCCTGAACTGTGCTGGGTGGAACTGGACAGGGGATGGTGCAGGCCCCCCTGCTCCCACCCCCCACCCCAGGATCTGCAGCCACGAGAAGTATTTCCACCATAGTGATAGCACAGGGGAAAATTGGGCATTTGGGAGTAAATGGTTCCTAAAAAGGAAAAATGCACTGTACTGAGGTGTGGGGATTTTGTCTGCTGAAAACCTGTATGGAGGGGTAGGGGAGTGCCCTGGCCAGTACAAGTCACTATCCAAAATAGTGGCCACAAAGGCTGAACAGAGCAAAGCTGCTGAGGAGATGGAGGTGTTAACAAGTCAAGTCAGCAGCATTTCCTAATTGTTTTTGCTGGTGCTTGGGGAAGAGACTGCCAGTATTCAGTGCTGGGGATAGAGGAGTAGGGATGCAGCAAAGTGCTGCCTCAAGTGGGGGCTCAGCTGCCTCAGGACCATGGTGGTTCCTGACCCACTTTCTTCTCCCTATTGTCTCCACAGAGGGCCCCATTGATGTAAATATGAGTGAGATCACGATGGAGGATATCCACCAGTTCTTCGCCAAAGACCCTTCCATCAAGCTGGGAGGCCACTGGAAGCCAAGTGACTGCCTGCCTCGCTGGAAGGTAGCTGGGCAGCCCTACAGAGCACGGGGAGAAGGGAGTTCCTGGGTGGGTGGTGGGAAGACATTAACAGGAATGTCTGATGTGCTGCAGCTTTGGAGTCTTGAAGAGTTTAGCAGTTAGGTTGATGGTTGGACTCAATGGTTTCAAAGCTATTTATCAATTTCAATTATTCTATGATTCTGTGATGATATAAGGATCTTTGAAATGTGGAGTGGCAGTGCCTGGAGGAAAAATGCTGAGCTAAGAGCTGTTTTAGTGATATGTGAGTCAGCTCTGAGCTTCTGCATGGACCACTAAGACAGGGAACAACCCTAACTGTTCCCCAGCTTTCCAACCCTCTGCAGGGCGTCACCCCTTTCGTGCTGTCTCCAGCAGTAGGTAGAACTAGTGTGGGATGTGGGAGATTCTCCCTGCCACTCAAAATTCCGTTAAATTTTCCCAAAGGAACAATTCCCAAGTAACTGTCTATGAAGTCTGTTTTGTGGGGATTGGAAGGGTTTCAGGCTCCTCAGCTGTACATGGGAGATCAGATGCTTCATGTTTAGTGCTGCTCCCTCTCCTATAACATCAGCTAGTCTGGCTCCTCCCAGTAAGAGCCATGTCCTTTCCCTGTCAGGTGGCAATCCTGATCCCATTCCGCAATCGATACGAGCATCTTCCTGTTCTCTTCAGACACCTTATTCCTATGCTGCAACGGCAACGTTTACAGTTCGCCTTCTACGTTGTGGAACAAGTGAGTGAGCCCTGGGGTGGTTGGGGTGGCAACCACTGGGGTATGGAGCTGCTGTGCTAAAAGTGTGTCTGCCAGAGCAGCAGGTGTAGCCTCTGTACTGTGCCCTGAGGAATTTACTTGCCCTATCATGTAATTTAACCTTCGGTATTGTATGTTAAAATGTGTAAATTGCCCTGTTATGCCTAAAAATGGCACAAGTGTGCCCCAGAAAGATGCTTTTATCTAAAGCAGTAGAGATTCAGGTGTTTTTTCTTACAGCTTTTTCTTAAATCTTGTGTTGGAGGAGATACTTAAAAAAAATCAACTTTCAACTGAGCGTTTGCAGTTTAAATAATGCTGCATTATTTTTTTGTGTATCCCTGTAGTAGTTTAGGGCAGCATCCCCTAGGCACAGCAGTGACCTGACTAGAGTTGTGTGGTTTTGTTCGGGCACAAACTGGAAGACTTTTCTGAACATACAACAAGACTGTTACTTGATGTGTGCCTGAACCTATCACTACAGGCTTCATCCACCCAGTAAATGTACCTCCGTATTTAACTCTATCTGAAAAACATTGATCAAGATTGGCTTTATTTTCCAAGTCTCTGAGTAATAAGACTTTAGTGTCTTTATTTTTGCTGTTGCATGGTAAACTGCGTGTTCAAGTCTTGGTTGATCTCGCTGGTCCTTGTTCCAATATGTCATTTCCTTTTGTGACACTGATGTGGGAGTTCGTTGCCCCCTGCAGTTTTCTGGACAAGACTGAGAATACAAGTGTGAAACACGAACTGCATGGGGCTCCCCTCGAGCACAAATCTTCTCCCTCCTAGGCTGGAAACCAACCCTTTAACCGTGCCATGCTCTTCAATGTTGGCTTTCGGGAAGCAATGAAGGACTTGGACTGGGACTGTCTCATCTTTCATGATGTGGACCATATACCAGAAAATGACCGTAACTATTACGGGTGCGGACAGATGCCGAGGCACTTTGCAGCCAAGCTGGATAAGTACATGTATCTGTAAGCACTGTTCTTCTACCTGCTGCCATAATAGCTAAGAAGCCAGTGTTAGTTGTTGGGTTTATTCTCTTTAAAGCCGAAGGTGGGTATTGGTTTGCTTCTCAGGCTTTGTGCAAAGTGAGTGTGAGAGGGGAGCAGCCTAAGGCATCCTCACAGCTCAGGCTATCCCCATCTCAGTCAAGCTCTGCTCTAACCCCTTCTCTCTCACTTAGGCTCCCTTACAATGAGTTCTTTGGTGGGGTGAGTGGCCTGACTGTCGAACAGTTTCAGAAGATCAATGGATTCCCTAATGCCTTCTGGGGCTGGGGTGGTGAAGACGATGACCTCTGGAACAGGTATGAGCCCTTGAACCCTGCTTGTGGTGGTGGTCCTGCCAATCCAGCTTTGCAAATGTTGTGAGGGGAAGATTGGCACTTCTGTGGCTGACACTGGGTTTGCTCTGCCTACTTCACCTGGGCTGGGAACCAGCCAGCCTGGCTGCAGAGGCTCTGTGGGATTGGAGGCCACTCCAGCCTGCACAAGCAGTAGATTGCAAGCAGATTAAGTGCTTGGTTGGGAAATTATTGACTCTGCATGTAGTATCCCACACTGCTGAGGTCACACTGAAGCCTTGAGGTGCCTCGTGCTGTGGCTGGCCTAGAGCTTTGCGCAGCTTATGTGCTGAGTAGAAAGACAAAGCTGCTGCTGCAGCCCCAAGCACACTGGCACAGTGTCTGTGCTGGCCTAACGAGTGCTGATAGCACAACAAATGCAACTGTTGACTTGTGTTTGTTTTATTTCTCCCATCTCTAATGAAGAGTGCAGTACGCAGGCTACTCAGTGACTCGACCAGAAGGAGACACAGGGAAGTACAAATCAATTCCCCATCATCATCGGGGAGAAGTGCAGTTCCTAGGAAGGCAAGTAAATTTGAAAAAAGACAAGGTTTTCTGATGGGGTTTTTTTTGGTTATTTTAGAATTCTGAAGCCCTTCGTAAGGACTCTGTACGGTGTACAAGGCTCCCTGCAGCTGTTTGAGGGCACTAACAGCTTAAGCCTTAACTCATGAAGGAAACTATCTGTAGGAAGATGGAGGCTTGTAGGTGATGAGCTGCTGGACCGTGCAAGCTCTGTTCTGCCAAAGGGTTCCTGGCTGCTGCTGCAGAAGAGGCAGCAGGAAGGGTTTATTTTTCAGATACCATTTGAGCTGCCTGCTGCTCAGTTTTTACAGGAGATTAATTTTTGGGGGAGTTTCCATTTGAGGTTATATCATCTTAACCCTAGTTTTCACTTCTCTGTCAGACAGAATGCAGCCAGTAAGAGATGTCTCTCTCATTTTGCTATTGATGAAGACGTTTGGTTTAAAAAGTCATATTGAGTCAAACCCTTAAAAAGTTGATGATGGCTGGTGGGATTGAGCTCTTGTGCCTTATACTTCACTGCTATTGCTTGTCTCCTGGCCCTAGCCAGGAGATGTCAGCAGGAGCTGTGGGTCAGTGCTGTGGTAGGGGGCATCTACATCTCCACGATGATTTTTTTTCTGTCCCCAGGTCTCAGCTCAGTTCACAATCATTCTGGTGCGGCCAGGTTGCCAGCACTGCAGTGCAACAAGTCAGGGTCTTGTTCTGCAGAGATGTTTCTGGTTATTTTATTTTTAGTTCATGTGCTTAGCCCTTAAATTTCATCATGCTGCCCCTAAACTTAGTTGATGTTTTTTGTACCACCACAGTTTCCTCTCTCAAGCCATCATTCTTCTAGTTTTACTTCCTTGTCCCCATCCCTTGAATTAAAACTATTAAGTTCTGCTCTTGTTTGTGATCCTTAAAATCGTAAAATTGTGATCCTTGTTTGTGATTCTTAAAACTGTAAAGGCCCACACAGCTGCTTTCCTCTAGGATGTTTTGGGTGGTGAGGGCTCGGCAGGATTCAGGCAGGAGTTACAGGTTGTTTTAGCAGCTGAGTGCTTATGGGTGTCACAGACAGCATTCTGCTCATTGTCAGCTGATGGACTGCAATCTTCTAACGTTTGGGATATTTATCAGTGTAGAAAACATGTTGGCTCTCTTTATTAAGGGCTCAGAAATTTGTAGCTGCTGCTGGGACTGGCGTTTTGGAGAGCATTTTAGCAGCACTGGGGGGAGTTGCAGGGCTGTGAGGAATATATGGCAGTGACTCTGGTTCTCCTTGCACAGGTATGCCTTGCTGAGGAAGTCAAAAGAAAGGCAAGCCCTGGACGGCCTCAATAACTTGAACTACTTTCCAAACGTCACATATGACACCTTGTATAAGAACATCACTGTTAACCTGACACCAGAGCTGGCTCTGGTGACTGAATATTAAGAGGAGAAAATAACTTTGCTCTGCCCTTCACCAAGAAAGCACCACGCTAGACTTTGTTTTACAGGAGTTATCGAGGACAAGCAACACTTTGTCTAATGAAGGATCACAGTATTTTGGAGAATAAGGCTGAAAGTGCACGCACAACTTGCCCTAGTTGTACCAATCCAGCCCAATACTTGTGCAGTGAGCTCAGCAGTCTGTCTTTCTTCCGCCACTTGCTTTCTGGGTTTCAGGAAAACAGTTCAACCTGCTGCTCGTCTCCACATTCCTTCTCCAGCGATCTCTGGCACTGGGACTCGCCTCAGAAGTGCTTTCTCCTCCAGGCAGTGGCTCAGCTGAGAGAGAGACTGTCTTGATGGTAAACATCAGGAGTGAATTGGTTGGCAGCTGCCCTGGTGGGAGATCAAACGACTTCTGGTATCGTTCTTCTATGTCTGTGAGGTTTTTTAAATGACCTGCTTGAAGTATATACAACAGAATCGCTTCTTAAAGAAGTGTAAGTGTAAATATGTGTGTAAATGGTCCCTTTTTATTTTTCTCCTATGGTTCAAATCCAGCTGGAGGTTTACATATGGTCACTCATTTTAGTCCTGAATTCTGTAAACACTTGTGTGCGCATCGCTGTGCTTGTGCAAGATGTTCCATTCTAAGCCAGTGAGACTGCTTGCATGATTTAAGCTGTGCATATGCAGATACGTTTGTGGGAGAGGACCCTATGCTTTCCAATGTAGCGGATGAGAAACAGAGCCATGTCATTGTTCATTCCAGAAACCAGGGGGTGGCTTGTCCAGTGAGAGTGAGGGAATGGGGATATTTATGAAAAAAACCCTCCCCATTCTGTCACTTCTGCTCCACGATGTGCAAATGAATCCAAAAGCCATAGGGAATAAAATCATTGCCTGTTACTCTCTATCCCATTGATGGCAAGTGTGGGCTTGGCAGATTGCTCAAGAGCTTGCAGCCACAGTGCTGCCGGATGCACAGCCACGAGGCTGGCCACTCCTGCCCATGTGCTGTCCTCGGGACAGGGCAGCTGGCCCCAGTGTAGCGAGCCCGCCCAGACCTGCAGTGCCCTGCTGTCACCTGACAGTGTGGGCTGGAAGGTTGATTTAGTGTGCGTTTGTTGTGTAAATCAAGCGACACACTGAAGGGCCATCAGAGCCAGGCACCACACTTGACTGGCACCAGTGGCACCTGGCACCACTTGCGCAAGCCCAGCTGGTGGGACACGACAGATTGTCCAGATTGTCACAGGTTAGCAAGAGAGAGGGAGAGAAATGAAGGACGTGTGATTCGAGCGTGTGAAAACAGGACTGTGAACCAGAGAGCTTGGTCGGATACCCCGTCCAAACTGGAGTGCCCCCTCCCTTCTTCCACCTACCAGCTTCTCCTTCCCTGCTGCTGCTGTGGGCAGGCTGGGCACCAGGCTCTCCTCCCATGGACACTCAATTCTCCTGACACAGCACCGACACCGGCACTTTCACTGGACCTCTCTGACTTACAAGTAAATACATTGGGGGTTGCTTTTTTTATTTTGTATTTATACACAACAGCCATTCTTAACCTCCAGAGTACTTCAGCTTTCTTTTTATTGCATTGTTTGCCTTCAGTTTCCTTAACTTCTCATGGTTTACATAGTTTTCTTGGTTCTGTGGACGTATGATCCCTGTACACATCTGTTGTGGGTGTGACTGCCCAGGGCATTTCTACCCTCCTGTATCCAGAAACCATTAGTTTAGAAAAACGTGAGCTCTTGTATAGATCTTATCAGCCGGTATGAGAGGGCAGCAAGCCTGCCCTTGAAAAGCGCTGATAAGTTTGTAACTTAGGTTTAAAGTCTTTGAACTTACATGTGCTTTAAACTTGCTTCCTGAGGGGATTCAGCCTGGTTATTTATAGGCAGAGGTGAGGATTTGCTTTTTACGGCGCATATAGCAATAAAGACTTTTTGCTTCTGAATCTCGATCTCTAATTCACATGGACCCTCTTCAGATGCTGAACCTGCATTGCCCTGCCCCTCTCTTCTGCCACCTTGAGACCTTGCTAGAAATCTGTCTTTGTTCAATGGTGCTTCAAACAAGGAATGTATTTCAACTAGTCCAAGTTCACTACCCCGGGAATCATGCATGTGTGTGTGTGTGAGTAGGTGTTAAACTACCTTAGCTGGGATCCTCAGCCTTCGATGTGTACCTGACACCCATCGCACCTTGTGTTGAACAAAAAGCCGTTACCTCTGCTCAGAAATGCACTCTGTCGTTGGCACAGAAGGGTCCACCTTTCCCCCAGCAGCATCCCTCTTCATAGTTCCTATGTTCTAATCACGTTGAATTTGTTATTTTTCCCCCTTTTTAAAATGTGGAATATTTGAAAAATGTGCACTGTTAATCTTATCAGCTATGTCAAATGCTGTATAGTAAATGTAACTGTTAAAAACATACTGTCAAGCGCATGTGCTGTTATGGTATAAAACAATAATAAATCTCGTTCGTATTAAGGAGAACTTGTACATATTCTGGCAGCTGAAATCCAACAAGGCCACTTGTTCGCCCCTTCCATGTCAACACCATCGGTTGGCCCTGCTGGAGGGCAGGTCCTGTTCAATGCTGAATTTGTTTGTTGGTTTGTTTTAAATGAGCCATGTGGGTTTTATTTGCAAAACTTATTTATTGACACTTAATTATCTGTAAAGCTCTGCTTCTCTGAGGGAGGACCGGCTGAGCAACAGCCCTGTGCTTTGGGTTGCTCACCATCAGAAGTGGCTTTAAACTCAAGTAGCTTTCCGTCATCATGGCTTTTGAGCTTACTGTTATGTTTTTAAGAGGTGCCAGGGGGACGTTTTTGCACTGAAGTCTAGTGTTTTAAAACACACACACACTTCTCAGCAAAGCAATCCTTTGTGTCATTACATTATTTACCCATGTGTTTGTACATTTTTGTATTTGTTAATTTATGAATGATTTTTTCAGTAAAAATACATATTCAAGAACAAAGACTGCAGTGGTTGCTTTTTTTTTTCATAGGGTGTTGGGTTGTTGGTGGCTTGTTTTGTTTTTTTTTAATAGGAGGCAAGTTCTGTTAAGCTCCATCAGGTAAGTGCTTAAGAATGTGGAGAAGAGTGAGCTGGGGATGCTAAAAGCTGGTTAGAAATTTCTCTCTAGGGCTGGTGAGGAGTGCATAGAAGACAGGATGGAGGATGCTCCCCAAGTCCTTACAGCTCTATATGTGCCTAAACCCTTTTAATAAACCCTTTTTACCAAGATCCTGCTCCAGGTTTGTATTGATGGAGGGGGCTGGCAGTTTTGGGAGAGGTGGGCTTAGGAAGATACCTGAAGATGGTAGATTTGTAGATGACAGTACAGGGGGTTGGTAATTGGGTTTTTGATCAACAAACCCAGGCAGACAGACAAGATTCCTTGCAACAGCTTTAAAATATCTTCCCCAGTGCTTCTTGTACAAGCAGGCTAGAATAAATAACTGGCAGCCCTGGGTTGTTCCAGGCCTTGCCTTTATTTAGCTCTCTGTCTTCTGGGAAGCTTCCTCCCACCCACAGCGCTTGGCTGGAGTCTGCGGGATGCCAAAGCTCCTTCCAGCCACTGCCCCAGGGACAAAAGCTTTACCTCCCCCTACACTTGCAGGAGTGTGGGAGCCTGCCTGGCTCCTGGCTGTGCACTGATGGGAGTCCCTGACCTCAGTTGGGGGGGAGGGGGGAATCCTTATGGTCGTGTTTCTCATACAAGATGCATTGCATGTGTTCCCCCTCTGCAGCAGCTGGGGGGGCTGGAGTAGATGGATGCACATGTAGAAATTTGGGGTTGCCCTATGAGGGGGGGAAAAATAGGGTGGAGAAGCCTCCCTTCCATTTCCTGTTGGGGGAGAACCTTCCTCACTGGGGCCAGCTGCACAAAAGTGGAGCTGGGAGCAAGCCTTCTTTCATGTGGCTGTGGCAGGAAGGTACCAAGGAGAGGAACCCTGGAGGCACTGGTGTGGCTGCACAGTTCCAGTACAGCAAACCAGCTGCTGCAGTGAGCAGACTTTGTCTGTTGGGGAGAGTTCTTGCTGCTCAGACTGAGAAACCAGTCAGTCACCTGTGCTGCAGAATCCTCAAGCTTTGCTGCAGAGGAAGAAACCCAACATGGAAGCACAGGATGTTTTCTCCTTCCCCACTGTCATGTCAGTTAGGCACACTAAACTTGCTGGGGTTGGCACCCAGAACCACACAATTCTTGGGGTGCACATGACTGCAGAGCATCACTGCCCACCCAGAGCAGCCCTGAACCTCTGCCCAGGGCGTGTCCTACTCCAGAACAGGTAGAAAGGCCTGTTAGGAATTTGGAGCGGGGGATTCTGTTCTGCTCGTGTTGTTATAGCACTTCCCAACCCCAGTGGGCTGTGAGCTTCCAAAACATCATTAGTGACAGTGACACAATTGCCATTGGGGGTTCAGTTACTGGTTTTGTATATACTCATATATTTAATTTTACTGTTTCATGAAAACAGTCCCAATTTTCTTTTCCAATCTTTAAGTTTCTTCTCCCTTATTCCCTTTCTCTTTCCCTTTGGATGAGAGAGGTTAATAGAGAACATCTGTTGTGCCCAGCCCTGACCCCTGGCATCCAGCTGTACATGAATGGGGCTGGTGATTGCCCACAGCATTCACCCTGGCAGCCCAGGACCATACTGCCTGCTCAGCAGCCAGTGCCTCAGCCCTGCTGCTGGCACATAGCACAGGTGCATACCCCAGTGTTATCTGGGTTGCTGCACAAAGTGATGCCTCTGAGGAAACCTCAGTAGATTCATAGACTCCTGCAGGATGAGGTAGCTCCTTTTAGGTTAGAAGTTTCAAGTTGCAGCAATTTTCTTCCCCTTTAGTGTTTCCCCCTGGAAATGGGGGGGTTGGAGGCAGTGCAGTGTATCATCAGCCATAGTTTTGTGACTGGGGTGGCTCTTGGGTTGTCCTCTCTGACCCTGCAGAGTGCTGTCCCACACCAGGCACAGCTAGGGGGTTCCATTGGCCCCTTGAGCCCGTGGGTTTCCTGCTCCAGGTGTGCTCCCTGCAGGAAGGTGTCCCCAGATACATATTCCACTCGGACAAGTGCTAGGACAATACTGACTGTAATTTGAGTAAGGCTTTTGGTACTCGAGAGTCAAGGAGGGAAGTGAGTAGCTCATGGAGGGGTAACAATGACTCTCAGGCAACTGTGCTTGGTAAATCCTGCTGAGAAGGACTTCCCAAAAATCCCATTTTCTGAAAGACTTTCCCATGTAAGCAGCCAAGGGCTGCTGGCAGCCCCTGCTCCTCTCCCACAAACACATCACACACCTCTGTCTGCTGTACCACTGCCTATCCTGATCATCTCTTCACCAACTGGGCACCCTTCTGTAATCTCAGCAGTGCCCACTGAGGTAAGGAGTCTTGGTGATGTCC
The DNA here is from genome assembly GCA_013397515.1 of Upupa epops. Classification (NCBI taxonomy): domain Eukaryota; kingdom Metazoa; phylum Chordata; class Aves; order Bucerotiformes; family Upupidae; genus Upupa; species Upupa epops. The sequence continues at coordinate 151,609 of VZRI01001608.1, read as the reverse complement.
CTCCGGTCATATCTGGTATTCCCTGTGCTCCCCTGGGAGAGAGGAGAGCCCCCAGGAGGAGTCAGACCAGAGCTCTCCATGATCTGGGCTTGCAGGCTGGGGAGCAACAGCAGGGCCACAGGCGCTGCCTGTGTCACGGCTCCCGGACTCTGGAGCACCAGTGACAGCACTGGTTATCTGCTGAATTTGTTTTGGGTAATAAAACAGCAAAAAAGGGGAAACCCCAAATAAGTAATCTGGTGTTACCTGGGTGAAGCAAGAGCAAACTCTCCTGTGAGCAGTGGAGATTCGCTGGTCATTTATCCCTGCTGACTAGGCAGATGCCACCCCTCCAGTGCCAGCTGGGATGCAGGACGAGTGGGTAGGTGGTTGGGTAGTTGGGCCATGGCAGCTGGCCAAACAGACAGAGCTGGTCAGCCAGGAAGAACTGCAAGATGCTTGGGCACCCGTTGGGAAACTGGCTTTTCAAGACCTGTCTCAAGCCACAGGAACAGCCAAGCAGTAGGGCAATTTGCAAAGGCCACGAGTACAGTGGCATGTTCAGGTCTCTCTTGCACAACTGCCCACATCACCAGGGCTATCTGCTCACTGGTGCAGCAGGTTCCCAGTGAATAGGAATGCTTCCTCAGCCATAAACCTGCAAGTCACCTTGTGATAAGTGCTGTACTCCAGGGCCAACATGAACCACCACAGTGACCTGCTGGGGTAGCAGGTGGATCCTCTCTTCCCTCCTCTGCCCCAGATGTTTGGGATGAACAGTACCCTCCCCAGGAGTGTCAGAGTAAATCCAGTGGCCTCAGCACAGTCCATGTGGCCAATTGCCCTGTGGCAATTCTCATTCTCCAGTGGGACAGCCTGGGGACCTGGGGTGGGGGGGTAATGCAGCCAACCTTGTGCTGCCCAGAAATCACTCCCAGGTGCCCAGGCTCCTGCCTCCCCACCCTCACTCCAGCACTGCTGCCACACTGATTACATTAAAGCCCTTAATTGCGTAATCAGGGTGATGGCCCAGGGTCTGTCACAGGCATGTGTATGACAGGGGCTGTGTTATCCATGAGTGTCTCTAGCATATGGCTGAGACTTAATCCCCAAGCAGAGACCTTAATTTGACAAAGCAAATTCATTCATAATTCAGAGCTGCTTCTGTTGCTGGAAACTTTTCACTGGTGACTAAACACCCTAGAGATGCCAGTGCCTCAGTAGACAGCAGGCTACTGTGGCAGGGGACAGAACAGGCTGTCTTTAACAGACCTTATTTGTGCTGGGGTTTAAAGCCCACAGACAGAGGGGTCAAATCAGCCAGGGTCTGGGTTACAGCAGCTCCATGACTAATAATTCTATCCAGCACCAGTCCTGGGCAGAGCTCAGAGCTCTCTGCCATAGGGAAACAGGGAGGTTTCTGCAACACAGACCAGTTTTTTTGTCCAGCTTTGCAGCTGGAAATGTTTATTAACAGCAAAATCAACCACAAGCTCTACAGAAGGGAGCTGCATCCCCAGCTGTGGAGCATGTGCATTGTGGCTGCATCTGCTCCCTATCGCCCAAATCTCCGATAGTGAGAGGAGACGCAAACCAGCCTGCGGGGAGCAGAGCAGCTTTCAGATCCCCTCATTCAGTTGCAGCCCTTATTTCTACAGACTGTGAAGCAGACAGGTGCTTTAACACAGCCCAGTGACGTGGAGCCGGGGAATTAGTGCTTCCACCTTGATGAGGAGCCGCACCCGCAGGTCCCATCCAGCCTAGAGGGGGCGTGGGCGATGGGACAGAGTCCCTCCAGAGCCTGGATCTCTCGATACGGGGATGCTGCTCGGGCTGAGGGTGTCGGGGCGAGCCGGAGCCGGCCCCCGCGAGATCCTCAGAAAAGGATTCGGGGGATGCTGTGAGAACGGCTGAGCCCCGCTTCCTCCCGCTCTAGGGCATCAGGAGTCCGCAGCTGAGCTGCCCAGTGCGGGTCCCGGTGCGGACATAGCGGTCCCAAAGCCCCACCTTGCGGCGGGCGGTGACAGGGAACCAGCCCGGCCTCGGGGCAGGCGACACCTCAAACCTTCGTGCTCCTGCATCCTCCCTCACACAGACCTGTGGGGGCACCCGCAGGAGTTTCCCCACCGACAGACAGAACAACAGCCGGCAGTAACCTGCTCTGTGTCATTGTCATTATTGTCATTATTGGCCTCAAATGCGCTCTCACGGCCCTGGAGCCCCAGGAGCTTCAGGATGGCTTTATTCCCGGTGCCGAGCCCGCGGGACTGAGTGCCGCGGGGGGCTCGTATTAAGGCTTCGCCTGTCCTGACGGCAGCAGGCTGGAGCTGTCTGGAGGGAAAGAGGGATCCTAGACGGAGTAATGTAGCGAGACCTCTCAGAGAAAGGCCTGGTGGGGTGTGAGGGTGAGGGGGCAATGAGGACAAGCAAAGGCACCGTGAGGTGTTTTTCCATTCCTAGGAGCAGTTTTGAGCCGGGCATCCTTAGTGTTTGCTAATCCAGTCAATGGTGTGAGGTGGACAGAATAAAAAGTAGTTCGGGGGGAAAATTTAGTCAGTTCCTGCAAGATGGGGAGAAGTCCCAGATTTTTAGAGATATTTAGAAGTGCAGATTAAGAGCAATCCTCAAAGTGCTGGAGAAGGTCGAGTTGCTGATGAGGGAGCAGCTGTTGGTTTTTGCTTCCTCAGCCCTGGACAGGCTCCTGAATCCTCTGGGTGAGTTACTCCTCTCTTGCAGCTGTTACTTACTACCAAGAACGAACCTTTGTAACTGGGCTTCAGTTGCTTAATTGCTTTCTCATGCGTGGGGCCCAGCTGTGGGAATTTCTGGTAAGGATGTGTCTTTCTGTTGCCCCTTTGCTGGGCAGAACCGGTGGATCTGCTATGGATTTTTATCCCATGACTCAAGCTAGGGAAAGATCTGAGCTGAGTAGAAATGTTTGTCTTCAAACTCAGACATGACATTTCATGTTCCTGCTATTTTACTCTTCTGTTTACTCCTTTATTAATGTTTATCAACACAATATATTTCTTCTTTTAAACAATGTCAAAGCTTTGCTTTAAAGAGAAGAAGAAGAAAATTGTTTTTAAAGCTTGGACATTTTTCACCCTCTTTCTTTCTTCCCTGTCTGCTTTGGCCTCAAATGCAGCCTGATTTTCATTAAACACATTATTCTGTAAAAGCATCAGATAAATGTGCCTAGTTCTAACATGGTCAGCCTCCTGGTAGGAATGCTGCAACGTTTTCCTTGTTCCAGGAGGTGAAGACGTGAAGGTGAAGCCACTTGACAGATACTGGGCTTAGAAATCCAAGTGCTCTCAGGGCTGATTGCTCAGTGACGCACCTCTCTCAGCACTCGGGCATTCTCAATGGGTGCAAAAGTGGTTGGATCCCCCTGCCCTGCTAATTGTGCCAACTTGTCTGTGTTCCTTCCTCTGCTGCCAGCATGGGAGTGCTCCTTCCTTTAACTTTTGAGGGAGTGCATCATCCTCCTCAGGAGCAGCCGTGGCACTCCTAGCCCTCCTAGCCCTTGGCCCTCCCAGATGAACCCTAGAAGGGAGTCAAGGTTTCCAGTGCTCTGATGCTCTGCTGGATAAGCTGTTTGTGTGTTAGAGGGACAATGTGGGGACATGGGTTCTCTACAGTCATAGAGTCTCTGCAGAGGGTGTGAGCAAGTTTGTGACGGTCCTGCTGTCCCAGGAAGAAGCTGGTATGGTACATAAGCTGGGACAATTAGGGAAGATATTTGGAGCAGGTTTTTTTGCACACCTTTGTAGACCACCAAGGTAGACCTCTGTCTACCTTGACAGTTTTGTTTTTTTTCTTATGGAAAGCTTAGAGGAAACAAGATGTCTCTTGGAAAATCAGGGCATCTTGAAGGGTTAACTCGTGCATCCCTCATCCCAAGCTCCATGCAACCTGGTGACAGCAGCTGCTCCCCTGGAAATATCTCCTGCCTTGGCTCCAGGAGCACTGGGTCGCACCACGTGTTGTTGAGGATGTGGTGAAGTTTTGAACCTGATGTTGGGCTCTTTTTAAAGTACTGTTTCTTCTTGAGACACTGCAGTTAATGTTTTCTCAATTATACTTGAATATCACGAAGTCTGGCAGTGTTTTATGCTGCCAGATTCCAGCTGCCTGTGTAAGCTGGATGATGGGAGCCAGCTCTTTGGGTTTTTTACATTCTTATTTGGTAAACTTAGGTTTGTGTTTTAGGAAACTCACCCCAGCACAGCGTGTGGGTATAAAGCTACTCTGAATTAATGCTCATTGCCAATGTTCTTCAATCCAGATATTGAATGAGAGATTTTTTTGTTAATACAAACCAGAATCAATTTATGATGACAAAATATTGCTACATGTGTCAGGGAAAAGATAATCTGCTGAAATGCTTGTCTAAAGTCAAGTTTCAAACTGGAATGTTGTTCTTTGTTCAGTAGATTCCCAAAGCTCTGCTCTAGCAGGGTGGAGAGTTTGCTCATCACCAGCAACCTCTGCCAGTTCCCAGCTGTGTTTCAGGAGAAGGGTGGGGACTGATGTTTTCAAACAGGCTTTGACAGTGAGTGGTACATAGAGGTCCCATCTGAAAATCTGCTGGTCTGTTTTGCTGGTGTCTGGTGTGGTTTTTCCTCATGATATCTTGAGCGCAAGGTGCAGTTGTGGGTATTTGGCTTGAGATGAATCTAAAAGCTCAAAGCCCTAAGTGTGCTAATGACTTCTCATGCTTACCTGATGGTTGCAACTTGGATGGAGTGTGATGACTAACAGTGTATTTTCTAGTCACTTTCCAATAGATCAAGGGCAATGGTTTCTCCTGCTGGGACTTGATGGTGTTGGACTTGATGATCCTTATTGGGTCCCTTCCAAATTGAGATACTCTATGATGGAACACCTTAGGGTCTGCAGTGGCCATCAGCAAACCACTTGCCTTGGTGAGCTGCAGGCTGCTGAACCTTTTCTCTCCTGTGACACATGATGGTTAAAATCACTGAAGTTTTACATCCTGAGGGGCTGCTCAGAAAGAGCCAGGTCCAGACCGCTGTTCCAAAGTCTCTGTCTGTGTCCCATCACTGAGTGGCTCAGCTGTGGAGCAGTGTAAAGTCTTGCCCTACAAAAGTGTCTCCTAGTACCTGCTCACTTGTGGGCATTGATCTTTGTCATATTTTGAGTCCTTTGAGACTTTGGCCAGAGTGGGAACTGAGGGAAATGTATGGTAAAGGGTTTCCATGGTTCTTTCTCTCACCCTTGCTTGAGTAGTTGCTCTGTGAGAGCTGTGACTGCCTTGTTAGCTGACAGCACACACTGTCTTCCTTTCTCCTTCCCTAGGGCAGGGAGAAGATGACAACACACCTGCCTGTTTTTATTTGGTTCCCTGCCTGAGGCACTTGTGGGGCTGTGTTAGTATGGAGCAGGGAGAGATTTGTCTGTGTAGGATGTCACAAGGTATCAGCATTATCAGTTGCCCTTCTTGACTGCCAAAGCAGCCTACAGCTAAAATCCTGATTCTGGTGTGCCATGATTGCTGGCTGCAAGCAGGTCACTCCTTTGTGCCCTCATTCCTATTGCTGTGGCTTGATGCAGGGATTGAAGTAAAGAGTTTAGACAAAATAGTAGATGAAGGAAGCCTTAGCATTAGTTAATTAGTAGTTAAGGTGAAATGATGTTATTATTGTGTGGAAATTAGATGATTTGTAATATTGAAGACATGAGACATCTTGAAAAATAGGTAACAGGAACTGCATTGTGATGAGAGTCAGCCTGTATGTAAGAAACGGGCTTCAGCCAACTTTGTGGTTACTGGCTCATGACAACTCGACATTCTTGCCAAAAGTCAGAAGTTCATGCTGAGGAAGAATGCTGCCTTCCTCCCAGAGCCCCTGGCCCATGACCACCAGGTGATACTGCGCAAGTGCGAGAAGGTGGAGACCTACGATAATGAGTTCCTAGAACTGATTTTAATAACTCAACCCGTATCTCAGAAACTTACTGTATGATTATGTCTTTGTTTATGTATAAGGACATCCAGTTTAGCCACAATGCACTCGCTCTTTGGTGCGCGTGACTTTGGAGCACGAGCCCCCATGTGCTCATCAGCAATAATAAATTACCTCATCAAAAACTCTACCCAGAGTTCTTGGTTCCTTTCCACACGTCCGGCTTCTGCTGGGACCGTCAGGGCTCTGCCCCATAATTAGCTTCTCAGCCCTGCTGTAGCAAGCTGAGGTCAGCTTCTTCCTTGAGGCTCTGCACCTTGTGACTTATGCCTGGGGATGAAGAGTCTGAGACCTGCTGGGAAACGTGCTTGGGTTAAGTAGCAGCCTGTGTTGATGGTGTTGCAGCTGTAGCAATGAGCATGGTTTCAACACAGGCTGTGAATGGAAAGGAGAAATCTCAAGCAGTCAGGTGAAAATTATGTTTTTCTTGAGATAAAAGTTTAAAAAGTGTCTCAGAATATTTTTCCAGAATTCTCAGTGCTCGCACATCAGAGCCAGGTGAGAGTTTAGTATCTGAACCAGTGCTACTGGGAGAGAATTGCTAACACTTGGGCAAATTCATACTTCCAGGGCTTTAATTGAAATAGTTAAATCCCCTTCCCTACAATGCGGGTTTTCTTCCTCTCTTGCCAGCTGTCAGATCTCACATTGTCTCTATGGCATGTGCTTATGAAATAAGGTTATTAATAAGTAACAGAAACAATAACGTCCTTCTTCACAGCGACGCTGCAAGGAGCAGAGCTCCTTAGCATCTGCAGGAGGCTGTATGGGCTCTAAGCAGCAGCTCAGGGTTTCCAGTTTCAGGGTTCTGTTCAGAATAATCTCACCCATTAATCATCCAAACCTGTACTCAGGAAGAGCGATGGCAGAGCTCAACATTATTATTTATTTTTTAAGAGGAGCTTCTGCTTCCCCTCAGACTCTTATTCAGGGTAAGCATTTTCAGTTGAGGTCCATGCTTTGTGACACCTCTCTGTTCAGCTTGGCTGCCTCCACTGCTTTTAAGGGATTTCTGCAGCATGTAGAAAGATTACTGGGATCAAACTGCCAGTGGCATCTGTTACAGCTTGTGTATTTGTGAGCTGAATCCCTGTACCAGCTTGAAAATGAATTGGATAAAGCAGAATGGCACTGGGGTCAGCTGTGTCCTGTCTCTGGCACTGCAACCCTGGTTTCTGTCCAAGCCTTGTGTGAGGTCCTGAGCCAGATCTCTCTAGGGTCAGTGTGATGCACTGAGATGCACTTGGCCAATCCTGGGGAGAGAGGTCTGGAGCAAAGTCTGAGTTAGCTGCCAAGCACCAAACCAGCAGTTGCTGTGCAGACCTGGGCACATCAGTGTCTCAGCCATGCAGTTAAGCTGCAGGATGCTGAAGATGGGAAGAAGCTCATACAGGACCGGTGGGCCCATCTCTGTGGAGAGGAGTTTTCCAGAAGGCTATAATCAGTGTAACTCAGCAAAAAGCAAGTAACAAACCTGAAAGGCTGAGTTAGGCATTTGATTTTTAGTATTACATATTGTGCCTTGCTGGGGGCTGAGTAGTCACAGGGTGACTTGCAAGGAGCAAGGTCCCTTCACAGCAGGGAGTGGGCACAGAGCAAAGACCACACGCCTGTCTGTGGGCTGGAATGTTGAGGTATATGAGACAGCTGGCCAAAGCAGCAATTTCATCTGAAAGGATTCAGATAAAAACTCCTAAGTTGTTTTGCCCCTTCCTAGATGGGAGATAGGCACTCACAATGTCAGAGCTGAGCTGGCCAAGGGAGGATGAGGAAACCTCTGATCCTGTACTCTGAAGCTGAACAGTTCTTAGATCCCACTGTTTGTGGTAGCGTGTTCTAACATTTGCAGATACACAGGTGAGCTGAGAAGTCTCCCTTAGAGTGGGGATTTGCTTTTTTCCTATTCTTCCTCTCTGCTTGAAGCTGGCCCTGTGTGAAGAAGTTGAACATGGCAATAGGTGGCACTGCTGGGATGGACTGGAGCTTCTGCCCACTGTGCCAGGGCCTGAAGGACACCATTCTGCCTGGGCTGAGCAGGAGTGGGGCTAGTTCCAGGCCACATCAGTCAGGGCTTGTTGTCCAAGCTGCTAAATGAGCAAATCTGATGCAAAGTGGCTGCAGCAAGCCTTTGCATTTCCAGATGATTTTCTGTGGCAGCAAGTCATTATATTAGCACCTGAATATCTGCTTCTGTTTCCATGCAGTGCAGAAGGAGGCTGCCAGTGTCAAAGACCATCTCTGGAATCTTATGTCTGTTGAAAGCCAGAGCAGCAAAGCAACTTCAAAGAAAGGAGGGGAGTTGCTTGGCAGAGCTGCCGCACTGGTCCCTGTGGTTAGATCTGCTCTGCTGGGTAGAGGTGAACGTAAGCCCTCTCCTGATGCTCAGTGCCACCAGGTTCAGCTGCAGCCTCTCCCCAAGCAGCCCCTGAATCTCGGCCTAGAATCAAAACTGCAAACCCCTCATTTGCTTTTTATCTCAATAAGGGCTGCAAATTCTGAGCAGAGTGGGTTATGGTTACTAGGCTGTTTTAACTTAAATATTTATTTCTTAGTTTTTGTTGAAATACTGTGATTTATGTGCTTTGAGCACATAAATGTATGTGCTATGCTGTGAGCAGTTAAAGCAGGGTGGGGCAGAGCAGCCCAGGATCCGTACATGGATCCACAGCTCACTGCAGATGGTGTGGGCAACTGTTGGGCACTCAAAACTCGGCAGCTTAGAGTGAAATTTGGAGGATTTCAAACTTATAAGCATTGGGTGCTTTTGATTAATTTGCTGTGCAGTACAGCTTTATTTTAGGCTGCAATCTGTTTTGTGGAAGTTACTTGCTCAGACCAAGACTGAGGCTCCCACTGTGCTTCTCTTGGCGCAGCCAGATCCAGACCCCACAGACCAGCTGAGAAACTCCCATCAATTCAGAGATCCAGGGGAGGAGGCAGAGGACCATTGGATTCTTCATTAGGAAGAAAGCATTTAAACTCTTTGAAATCCACTAGGTTGTGGTTATCTGCTTTCATAATATCCCTAACTGACAGGAAGAAGCTGCCATAAGACAGGCACTGAGGCAGATGGACTGGGCACTGCACTGGCTCTCCGGTACTTTCTTCTTCTCGCAGTTTGGCCACAGCAAGTTGCATCCTTGTAGGTGGCATTGTGCTGCACAGGGGACTAGAACGTGCTCTCCTCACAAGAAGACAGAGTGCTTAAGCTCATTTACAGCCCCAGAAGTGTGCTAGGGATAATCTACAGAAAGATGAAAGCTGCAGTGTTCTGGCTAATGCATGACCAAGCCAGCTGGCTTCAAACAGGACTGAGCAGAGGCCCTCATGTATTTGTAAACACCTGCATTTTAATGAAGCAGCACCCTCCCCCTTGCAAATTTAGGCAGCTAAGTTGTCATTGTGCTTACCAAGAGAGAGAGAATTATTTATATGATACTCTCTAAATTACTTTGGTTTAATGTACTGCATAGGCACTCTGTACTGGTAACAGAGCTGGTTTGCTTCCACTTAATCTTCTCAAATTGATTTATCTATTTATCAGCAAGAACACAAATACCCAGAGCTGGCCGATCTCATACGGTATTTTCTTTCAGTCTTATGTTGCAATAATGTTGGCTTTGCTGTAAAAACCACAGTGGTGCTTGATGCCACACGTGAAGGGGACGGTGCCTTTGGTTATCTCAGTGGTGCCAACACGGATGTGTGTTCTGCTCTCTGTGTTTATGGGGCTTGGTTGGTTCCACTTCACCTACACACAGCGCTAACAACTCTGCTCTTGGATGTTTATTTTTAGGGTAATGCAGGCCCTGTGGTTTTTTGGCTTCTCCTGTTTCTCCTAAAGTATCCTGCAGCTGTGGCAGCAGTTCAAGGCAAATCAGAGAAAGTATCCAGAAGTAGGGGACAAACTGCAAAGCTGGTATGTGGAGGTAGCCAGAGGATGCTGCGTGACATGGCTCTTGCAGGCTGGTGCAACATTTCTGCACACCCTGGTTACCAGTAACACTGAGCTTTACTTTCTTAGTATTGAATTTACCAGAAAAGGAAACTTCTGGACCACCTGAGCGACTGCATGGATGCAGACTGGGTGTTCAAACAGAAGTGCTGCCCAATGCCCATGGTTCACAGCCCCAGAACCCTTCCATGTTGCTGCACACAGAGAGCTGCCATGGGGTGTAAGGTGAAGATGTATGTGTGCAGTTTTAAGGGAAGAAATTAAGATTCAAGACACAAATGAGCTCTGTCTTTCTCACAGCAGCCATGGAGAGTTCGCTCAGGGGCAGCTTGACCCTTGCCTGGTTTATCTAACCCACCCACGGTCTGTTTAGGTACAGAGCCATCTGCCTGCCCTTGCTACACAGTGTGAGCACACATCACTGCTGCTGGCATCACTTGGCTCTGGTTTGTGGCATCACTGCATGGATTTAATGGGCAGTTTTTGCTGAAGCTGTGCCCAGAGGAGGGCAGCCCTGGGCCCTGCTGAGCTGTCATCTTCCCCAGCCAGGTTACAGCCCTAGAGGACTCTACTGCATGTTGAGGGCAGTTTGGATCTGATCTTGGTACAAAACAAAAGACTGATGATAGATCTGGGTAGAAGCAAACTGTAGGGCTTTGACAATTTGTTTTTACTCCCCATTTGGTATTAGACTGCAAACTTACCACAGCTGTTTCAAATGAGGTGAGCCACTACCTTCTTCTGATAATTGAGGAATATTTCATTTGCATTTTGAACCCCCCTCTGCCCTAGTTTCTTTCTGTTTTGACTATCAGTTGTGGGGGTTTGTTTTCATATTTTATGTTCAAACCAGTCACAGTTCCAATTGCTCAGCCTTCCCATTGAGACCACTGTGTTCGTGTTTGAGTTACCCCACCCCATTAGTAATCACACACCCTTCAAGTGCACAGGGATGCTGTGTGCAGTCTCCTGACTTCTTTTCCACAGTCTCTTAGTAAGCAAAGGAGTTTTAACTATTGGTGAGACACAGTGAGCTGTTGTTGATTCGGGAACAGCTAAGGCTGTTTAGCAAAAGTAGCTTGGAAAACTAAGAACCGATAGATGTCAGGAAAGCTGTTACTGAATTACAGCCACTTCTCAGTGCTAGGTTGTGTTTAATAACATTTTTTTTAAAAGCATAAGCTGGGAGGAAATAAAGCAGAGAGACCTGTGAATTCTGCTGCTGGGGACACAGTTTCCAGGCTGGCTGTAGCCATGAAAAGACAAGATGAAAATTGCTCAGTGGTTCCAGGGGTGACCCTGAAAACATGAGTTGCCTTCTGAAATATCAGATCTAATCTTGGTCACCACAATCAAGGAGACCAGTGAAGGGCTGCTGAGGCGTGTGTAAGCTCAGTGTGCAATTGGTGTGCATGTATGAGGTTATCACAGAAAAAAGCACAGCTCTGTATGGCAGCAAGGGATATGAAGCCGTGCCCTAATATATCCTCCTGTACTAAGCCTAGATCAGTATGTCTAGACTATCTCTGACAGGTGCACCTCTTTCATGAAAGTCTTAATGATGTCTTCACTCCCCAGTCTCCTTTGACAACCTACCCCAGGGCTTTAGTGTTCTTCTGCTTTGAAACTTTTCCCCAACAGCCCATCCTATTGTTTTTTGTCTGATTCCCAGAAGACACAGAAAGTCAGGCATTGCTCTCTTCTAGAGGAACCTTTTATGAATGGAGAACTCTTACCCCATCCCTGCTTTGCCTTCCATTTTCATGAGTTAAATGACCCATTTTCCTCTGTCTCTCCCCAGAGGCTGTTTTCTACATCTCTGGTCACTCTTGTTGCTGTCCTCTCCTCTCTTGCCAGTTGGGGTTTGTCTTTCTTGATGAATAGTGCCCAAACTTGGATGCAGGGCTGCAGCTGAGACTTTAGTCATGGAGAAGGGAAAGTTTACTTCATGTGTCGCACATACAGCTTTCTGTTTATGAATTCCAGCACGATAGCTGCAAAAAAAAAACAACCCCCAAGCCAACACTGCTGTGGTAGCCCTTGAGATTTGTGCACAGTTGAGCTGAGGACCATATAAGTGCATAGACGGCTGAGTAGATGAAGTGCAGACTTGCACCAGTCAGATAAAACAACCTGACCCTGGGGAAAGTGCTACTAGCATATGCGTGAAGCTTAGGGCTGGTGAGCACTGCACCAGTGCTGGGTATGGAAGGAGGGGTTCGTTCCCATCCCACTGAGATGCACCCTGTGAGCACCTCTCCCCATCAGGAGCTGTGTGATTGTCCTTCCTGGGGACACACCAGGTGGGTTTCATCTTGTTGGTGGCTCCCAGCCCCTGTGGGTTACATGGACTTTAGTTTCACTGCTTGTATCTGTGGGCATATTTATTCAAGCTGTTCTCATTTGTTTTTCACTTCTGGAGGAAAAACCTTTCTGAGAAAAGAGGAGTTGCATGTTTTGTTCCCCCCCCCTTCTTCAGCCCAAATGCTGGGCAGGAAGCTGGTGAGTGATGCAAAGTTGGGCTCTGCAGAGGATGGCTGGAGGCGTTTGGAGCAGCCCATGGTGGTGGCTGGAATTCCTGTTGCCATAACAACAGGATGCAGGCCTTAAATATAGAACTGGTTTTACCCCATAGCCCCTCCCCCATCTTTTCTTCTCTAACACAGGAGAAATGGGCTTTGCTTCCTTCTTGCTGCAATCAGAGTCTGAAAGGCCAAAAGCAGGGAAAACTCTATAGCAAGGTAAACCCTGGTAGGGCAATTTGTGAGGTCAAGAGAGCCAGTAATAATGGGTTTGATGGTCCTGTTCCATTCAGACCTTTGGCATGTGGGCTCTAAATACTGTGAAAATCCTTGGACTGGTTAGACTTAGCAGGAGTCGAAAACATTTAACTGCTGAGGCAGCTGCTTCTCTGTTGCAGCTTTGGTTGTAGTGAGCAAGAAGGGACCCCTTTGGGGCTGGGTGAGGGGTAGAGCTGGGTGGGGATGGTGACTAACCACTCCAGTGTATCCCATCAAGCTCACTCTATGCAGGGGCTTGTTGTCACTTTCCAGAAGAAAGCTTCACTGAATGACTTGTCCTGTTTCTCAGTTACCTCGTTTATTTTTCCTTCGCAAATGCTGTGCAAGGGACAGTCCCCTCCAGGACCTCCTTTTCTGTGACCGCTGCTGCTGTCTCCATCCTGTCAGTGTCAGGTGGACATACCCTCCGTGTGGAGCACGACCTGGCTGCACCAGGGACAGACCCGAGAGCTGGGATGTGGTTTTATTTGCTTTTAGAAACATAAACGCAGCAGATTCCTCGATGCAGACAACGCCAAGGAAGATTGCTAGAAGGGAAATAGCTCTGCAGCCTGCAATGGGGAGCCAGAGTGACTGCATTGGACAGCTGCATGCAGTCAGCAGCGTGGAGCTGTGAGTGTGGGGTAAAACTGCAGAGCATAGCTCTCATCCCCCAGCATGCTCCTGCTGATGGTGATGCTAACGAATTCAGACACTTGGGAGCAAGAGCATCACATTGAAAATTCCCCAGATGAGTTTGGCATCTCCAGTGTATGATTACACAGCAAACTCATCTGTTAAATTGATGTTTATTCCTCAGCAAACTGTAAAGATGCTTTTATAAATTAATACCTTTTTTTTTTTTAAATTAAATACTGGGATTTGTACCATAGATCAGGATGAGCCTCAAATTCTGGGTATTACTTGCTGGTGCAATAGAGTAGGATTGCTCCAGAGTCCTGACTCCAACGAGTTTATGGTTTTGTTCTGTTAGGGCCATTAGTATAATTTCTTTCTCTCAGTTTGTTAGAAGGATACTTGGAGTGCAGAATCAAGCAGCTGATGGATATGAAATGCTAAAATGAAAGGTTCCCCCTAAAAACCTAATTCCTCTCCCTTTTTAACCTCCAGAGAGATGCAACCTGCAAATGTCAAATGAATTGCTTTTTTTAATCCAGTAACAATTGCATCCCTGTTAATGTTCTGTAATTTTCCCCTGAACTGATCATTGAGAACAGCTAATTTTCCTGAAATGGCCTTTGGTTCTTATTAGAAACCGCAAATGGCATCAAAAATTCCAACCAGAGCAGTTTTAATTTGGCAACGCTACAAGTACCTGAATGTGGAATAACTGGGGTGGTTCAAGCAGGGATCTTGCAAATGCACCAATAGAAGGCAGCTCCTTTAAACCGCTGCTTTGTCATTCTAGATGTATTTTCCTCTGTTGACCTCTTTGAAATTGGAGTTGAAATACATCAGGTCACAAATCCAATGGCTTAATGAGGAAGGATAGTGCTTTGGGATGTCACAACCAGTAAAGGACATCAGGGTTCAATATAAATTGAAAGATGACTAACCAGAGAGGACTCCATCTTCCAGTTCTCTCGGTGTTTGTTGAGATTTGTTTGTGTTGCTTTTTAATACAACGAATGTATTGACTAGTCCGTCAGGATGAAGAACTGTTATTGCAAAATTGCACTTAAAAATACTATTGCTCTATATCAGCGCTGTAGCTCTGAGACTGCAGTTTTGATGCTGAGGGTGTTTGGGTGGCTCTAGCACACTGTCCAGTCATTTTGAGTAATGAAACGTTAGATCTGCATGGTGGAGGCACATTTCAAGGAAAACATAACTGTCAGAATCCAGAGGATGTAACTCGCAATTATGTTTGTACGTTCATCAATTTTCTTGTAAATCCTTGGGTAGCTGAGAGCTAAATATAGCTAATGAGCTTGTGAGCTCAAGTACTGTGCTTTTATTTCTACAGAGAGAGAGCCCCAGGGTACGGGGAGAGTTGATGTTCCTTGATAACAAGTGAGAACTGGAGGGACGATGCTCAGGAGTGACTCAGCACTGTGACTGTACGTATAAAGTGCATTAGTGCAATATTTAGCTGCTGGAAAGATGCCTTGTTGGAGTTGATGCTCCCAACCCAAGCAGTGGTGGCCCAGAAGACCTGCACACAACATGGCTGAGTAGGAGATGCTCAGATGAGTGTGTAAAAGCTTTGACTGTGTTTGTACTGGTGTTCCCCAGGGCTGGACTCACTGTGCACAACCTATCTGACTTGGAGCTGCTGCAGTCCCTTCTTGCAGCACCAGGAAGCTGCAGCCCCATGCAGCTTTCCACTGATGGGCCAGTTATATTTGAAGCAGAGAAGAGAAGGAGGTGGCAGCTGATGTTACGACCATTTATTCCAAACCTATGGGGACCCATTGCACTGTGAGAGCCAAGCAGGACTTTCCAATGCCTTTGGTAAGCACAAAAGAACCTAACACAAAGGCACTGAAGGACTAGGTCTTGCTTTGCCTGTATTTGCTGGTGTTTTATCTGTCCTTCTGCCAGGCACTGGCTGTAACTCTCTTTGCAGGCTGCAGCTTTTCAGCTCAGTGCCAGAGAGCTTTCTGCTTTCTTCTGGGGGTTCTTCTTCAGGGTCTGGGAAGTCTGCATTTAAACGCAGAAACTGTGAGCAGGTCAAAGGATTTGCTTGTATCTGCAAAGTCACCCCCCTCTAGAAAGTACTTTAGTCCATATTACAGCTGGAGCATCACATTTCTCCTGATCAAGCAAATGACTGGGAGATTTGGTCTCAGATTGTACTGCAAAGACTTGTAAAGCAAACCACTGAAGTTCCTGGGATAGTTTCTCAGATATTGTTGCTTGTTTGTGCTTATTCCTATCCTAATTATTTTTTTCCACAGGGAAACACTTGTTTTAGTGAATTTCTTAGCAAAATTCAAACTAGTCTTTCCTGGTTTATTAAATTAAAATTCATGAAGTTAGACATCAAACATAGAGGTTCCACTTATGAGTCCTTCTACAGGGACCCATTGGTGGCCAAAGTAATCTCAGAAGCCACAGAGGAGAGATGATGAAGAGCCACCACCTTCTGGGGAAGCAGAACAGCCAAGATATTTTCAAGTTGCTGTTATGGAAGCTTCAAGCAAATATAGGTTTTATTATAGAATAAAATATTTACATTTATTACCCAAAATGAGCTAAGCAAGCTCGAAGATTGTGCTTTTTGTAATGCATCTTTACAGAATTCCCTCGTCTGCAGTGTTCCTGGGGGCTATTAGCTGCTTTAACTGGAAAAGCAACTGCTGGGACCCTTAAATTAATACCTCAGGGCCAGCATGTTCCCCACAGCTCTCAGCCTGTGGGATTTGCTCAGCCCACATCAGCCTCTGAACTGCTGCTGTGCATTTTCCATCCTCCTTTTATTTGGAAGCAGCATTCAGGAGAGCAAAGACCAGGTTGGGAAGGGTTTGTGCAGTCACATACGATACCCCAAAAGTCAATTCACACTTTACCAGGAATTTTTCTGTAGAAAGGAGAAAGACACCCCCACAGGACAAATAGCTTTGGGCTACAAATAAATTGTAGCTGCTTTATAGGGCTGAAGTACTATTGAAATGATGGTTGTGTTGTCCTTGTTAATCAGAAGGACTGACTTGCTGCTTGTCTTCCAAAGCCCTTCCTACATCAAAGGGATTGGTCAGGGCAAGGCAGGCAAAGATCACACACACTGAGCTTGAAGAGAAGGCTTTGATGTGTTGCTGAGCAGAGGTATTTAATTAACCTCCTCTATTGATTTTGATGGAGAACTGCCTTCACTTTTTATGTGTTAGAGAAAAAGATTGTCTGAAGAGTGGCCATCTGTAAGATAGCCAAGTGAGTGCTGGGATGGGCTCAGTTCACTCACCCCTGGTTTTCCAGTGCAAGACTGTGGTTGACCTTTGTGAATGTGCCAGTAAACAGAGACAGGATGAAGAAGTTGAAGAAAACTGAAGAGAACATCTCCACATGCTTTATGTTCTGCCACAACACAAAGTGATATAGGAGGGTGTATGAGGGGTGCAAAAATGCCCTGTTCTTTCCAGCAAGTGAGCAGTGGTCTCTGAGCAAGGACAGCATACGCAGAGGACCTACTCAGCATTGAGACTGAAGGGAAGAGGAAGGGTGGACATCCTCTAGCAACATCTGCCAGGGTAGAGGATGCCAGTGCTTCCTGCTGTGGTGGTCCCCAAGGTGGAGGTGTGAGGGGTCACCCCTCAGCAGCCTTACACAGCCCCAAAGGCCAGTACATGTCCAGTACTATGGCTGCCTTGTTCCACAGCTCATCAGGAGTGAAGAATTTTGTTGAAAATGTGGGTAAAGCTTGAGCTTTCTGAAAGGCCATCAAAAGATTCTGGAGAACAAATGTAAAATATTGAAATGGTTGCTCACCTGCAAATGTGGTAATGATGTGAAGTCTGGAAATTTGCTGGGATTTCCTGGGGTGTAACTGTTTTAACTGAGGGCCTCTTAATTTTTGCACATTAGCTGAGTTGTTGGTATTTAATATATGGAAAAAGAGCAAGGTAGGTAGTTGAAAACTCTAATAGAGTAAATATTTCTACTATGATGAACATGAGGAATTTCTGTTGTTGTTACTACTTTGTTTACTGTAATGGCAAAATATAAATTTTAAAAGCAGGGAGGGAAACCTCACTGTACCAGGAACCATGTGAATGTGGGTGGGGATCTGAATGTTGCACTCTGAAAGACAGGGAGGACACAGGGGCAGGAGGCTGTGACCAAGTCATGCCTTATCACTGCACTTACAGCAGCCCTACGTGATGTGACTTGCTGGTCTGATGATTTGCAGTCCTGGGTTTGGTGCTCCTGCTCCATGTGTGCAACATCCTCTGCAAGGCACCTGTAACCATTATGCTTGGAAGAATTATTGAGTTTGAGGTTATGCTGCTGCTTTTTAACCTGGGGCCTTGTATCCTCTTCCCTTCAAACCTTGCTGTTCTCAGTCAGCAGGGATTTCAAGAGCAGGCAATGAGGAGCTACCACCAAGCTGAAGAGCAGGCAATTGGGACTGCTGCTACCCAAAGGCACTCATGACTCGTAAAGCTGAAGGAGTTAGCCAGACTGTGTCTTTTCATCTATCTAATATCAGAGCATAATAATTTCTGTCTTCTACAGTGGGGCTCAATCCTGCTGAATCCCCCACACAGACCTGGCAAGAGCATGTCCAGAGATGTCGGAGGCCTCCATCACAGCCTCTGCCCTTTGCACAGAAGCAGCCTCTTATACTTTACAGAAAAGCTGTATTGCAATTGCTTTTAACAGAAAATATAGCATTCACCAGAAGTCTTAATTCTGCACAGCAAAAAGCTTTTAAAATCACTAGAAGTGATCTTCAACACTAGAAGTTTGGAGATTATAGAGATTTGTAAGCCATTGACCATTTTAGATGTTTAGTTACATCAGAATATTTGCCTCATTTCCCTCTAGAGCGGCAGGGATGGTTGGATGTGATGTTGGGGTGAAGGTTTTGCTGCAAGGCCTTGGGAAATTTTGGTGCCTAAATCTAAAACAGTTGGGGGCAAGGGATGGATTTGAAGCTCTTTGTGCCACAGGACTTGAGCAGGGGGCTCTGCTTCCTGGAAAAGTGCTCATTGCTAGGGTATTTCTAAGCAATTAAGAATTTGCTTTACTCCCACATTTTCCAATGCACCTTTGAAACCCCAAGTGACCGGTAAGGGATGTACTGAAAGATCCAGCATGTGAAACTGCCTTTAGGAGAGGGTCTTAGGTTGCAAATCCCAAGGGGAAGAAGAAATGTCCCTGGCATCCTCAAAGATGGACCATCCATGCATCCAAAAAATGGAGTCTTACAATGACTCCATCCTCTTGTTTTCCTCCTGGCCAGCTCCAGGTAACTCCTGGCTCCATTGCTGGTTCTTTCCAATCCTGCTCTATAGCTCTGTGCTTTGCATAGATGCTGTGTGATATCCTGGTGTCAAAATCTGGACCTGCATCTTATTCCAAGCTGGGCACTGCAGCAATATCCACTCTGTTCTCAGCATCCTCTGTTCCTGCTGAGATCATGGAGGCAAAGCTGCGTTTTCAGTAGGTTATTGCAGTGTTTTCAGTTTGCATGATTACATCCAATTTGTTCTTTTTGGTTAGCTGGTGCTGGGTACTATTTCCCTGCAGAACTTATGCTTAGAGCAATAACAGCCCATTAAAATTCATGGGGAATAGTGCTGTCCCACGTGAAGTAGTTTAATCCAAGGCAGCCTTCAAGAATGGCTGATTGCAGCCTTCTGCATCACTCACAAACTTTGGGGGAAAAGGGAAAAGGAGAAGAGAGGGTTAGATAAGCTGCTTCAAAATGATCTTCATAATCCTGTGAATTAAAATGTATTTTATTATAGAGAAATAGCAAATGCAAAATAACCCAAGAAAAACTGGAAGTGACCCTTTCCAGAGACCTGTTATACTGTTCCTGCAGCTGTGACTGGATGTCACTGAAATGAAAGCTCTCTGCCCCCTAAGGAGCCAGTCCCATCAACGGCACAAGAAATCCAGCCTTTCAGCTGGGACTTGGCCCCAGGGGAGCTAGGCCCCCTTAATAGTAGAAATAGCATTAAATAGCTGCTACCAAGTAGATCTGAATCCACTCATGTAACTTTGCAGCCATTGGCATGAGGCTTCCTAACCCCAGAGCAGCTCCAGCCTTAACTGTTGTTGAATGGCACAAAGGAGGCAAGAAGGAAGAGTGTTTACTCAAGGCTTAGGGCAGTTGAGATTAGAGAATGGCCAAAAAGGTCTGGATTCATGTAAGTCTTGAAAACACTGCCTATTTTCTGCCAGTTCCACACGAAAAGTGAGCAGCAAGACTCTTAAACTGTTGGGTACCACCATCATCCTTATTCTTGCTGAGACATGCAACTCATAAAAGTTTCTGCCACTTACGGCAGCTGCCCTTGAGAACTGTGCTCCCCATTAGCTGCAATAAGAGGAACAAGGCAAACAATCCTGGTAGGAGTCACTAAAAGGTATCTCCTAAAATTTAAAGTATATTTATCTGCTCATTCATTCACCATCTCATGCAGCATTAGGCGGGTCACTTTAATCCTCCTCAGTCTCAATTTCCCTCAGTCTGAAAGGAGATATTGTGGTACTTTCCTGCCAGGAACCATCTGAAATTGCTCTCTCACTGCAGAGTCCTTTTAGGATCCTCATATGCAAGAGCAGAGCAGTTCTTACTCTCATTATCCTGAGAAAACTCACCATGCTTCAGGACATTCCAACAATGGGATCTTTCCAGTGTTATACCCCATAGTAGACTTTATCCTTTGGCTGAGTTATATGTTTGCTTTGCTTCTAAGGCTGAGCCCTCAGCTTGTCTGTGTTTGCTAAAGAATAGCTGGGCAAGAGAAAGTAGGGATGGGAACTGGGCAAATGTGGGGCAGGAGTGAATCCTAGCAGGAACACATTCAGGTCATGGCTACCTTGTTGCCAGCTCCCCACATCAAGGAACTATATTTCTAAGATCAGGTGGAAGCTGTTTAGGGAGGACACTGGTTTTTCCTCCTGTTCTGTGAGGAAGATGTGTCTAGTTGTGCAAGGAGCATTTTCTCCATGTAAGCTTTCCACATGGTTGGGATCCCTCAGTTGTGCTTCAGTCATAGTGGGGGGGCTTAGGGAGACCAAACAAGACCTCCTGCCCATGAGTTCCTGGGAGTGTTACTGCATCTAGGTCCTGGACCCTGGCTCTCCCAAAAGAACGCCCAGTCTGCCTGCAGTCAGCGTGGAGCTGGTGTGCCACAGCTCCCAAAGGGTGTGAAGAGCTGCTAGGCCATTTGTAGTCCTCAGCAGCTGGGTGGAAGGTGGTGTGAATGCACAGGTATTTGGTCACCTCTGTGAGACAGAGGTCACATCTCTATTGCTGCAAAGACTGGATGATGCCTTTAGCTCTGCTGCCCTCTCTCTTGGCTGACTGGTGGTGAGGTGACTAATGTGAACTTCTAGCCCTTCAGGGGCTAGTAAACGTGCAGTTGCTGAAAAACATAGCCAGTCAAATTGCTTTACAGAGCTTGGTGCTTAAAGCCACATGTTAGATAATGTATCATAGCTGCTAAGCAGTACAAGGTGGGAGAATGTAATGTCAACCCCTCCATTTGGTGCATGGTCTGGCAGAGTCCTGCTGCTACCAGACCCTCCTGGGCAGGACTGGGGCCTAAGGACTTGGACTAAGGTATTGATTTTCTAGCTCGTTTTGTAAATTCCCTAGCAGATGGGTAACAGGGACAAAGTGGCCTATCGGGAGCTTTTCATTTCTCAACCAGCAGAAAAGTTTATGTAATTTTCCTTCCTGAAGTAATTGTTTTTAAACCTGGGGTTTAAAACAGACAGACGCAGCCAGGACATGATGTTTTATGCACCCAGCTAACTCAGAGAATAGGCAGGTGCTTCCAGAGCTTTCAGACAGTCCCCAGACACATCTTCACCAAGACTACAGGAAAGGTGGAACTGATGGAGCCATCCTTGGAAAGAGGGTGTGTGCCTGTGGTCAGTGAGTGCACAGGAGACTTAATAGATGTGTGGGAGGAAATGCACAGCCTGGGAAGGGCAAGAGACAAGGGGGATGGTTCTGAATGCGTTTTGTGGGAACCTGAATCAGAAACTTCTCTGATAACCAATTGGCACTGCAGTCTTTGCTGTCCTCTTCCTGAAGGCCGAAGCAGACCAAGGCTGACTAAGCACCAACAGCTGCTTGCAGAGCAGTGCCAGGCAAGCAATGATGCGACTCTGCTCTGCCCCTCCTCCAGGTGGCAGGAGGGAGGGAAGAATCCCACAATGAGGATCGACCTGGGGGACTTCTAGGACTTTAAAATGCAGCCGAAATGTTTAAATAAGCTGAAAACTTCAACTCTTTACAGGACAGGGTCCCCATGAAGCTGCTGTCATCCCCTCTCTTTTCCATAGCTGAGATAGCCTTCCAAGACTTTGCCCTCTGCCAAGGGGCATTTGCTTTCTGGTCTCAGCCTCTCTGCTCTTCTTCCTTCCATCTTCTGCTTTTGCAGATATGCAGCCCAGCAGCAGGTGGAGGGCAAGAGTGAATGCTGAAGTGTGCTGGGGACACTGGCCAGGGCTAGGAAAGCTGTGGCTATCACAGCTTCACCCCACTGCAAGGAGAGCCTGCTCCCCCATAGCAGTGCAGGTTGGCAGCCACAGCAGAGCCCCTCTGAGAGGAGCTTTCAGCAAGGGAAAACATGATGATGGACCCCAGCTGCTGTTGATGTTGCCATCCAAGTTCTG
Source organism: Upupa epops (assembly GCA_013397515.1). NCBI lineage: Eukaryota > Metazoa > Chordata > Aves > Bucerotiformes > Upupidae > Upupa > Upupa epops. The sequence continues at coordinate 129,578 of VZRI01001608.1, read as the reverse complement.
CTTGTTTTTGTCAAGGAGAGCCATGTCTCTTAAAGGTTTGCTTTTGGATTGTATTTTGCTCTCTGCTTCCAGTATTTTCCCCTGGTATTCCAATAATCCCATGCCTCTAGGCTATCAGCAGCATAAACCTCTCCAAACTCGTATCTCAGTTCTTTTTGCACTTTTCAACACTTGTTGAACTCTGCCAAGAGACCTGATAGGTATTTTTTCCCCATTTAAGGGAAAGGATTTGGGGCCATAAAAGAAAATCTCCATTGCACCTAAAGTGTTTCTAGGCTGAGAAGAAAACCTCTAGAAACTAAAGGAATCCTTAAAGGGACGTAATAGGAAACACTCTGTAAGGCAGACAGCTTATTGTCTGTGACTCTTTGCCACTTCTGAGGACAAGGCCCTTGGGCTGCAAGAACAATACTGGTTATTGTTACATCTTATAGCTCATTTTATGATATGAAATCCAGCATCCTCTCAGCATCAGGAACCACCCAAAACTCATGGGCCACCAAATCTGCTGTGCCCATCTCTACTGGAAACCCATTGTTCCACATATCTTTGCCATGATGGGGCTGAGTTCTTGTTGATGAGTGAGGAGCCTTAATTTCTCATAGCCTGTTATTTTTTGAGTAAAATAATGTAAAACAACCTCCCTTCTTGCTTCACAGGATGGACAGGAAGATGCCAGACTGTTGTACAGGGTGGGTGTTTGTGAAGATATAATACTTTTCCTTATGCAGGCAGAGGAGTAACTGCAGATATTTCCACCATTAGGTTCAGCCTATTTCCTTGTCATGTAGCTCAGCAAACACAGTCTTAACAGACATTTTCTGCCTGGCAGATGAGATCCAGATATGTATCTACCACTGACTGTGAGCCCAGGAGAAGGGATATTTGCCATACTTTGCTCATTTCCTCTAAAGTACTTGAGGTTTAAGGTGTTTCCTTCTCACTAACTGCTGTAATGCCTGGACAGGAACAGGGTTTACCACAGACTGCATTCAAGCATTTGTCTGGTTTCATAGGCTATGGAAATAACAAACCATAAAATAAGTTTGCAGAAGCTCAGGGTACAAGAATATAAATGGAAAAGGATATCCAGACCAAGAATGGGTTACACAACCTTGGAGAAAATCTATCAGGCTGTACATTTCTGCATCCTCAGCCCTGCACTGCCCCTTGCTGACAAACTCTCCATCATGGGACAAGAAATGCTGCAGGGAACAAATGTGCCGGAGGTGGAAATGTCCTCTGTTCTCCCCAGTGTCCTGGATCACCTCTGCCCTGGGCAGGGTTCCCTCCCACAGCTTCTATCTGAGACTCTGAAATGCTTTTGCAGTGCTGGACAGAACACCTTGTGGAAGGGTGAGGATGCAGCAGTGGAGGAGTTTGTGCTTCTATGATGCCCCTCCACGTGCCCCACTCCAGAGCAGGTTCTCTGTCCTACTGGCAGAACACACAGTTGACATTGGCAGGGAAGCAAGAGTGATGCAGAAAAATACAAACACCCTGCTAATAACGCAAGCTGCCTCTGTTACAGTGTCTGAACTGTGTTGAAGCTTATGTATCCCACTGCATTAGACTACTTGGCCATTTGCTTCCCAGCACCCTCTTCCTGCAGAAGAGAGAGCTGCGTGTGCCACAAGGGGAGACACTGTGTCTTGAGTGCTAGCGGCTAACAAACAAATAAGTTGCTCTTCAACTGCACATGCCAGCTGCAAGTTTCAAAGCCTTTTGTAATTATTAACAGGTTTATCTTCCTGTCCCTGCTCAAGGGTGCTGCTGTAAGGAGGGAAGTAGGGTCTAGAGGTGAGAAAGTAAGAAAAGAACGAAACTGTTCTGGACACTGCTTGTAGGTTTTCATGATGTAGGAGGACCTACTTCAGTAGTGGGCCACTGGGCTAAAATTAACCAGTCAACAGGTTTTATTCATTATTATTTCTTCTACCTCCCCTCTGTGTGATATTGCTTTCCTATGTCTTAATTCCCTCACCTGTGAAAGCGACTCTCTTCACCAATTCTGAAGTAGACAGGTGTTACAGAGTTGTGGGAGGTAGTAGAGAAGAACACTGGGATTTCAGAAAGCTAAGGAAGATGTGGACATTCGAAGACCAAATATAATAGCATAACATTAACGTTGTGGACACTGGAGTGTCAGTGGGAGTCAGATAGGGACTAGGGAGAGAAGTATAGAAAGTGGGGAAAAGCAGCACAGCAAGTCTTTTTCCTCTTGTTACTCATGTAAAACCATACATCGGGCTCCTATTTTAGAAACTTTGTAGTTGGAATTGTCCCTAGAGAGTGAAAGCCTAGTCAATCAGTGCAGAAGGAGAAATGGCTAATGTGCATTGCTGTGTGCCTCTGGAGCACTACCCTAAGCAGGTGAATTGCCTTAAGTGATGCTAATGTATCCATTAAAAAGTGCTAAAGGGGATCTAGGCTTGTTCACACCCCCTGTTGGGAATGCAGAGGGAAAACAAGATGGACAGAACAGTGAAGGGATACTTTGAACGCCTAAAAAATACGTATTTTGCTCCATGTCGACTGTGTTTTTCAGGTTAAAAAATGTTCCTTATATATGTCATATAATTACGTAAGGCTAATAATCAGAGGAGATGCATTACTATTTTTTCTATCTGTAACTGCAAGTGTACACAGCAATTCTGAGAAAGGGCCCTTTCCTTTGACGAGAGGCTGCGGTGAGGGCCAGGGAGCTCAGCTGCTCCTGGCTCAGCAAGCAGGGCCTGGGAAGCAGTAGAGGCCCTGCTGGGCTGATCCACCCTCTCTGCTCACAGTTTTTGTTCTGGCACCAGCCCCTGCTCCTGTTTTTACGGGTGATACCAGCAGGAGCTGGAGGATGGTAGGACTAAACTAACCCCGTTCTCCAAAAGGGCGGCTGCGACTCTTCGCCCCCAGTGCTCAGTGAGTTCTAGGTACCTCCCCGCTGTGAATCAGCCCCGGGGTGGTGGGGCCCGGCCAGGAAATCATTCCTGCTCCCTGCAATGCTGCATCCCAGCTCACGGTGGAGCTGCCCTCCTCTCTTCCACCCCCAACTTCCAATTCACTCCAAACAACTCTGGGACAGAATTGCAGGGAAAAGCTGGAGGTTCAGACTAGACTTGTTGATCGCCGTTCCGAGGCAGCAGAAGGAAGTCCCGGAGCTTCCCTTTGTGTCCGCACGGGGAGCGGGCCGGGAGTGCGGGAGGCGGGGGCAGACGCGACTTCAGCGGTGACTGTAGGCAGGATCGAGGAGCCGCCGCCGTGAGAAGGCCTTGGAAAGCTTCCTGTCGAGGCATCCGATTTACCTCGTTTCCCTTCCCCTCCCCCTGGGCTCGGTGGACAGCCAGGAGCGCCGCCGCCATCCCTCCGCCTTGAGGCTGCCCGCGGGGGGATGCGAGCGGGGCCGCCCCTGCTGCCCGCCCCGCCGCAGGATGTAGCCGCCCTCGGCCCCGCACAGCCCCGCATTGCCTCGCTGGGAGCCCGCAAGAGGAGGTAGGTGCGGGCCAAGGGAGGGGATCCCTTTCCCGTGTGCGGTGGCGGCTGGGGAGCAGCCCCAGAGGCAGCGGGGTATCTTTTGGTTCCGGGGCTGGGGGGTACCTGGGTCACCGGGGAGCGCGGCCGAGCCCCGGGGGCCGCACTGGCTGGGCACGGAGGAGCCGTTTCTTTCTGCGCCGGGGTTTCTCTTCGTGCCATCTTGTGTAAGCAACAGTGCTCAAGGCTGACATAAGCCACCGGGCTTTGCTATGAGGGCTCCGGGTTTTGCCTTATTCCCATTTTCGTTCATTTGTCAGTTATACAGAGGCTGACGTGGGGTGTGAAGTGGGGCGTCCCTGGGCCCCTCAGAGAGGTAGAGAGAGTCGTTAGAGTGGGTGGATATACCCCCTTTTCCTTTCCCTACCTCTTTTTTTCGGGTAAATTTGCAAGACTGGAGTTATAAAAAGCCTCCGCGCCTCCCCGCAGCCTCCACGGCTGGCAGGTCAAGGGGCACCGCCGGCTTGGAGGAGAGAGGTTTGCCCCGGCTGGGTCGTAGAGGCACTCAGTGTCTGGCAGAGTCCCGTGGCGGGAGGGAGCGGCGGAGCGCCCTGTGGCCGGGGGCCGGTGCACCCAGGCATGGGAGACAGCGTGCCAGCCCACCCCTGGCTAACGGCCCGGGTGTCAAGTGGCGCTCGGAGGAGCCCTGTGCCCTCCCCTATCAGTCAGCAGTTCCCAGCCCTTTGCTAGCAGAAGCTCCCTAGGCCGTGCCCAGCCTCGCAAATTCCCTGGCCGGGGTGTGCGTGCGACCCTCCCGGGCAGAGAAGGGGGGTGAGAGGTGTGNGCGCGGTTCAGCACCGCGGGCGCGGACAGCGCCGCCGCCCCCCTGAGCCGATTAGCGGGGCCGGGCGCGGGGACCCATGTTCGGCCTCTCTTGCAGCTCTGGGGCATGGAGGGGAAGGAGAGGTGAGGAGAGCCTACCCCACGCCGTTCCTTGGAGCGTCCAGCCAGGGGGGGACCAGCGATGCCTCTGGGGATGAATAAGCATGGATCTCGCTCTACTACCTCTCTGCCTCCGGACCCCACAGAGATTGTCAGGAGCAAGGCCTGCTCCCGAAGGGTCAAGCTCAATGTGGGGGGGCTGGCCCACGAGGTTCTCTGGCGGACCTTGGACAGGTTGCCACGGACCAGGCTGGGTAAGCTTAGAGACTGCAACACACACGACTCCCTCATGGAGATTTGTGATGACTACAACCTGGAGGAGAATGAGTACTTCTTTGACAGGCATCCTGGGGCATTCACCTCAATCTTGAACTTCTACCGTACTGGCAAACTGCACATGATGGAGGAGATGTGCGCCTTGTCCTTCAGCCAGGAGCTGGACTACTGGGGGGTGGACGAGATCTACCTGGAGTCTTGCTGCCAGGCCCGCTACCACCAGAAGAAGGAACAGATGAATGAGGAGCTGAAGAGAGAAGCTGAGACACTGCGGGAAAGGGAAGGCGAGGAATTTGATAACACTTGCTGTGCTGAAAAAAGGAAAAAGCTCTGGGACCTCCTGGAGAAGCCGAACTCCTCCGTAGCGGCCAAGGTAGAACCCTCCACATTTCATATTAAATCCTGTCTATGTCCATGTTTAATGTTCCTTTCACCAGACATTGTCCTTACTTGATTGTATAGGCACTTTGTGGTTAGAAGTATTTTGTGAATGAAAGCCATTCAGATGCAACTGAGTTTTATATATGCTTTTCAGGTAGTTTGGAAAGGGTTTGGTTTGAGCTTTTGCTGCTCAGTGTGAGAGCAGCTCCACCAATCCCTGGGTAAACATATGCTGATTACTGTGGTTGAAGGTTGCAGACTGGTTATCCAGTGGCCTGCCTTGGTGCATTTTCTTACAGAGATTTTTTTGGGCCTAAAACATGTGTGTCTCCTGCTGCTTAATCAAACTGGTATTTAAGAATAGGAAATCTACTTGAAGTCATAGACCCAGCTCTAAGGGAAATAACATGTGACCCAGTCAGGAAGAAACCTCTTCCCTTCTACAGCTTTAATTTAAATTTTGGTGTGAAATGCATCTAGTCGTTTGTATCATGCACACCTATGCTTCAGGTCTGTTAAAGCTGGCATTTGAATTTTATCTTTAACCTGATTCCAGCCTATTATGAGTCTCCCTGCACAATGCTGCTGCCAACTCTGTTTCTGTCAATATCTGAAGTGCTGCTTACTCTGAAGTTGGTGTCAGTGCAACAGATCTATTTGAAAGTGTTTGGAAGACAGGATTTATGTTAGGGGAAATCAGTGTCAGAGTTGGCTCTGATAATTTAGCTGTCTCATGTTAGTCACATTCTTTACTGTGGAAAATCTCCGTGAACACTGATTCAGTAACCATGGGGACAAAAGTGAAGGGGGAGAGGTTGAAAGCTGTGGAACAAATTACTGAAAAGCATCAGACTGAGCAGTAGAGACCAAAACTTGGTATTTTTTCCTGTATACCAGCATCCTCAGAGTATGGCAAAAAAGTAGAAAGAGGCCCCAGCTACCACTTGAATGTTGCCTCCCTGTTATGTGCACAAGTGTAAACCTTAGCTCCATCTCGTAGGAAGTCTGACTTTGGTGAGCTGTCTATGACAACAGACTGCTGCTTCTTTCCCTCTCTTGTCTTTCAGTGAGATGTTACAGATTCTGAACCAAGAACATGTATGAAAGTTTGGGGAAGGGATTTTTATGAAGAGTGGAGCTAAATGGCTTATTGTGGCAGGGCAAAGGAGAGGAATGGTCAGCTGCTAAACCGATTATAATTTTTTTTAATGGCAGCCAGAGTCCCAGCATGTATCTTTCTCTCCCAGTGGCACAGCTGACAGGGTGCTGAATGCATTAATAATTTATAAGGCTCCTTTGGAACAGTCCTAGATTCCTGAAGCACAGGTCCTGGGTTTTACTGTCCATGGCATTGACTCAAAATCCATTAGAGACTGTTGATGTTCATGATTTATTGTATATGAGCAGGGGTCTTCTTGCCAAATAAGTGTCTTTTGTGATTTATAAGTGAAATACACCCTAGCTTCATTTTCTGAGAAAATTGTTGGAGTAAATGCATTTGGCCTTGCAGCCTCTGGATTAATTGACAGTGAATGGTAATGCATTATTAGCCTTCCTGTTTAAAGCTACCACTCTGTGACTTTGTTACTGTAATGAAAATGGTGTTGTATGTACTTAAACCTCAAACATTCCAGTAATTTCAGAACACAAATTTCTACTTGTTTCAGGTATAGCAAGGAAAATGGGCAGGGTGAAAAATTAGCTTACAGGCAGGGAGAGAAGAGCTCCTAAGCCTATTCTTTATCTGATTTTCTTTCTGCTTGTGGATAGCTTTCTCTCTCATGTCAGAGTATGCCCTTTGCTTTGATCACCTTCATGAGAATTCATTCCACGTATTGAATAGCCTGGACCTCGTCTTCAACTTGAGATAGAAGGACATGAGGACAGAGACTTGGCAGCCTGACCTGTTATCTGACCTAAGCAGCTGTGCCCAGGCTCTGTTTCAGGCTGCATTTCCTAAATCTGAGCCTTTGCATGATAGCTCCTGGCCGGCTTTCCTCAGCTGTCTGCACAGCGGACCACTTCTGCTGAGGCCACAGGCCTCCAGGAACTTATGTCACCTTTTCTAAAGCCAGACTTCATCTGCTTTGCCAGATCTGGAAAGTCAAACTGTTCCTATAGAAAGGGAATAAAGTAAACTATTCTGAGGCTTGATGACTGTCACTGAAGGACCTAAAATCATTGTTGTGAAAAGTCTGTACTAGTCTTGCTTATTCTTTTTCTCTGGACTTGTCCCACTCAATGCATAGCTTTTCTCTTTTTTTTTTTTTTTCCATTCAAATCTAACAAATACAGTCTCCCCTCATCTTCTGTTTAAGAAGTCTAGAAAATGCTAGAAGTCCAGAAATGCAAGTTCTCCCTCAAATGCAACACAATCCCTCTGTAAGCTATCCCCTGTTGTCCAGCTCCAGCAAGGTAGGCTTTTCCTGCTGGCTGTCAGCCTTGTTTGCGCTTTAGTATTTTCTGCACAACACATAACCAGGCTCCTCCACAATAGCTTACCTTGGAACTTCTCATGATTTTACTGGCACCAGTTAAAACTCAAGAGAGCATGTTGTTTCCCTTTTGTGGTTGGCTTCAGTGGTTCTTTTTAAAAAAGAAATTATATGTGATGTACCTCAGGGTGGAAAACAATGTTCAAATAAGAGACAAATCCCACAGACCTTATTTCTTCATGCTCTTTTATCCACTAAGCATTTACCCATATCTTTTGACAAATCTGTCTGGCTTTTAGACTAACCACCTCATGGCAAGCTCGTGTCTTATCTGTGTGTGATGCTTTTACCCGGTACGTGACTGGAAAGAACACTGTTCAAATTTTTTCTAAAGCTCATTCTTTGAGAGCCTTCAGATTTCTACCATGATGCATCAGACAGCAGTTGAAGCCCCTGTCTCACTGTCTTGTAGCCCTTCTATGCTATCAGAGGGGTGTTTTCTCTTTTCCTGTTGTGCTGCAGTCCCTTGCAGTGGTAACTGAAGCCTTTCACCAGGATCAGATTGTGCAACAGGCACCCAAACCATGCACCCACCAGGCCATTTAACTTGGAGGCACTTGTGCTGTTCTCCCTCGTGCTCATTCTGCCCAGTGGGAGAACTCCTCTGCACAAAATTGAGCACTGAGGGACTGTCCATCTACCAAATGAAAAAATATTTATCAGGCAGTTATTAAATAAAACTCACCATTTCTCTCTCCTTAGCCTCAAAATATAGTTTGAAGTATTCACTTTCTTCTGTTTCCTGTGACTTTATTTGCCAGTATATCCCTGAGAAATACTCACTGCAGTCTTTGTGGATGCTTCCTCCTCTTCCCGCAGTCACTGTTTTTGCATATCCCTGCTTATTTTTATCACTCTCCCAGCCTTCCTTAACAGTTTGGTGGTGGTTTTTGTGCGGTGGCTTTTTAAAATAGCATTCCTCCTGTGCTTTGGTGTACTCGCAACATCCATTTTTAACTATAGAGGACTCTCTGGTGCTTGCTTCTGTCTGGATTTACCCCAGATGAAGATGAGGTGCAGATATTTTGTGGAGGTGCTATTATATTTTGGTGTGTGGTAGATTTCTTTAGGAAATAAAAGCAGCTCTCCAGAAGCCAAACAGAACTGCTGCTTTTCTTGGGACTTAGTGGCTGTGTCAGGGCAATAGTAGCTAGAAGTTCTTCAGCACTTGGTTTGAGTTTATAATCAGAATTGCTCTTTGCCTCACCAAGGCTAAGCCTGGGCAGCTGGTCTCTATCACCTGCAACCCAGCTTGAGTTGGGCCAAGCTGAGCTTGGCAGCCTTGAGTTCCCAAAGCAGAAGTTCCTCCTGTAGCTGTTGGTTTTTTATTAACCAAGCTAGTTAGGTTCTGTGGGTCCACCTGCCAGTTCATGCCACTTGGAGCAGCCAGCCCTGCTGTAGATCCAACTAGACTTCCTGGCATTCTGCAAAATCAGACTGCAGTTGTCCCACGCTTTCCAGTAGAAACAAGTAATGAATTACATCAACTCAACATCTTAATTAACTTGTATGATCTTGGAAATAGTCTGGTCACCTGGACCTTTCCAGTAACTTTGCAAGATCTTTGCCCTTTTTGCCTCCCAGGAGGAAAAGAAATCCTTTCTTCTTTTAGTCCTTAGAATTATTTCCCTGATCAATATTTGAGCAATTAGTGTTGCACAGGGTGTTGGGAGAAGTCTGATCGTCTTACAGACTCCTCTGCATGTGCCGGTTTTATCTATTTTTCTCTTGCCATCCTGAAGGCTGAGAAAAACAGGATGATATCATCCACTTTGCAAAAAGCTTCTCTGCATATCTGCATGTCAAGCAGATGTGCACTTCCTCTTCTCCCACTTGTCCCTGTCCTGTTGGGAGCTCAGCTGCAGCATTACCTCCATTCTGGCAGGCTACTGCTCATCCTTTCCCTTGTTCCTACTGTGTCTTTGCCAGTGCAATAATATCACATTTATCCTTGAAAACATGCAACTCCAATTCAGTAATCTTATTATGCATGTCTCTACATTTGTTGAACAGCTTTTCTTGAGCTGCCCACTGCTTTCTGCTGTTAATCTCTGGATGCATTGCTCAGGGATTGAGGAGGTTGCTCTGTAAGCTCTTTTCTTATTATTGTTGATAGTAGTGACAAAATAAGAATGATAAAGCCTCTTGGAGATGCATTTGCTACATCTAGAGTGTTCTTCCCCCACATGGGCTTTCTATTCCTGGCCCTCCCTTATGGCATGCAGTTTTCATTCATCTCTAAACCTGCCTAAATTTAGCATTCAGCAGAGGAAACCCCTCTCTCTAATTGCAGGGGTCACATCTTAGCCATGTCTCATTCATCTCTGAGACTCCCATTGCTGGGCAGGTATTGACTTTTTCTGTTAATTCCAGATTGCCCATATTTTGTTTGCATTTCATTTTTCTTCCATTTTTCTGAGGCAGCTACTGCCTTGGATTTCTGCTATATTTAGGAGACTTCTAGCCTTCATCCAAAGTAAAGTCCTGCCTTTAGAAATCTTCAAAAGGCAAAGCAGAGTTTCATTCCAAAGCCTTTCCCCTGAATTCAGGGATTTGCCACTTTGCTCTACAGCTTACCACTGGGTTCCTAGCAGAGCACTGTCCGGCCAACACACAAATAGTTTTTGTTCTGTCTCAGTCTTTTATTCATCCTGCAGCTCCTTTTTGGGGTGTTTGTCCTTCCAGTGAGTTTCTCAAATCTTTTTGTCTTGGGAGCCCTAATTCCTACATCAAGCTCCCTGCAATGCATTCTCTGCTTCTGTCTTGACAATGACCTTCCCACAGTGTATTGCTGTGCTGCCAGTTTCCTGGACTCCTGCATTTTGGCCTCCCTAAACTCCCAGTTTTACATGGAAAAAATCCATAATACTATTGCCAGCCTGCTAGTTATGTCCTGTGATTCTTTCCTGGAAACACACTGGCCTTGACACTGGCTAACACAACATCCCGAGTTATTTCCTGCATGGGATGCTTCTACCAACAGCAAGCTTGTTTTAAACCCTCCAAGCGGGATCCTTGCTTTTCAAAGGTGATCCTATTACTGCAGCCCTTGGATCCAGTCTGGCAGCTGCCTGCCATTTCCTGCATGCAAATGGTTTGGATTCAGCAGTCTACAATCCCAACCTGTAGATCTGTGTTCTCTAAAGTATTTTATAAAAGGAAATTAAAAATTGTTATGCCTAATAGTTCTTTCGATGTACTTGCCATATGGTCCATGAAGTGCAGTGTGCTTGAATGTATGTATGTAACCACAACCCTGCATTTTTAATTCATCTAACTTTCTGCTAGGAGATCCTGGAGCAAGTCCGTGGTCCTTGCTGAGCCTAAGCACCTACTTCTGTCTTTGAAGGAAAGTGACAAGATTATGTGCTCAGCCTAAATTCCTTAGTGGATGTGTGCTATGGAAGCTTGGTCAATGCTGTTTTGAAAGTAACAGCTGTCATTTATACCTTTTGAAAATTTTCACAGAGAAATTTATTTCCCTCATCGCTCAGCATTCTTCCATCCTGCTCAGCCTGCAAGCGGGACATGGCTTAGGGTACGAGTATCACCAGTCAAAGATGAAGGAAATATTGCAAGAATGTTCATTTCTAACTGCAGAGACTCAGTAATAGTGGGATTCAGAAGAAGAGTGTTGGGCCTGATCCCACCTCTCCAGAAATTCTAGTGTAGTGCAATGCTCACAGAGTTTAGGCACAGCTTTGGTTGGTGCCAGGCTGAGTCCAGTGCACTGTGCCCCATGGGTGTGCTGTGACTGCAGCAATGATCAGAGCTAGACATGCAGAAGCACTCCTGAGCCTTGGGGAACAATAAATTATTTTCATTGTCTAAAACTCTTCTTTTAAGACTTTTTCCAGAGTGAGGTAAATGTCCTTACCATCACATTCCTAATTTTGCCTAGTCTTCTTGATTCTGAAAATCATATTTTCCTTCTGCTATCTCTTGATGTAAATGGCCCCACAGAGAGGAATAAGCCATTGTTACTTTTACAGCATGAGCGGTGCTATTTGTCATTGCTTAAGGCAAAATATTTATGTGAAAGAAAGTTCACAGTTCTTACAATAAACACAGTCGATATTATTTACTCCATGGAGATGTGTGGCAGCAACAGAAGAAGTACAGTGTGGCCAGTGATTGTGAGGGACTGTGAGGTCTTTGATATTTAAAATTTATTTATTCTCTGAAGAAGCTACACATGGAAGCTCTGTGTTATCACTGCTTCTATGGCAAGGCAGACAAGGATCAGACCCTTTCTGCTATCCAAGTTGCTCACTTTATTTCCTAGATCTGGAGACTCAGTGCCATCACAGGCTGGGTTGGCTTCCCATGTGTTATACTAGAACTGGGAGTACTGGCACTATGGTATGTTGATACATCGATAGCTGAACTTCACAGTTGGGGGTTGCTGTTATTTTGAGGAGAAACTTCTTCAAGTGCTGGGTGGGTGAATAGACTCCGTGTTGCTCTGCCGTGGTCCTGTGAGCTCAAGAATCCCTACCCCATACCTTGTTGCTTAACTGTCATGCCTGAGCTGCTTTGGCTCTCTTTGTCCTTAAAGTGACCTTTGCCTGAATTTAGTTCCTGAGACAATAGCCACCGGTTCACAATTACTCAGCACAGCAGAAGTAAACTTTGTAGTAAGCTTCCATCCTGAGCTTTGCCTAGTCTCTGTTTTGTATCCATTGTCCTAGCTTTTCTTAGTCTCTTCTGTCACCTTTACAACCTGGCACTAGCTGAAAATGTTTAGCAGCAGGACTCGGAGAGGTCTCAGATTTGGTGGGCTTTGCTTTTTGTAAGAAAAATGTCTACTCTTTATTCTAGAACAAGCCCAGAGGAGTGTTCAGCATCCTTAAGAAAACACTGCCTTCGTACATGGCATAGCTCTTCCCCAAACACTGGCATTTAAATATCCCAAGCACATTTATGTTCTAGGTCTCCCAATAACACTGACAGCCCCAGCCCTACTTCTGTGGAGGGTAAAACTCCCATCGAATGTAATGGGAACAGATGAGTATTATAATGTCTGTACTCATCAAGCAAAGCTTTGAAAAGATGGATTAGTTAAGGCTAGGACAAACCTCTGATATATGTATTATCCCCATCTTAAAATGAAGAGGTGATAGCTGCCCAAGGTCATGAGGAAGGCTAAGGCAGAACTGGGAGGGAACCCTGGTGTCTCCCTGCCCCATGTCACTAGTAAGCTTTCATCATATAGATGACTTTCCAGTGATTGCTGCCTGCTGTTGCCTACACTGAGACAATAGAGGGAAAGGTGCTGGTAGCCCCCAGACTCTTTAATCAAGGGGGAGGAGTTTGTTGCTTCAGTACAGATATTCCTACTTAAATGAGCCCAGCCTACATTGTAAAGTCCTAGTGTGACTTGGTCTAGGTGATCCTGCTGTGGTGGGGGGATTGGACTAGATGATCTTTCGAGGTCCCTTCCAATCCCTAATGATTCTGTGAGTGGTTACAGAAAAAAAATGCTAATTTTCACCTAGATCCAAAACAGAAGTTCTGTACTGGGGCATTTTCTGTGCTCTCTGGTGGAGCTCTGACAGTAGTAAGAGGATGCTATGAAGCCATTTTGAATACCAAGAGAATATGTATGTTACACTATGTACATATAAAAATATAAATATATAAATGAAAAGAAAACTGTACTGTGAAATGATAAACCTAGACACATCCAATATTGATATATATGAACAATATGCTATATTGAAATTGCTGTTTGATATGGGAATTCCTTTGTGCCAAAATTCACCTGTATAAGGAAGGTACTTATTTTCAATTAAGAACTAATTCCAGCAGCTGGCTTCACTATGAGCAAAGCAAACATCAGGAACAACTCAAACATTACTCAACATGAGTAGTATATCCTCAGACAAAGCCGATAACCACATCTGTGTGATTGAGAGTCAGGGCTTTTTGGTAGTTTGGGAGCACCCTTCAACCCGTCCTTGGAGATGTACTGACATTTTCAGCCATGTTCCTCTTTCCTCGTTCACAAGTTTCTCCCAGACTTGTCATGATTCCTATGAGTGTTTTTGCTGAGGTTTGCAGCTATTGTAATCCAATTATGTGGGCCATTGGTCCAAGGGCATTGGATATTTTGTGACTCTTCTCCTGAGGTGCTTGCACTGCACAGTGGATAAGGCAGCCTTAACACACCATGCTGCTTCTTGGTCATGTGTCTGGAGCCTGGATTTGGACAAGAGAAATCAATAGCACAGCAATCCCCAAAGTACCTGTGGTACCAGAGTCTCGTATGCACAACATCCATCAGGTATCTGTCTCATATAAAAAAGACAACTAACAAAAGCTGGGTGAACAATCATAACAGGAAGGAGCAATTTATTGACATTTTTTCCTGCAGTATATAATCAGTTACAGTTATGAGCTGAACTTATTCAATGCTGTTTGGCCTAGGATTTGTGACAAATCTCTAGCCAAAAGCACAGATTAGTTTTGTTTTATATTTAAGTCCATTTGCTCCTGCTCATTTTTGAATCAAATGGAGCTGTATATCTCATTTGCAGCACACAAAGAGCATAAACGCCAGAAATGCTCTTATCTTACATACCGATGCACCAAATATTTCTAAAACATTCTATTTTAGACTTAGGATTCCTAGTGGATGTCTCTTAAACCACCTAACTTTGCTAGAAGGATAAATTGAAGGTATGAGCAAGGAGGTCTCTTGGTCTCAGTACTTAAATCCCTTTGTAGGTGGCAGGTTCTGTGGTAAACAAACTTTTCATGTCACCACAAAACTCCTCCTTGTGCCAGGTATGCTTTGTATGGCTGGTTTCACTGGTATCTGATGCTGGTGTAAACTGGTTATGGAAGAAGGCTGCACAAAGTACCAGGAGCAGCTTCATGGTTCCTTGATGAACCTTTTATATGTTTGTCCTCCCAGTTGTCTTCTGAAGGAGAGCAGTGTGACTGTCCCACTGTATTTGGAGAGAGTACAGAGGGACTAACTGTCTTCTCAGAGTCTGTAGTGGAGTAAGAAATGGAGTCCTAATTCACCCCTAATCTCTGGGGTCACTTTTTTCTCTGGTGCAGCTGGACTCCAGGCGTAAGTGTTCACGAGGCAGCTGCAATGCATAAGAGTTTAACATTTCCATGAAACTGCCTAGGAATCCATCCCAGATTTGGTTTGTTCATATTTCTTGGAGTCTTGTTTGTATCTGGCACATTCTCAGCTCTGAAAAACGTAATTCACATGACCCTAACTTTTCTGTTTGTTTCAAAATGTCCATCCATTGCTCTGTGCATTGGATTTCTTTTGTGTCACATGCTCCTGTTAACTGAAGCTCCTGTAGACTGAACTGTTAACTCACACTGCTTCCTGCAGTTGATGCATTTGACCTCTTTTGTTTTTCATAATTACTGTAACATCCCTGTACTTCTCCATATCTGGCCATTCTCAAAAACTCTGGGTACAAAAGGAGTGTAACTCACTTTCTGGGGCGCTGTTTACTGTCTGTCAAAAGAACCTAGTCTCTGTGGTGGAGCAAGACGCTCTCACACCTTGTTTCTTTATCTGTGAATTTTTGGGAAATCTGTCCTTAATAGCGTAGAAGTGGGGTCTTTTTAGAAAAAGGAAAAAAAATGTGTCTCCTCTCCTGTTATTGTGCCAGAAGTTTATTAATAATACATAATTATACATTGCATTTCTTCACTGCTTTCATCTGAGGATCTTGAAGAGCTTCACAAACATTAATTAAGCAGTCCTCATGACTGCCTGGTGCACTAACTATTATTATCAATCTACACTTAAATGTGACAATGCAGAAGAAATAGTAAATAAGAAAATCACCCAGATACAGGCAAGAGCAAAGCTGGTCTAGAAAGGAAAAGGAAAAGGAAACCAGAACAGATATTATAATTTTGTAGCTGTATTTTGTGTAAGTGAATCCATCAGGCTGCTTGTCAATGTATCTCTGCAGTTGCATTTGAAGTTGGCCACAGACCAAAGACAGCAGTTAGGAGACTTTTTAGACCAACACAGTATTATCTCTGCTGGCAAGAGGAAAGTTGCAGTTGGCAGCAGAATTTGTATCCCTGGTTGAAAGCAGTGGAGCTGGTGGCAGAGAGCTTTCTCTGAAGCAGCATCAGTGGTTGGATTGACTGCTCTTGGCTCCAAGCAAGTCTTCATTGTTACCCTTTGCAGGAGGGTTCCATGAGATGCAGCCCATCAAGCATATGTAGTGTCCCATGTAGAGTCTCTAACTATCAGCAGACCCAGATGACTGCCAAGGCTGTCACAGGGATGGGGTCTCCTCTATTACCCACACCAGAAGGGTGCAAGGAAACCAAAGCTGTCAGCCCCGTGCAGCCAGTCCCACCAAGGGCTGACCATGTAGAGAATGTGGGAGGGGACACCTTTGAACTTGAGCATTTCAACTCTGATGCACTTTACTGTCTTCCCTTCCATAAAGAGCAACTGCAGAACTGCTCCTAGGCTGAGCCTTCTTTTGCAGGGGATGGAGCTTTTGTGGTGTCCCCACCTGACATAGTTCTCACTGTTTCATTTGCAAAAATTTAAGTAGTTCTGTACAGGAAGGACTGCAAAGCTCACCTTAGTGCTTCCTCCTGAGCCTGTGGACAAAGAGTTGCACAAGCACCTACATCTTTATTACCTTGATTGGCATCACTAAAGAATGGGGTTGTCCTTGAAAATAATAGCTTTTGTTGGTGTAGAACAGACATGAAAAATAAATAAATGTCAGTGTTCTGGCAGCAAATGCCCCCTCACTTTACAGCTGTGCCTCACGCTTACTGCCAGGGAGCTGAATTAATCTTGGGTTAGTCAACGCACGGTTATTCTTAGCCTCTAATCTTCCCCAGGTAAGAGTCTGAATGATCACAGCAGGTTTTGTAGCATTTAGTTGAGAAAAACCACGTCTTTTAAATGTGTTACCTGTTACTATGAGGAAGGCAGGCTCACACAACAGCAGTTTTGGTTTGCAGTGTTAAGTATCTGACAGTTTTTGTGACGTATGAGAGTAGTCCATCCCAACACTGACATAATCTGTAAGAAGGTGTTCTGGTGCAGTTTCCCAGAAGTGCTGGAGACCACCTGGTTCCAGGAGAGCTCTCAGTTATGCCAACCTCTAGTTTTGTAGTTTTGCCTTCTGAAAAAGTTGCCACATGTTTACTTTGAAAGAGCTGTGGACCTGGTAGCTGTCTCCAGGTATATTTGATCCTACTTACTGTTATTTTGATCCTTCAAGGTAAATTTCAAGCAGATGAGGTTATACTGTGTGAAGTCTGATTAATTCCTGGTCTGGGCCTGCTAGCTCTGCCTTGACTGAAGCAGATCTTATCAAAGGGAACGTGAACCCCATAAATCCTTGGTGTCACCCAAGGTACTGACAGATCCAGCACTCACTGAATGTGTTTTGACCCCTTCCTGATTCCAAGTGTCTGTATGGGACACAGCATGACAGCACAGGGCTGTCCTGGTAAAGAGATATTTCCACCAAATGTAAGATGGGCAGTATTCTGGATCATGGCAGGTATCGGAGTTCATTTTGCTAGCTGGTGTGTTTACACACAATGTTATTCTATAGGAGTAACTTTAGACTACTAGCAATCCCAGGAAATGGTTTCAATTTAACACTTGCAGCCCTGGCCAAAGGCAGGGTTAGCACATACAATCTGCTTACTGAAATAGGAAACTTTCAGTGTGCCAGGCAAATGCACAGATCCCGCTAGAGTGATATCTGACCTCTCTTTCATCTCTGCTGAACCCCTAGGGCAGGTAAAATTCCATTATTTTTGCTTGTCCATTAAGCTAAAGAATAAATTTGCTCAAGTTTCTTGCCATAAGTGAGTGGCTATGAATGAAACCCACTTGACTTAGTTAATTTTAAAGATGCTCTTAACAGCTTCTTGTAAACTGGCTGTGGAATACTTCTTGATTTGCATTATCTTCTGAAACACTTGCCTCATGATCTGGATAACTTGGGTATGGTGATACTACTTTCAGGAGATACAGATATAATTTATGAAATGAATAAACTCTGTAGGACATTTCACATTTCTCTTCAGTGTTTATCTAGTACCAACTGCAGCCCTCTCCTGACTTGCAGCTCATGTATGCTACCCCAAAACAAGTCATAAATGTTTTACATTATGTTAGATTTTCCATTACAAAACAAAAAACTGCTGTAGAAAGGTATGGTGTTCGTTTCCATAATTACTGATCAGATAATCAAACTTCCTCGTCCCGGAGGAGGAGTGGCAGGTTGCTGTGCCTCTCCCTGCTTTTCAGCTGTGCTTCCCCCCTCACCATCACTTAAACTCACTGCTCACTTCAGTTGGGATCCCAGTTTCCAGTAGGGCTCTGAGCGTGCAAAGCACTGGGGGGATTAAAGGACTGGTTCAGTCCTCCTCCTCTCACACAGAGGCAGTGAGCATGGCAGATATGGAGAGAAAGCTATTGTGGGGCTGTCCCTGCCTTATTTTTCAAAGCTGGTTGTATCCCAGGTTTTGTTGCTATGAATTAATCCTCAAGTAACTGGGAAGCGTTCCCTCAGGCACTCTGTTGCAGTACGTGTGCATTACTGACACTTTCCACACGGACGTAATCCATGGCCTTGCCTTGAGTAGGCTTAGGCAGGCGTGTGTGTACAGAGGAAGGATGAGCAGCTAGCTGTACCCTCTGTTGGCATGATTTAGATGCAAATCAGGTAGCTGGAATACATAAATACATCTTGCAGTTTATACAAGCAATTACTTAATCTGTGTGTGTGTAAAAACAGGATAATTGTGTGCAAATAAGACTTATCACTGCGTGCGGTGCAGTTGTGTGTTTAAATGGTCAGCAAATCAGATCTTTTCTATCAGTAATTAATGACTTTATATCTGAAGGGAAACTAAGTGCTAAGCCACTTCCTCGTTTTAGTCTTTTCCACCAGGCCCTTAAGCATTTCAACTTCTGCTGTCATTTCATCCCTTGTTCCCTACATTATCATCTACCTGGTGGAATATTTCTCTTCTTTGGGGGAATAAGCTATAACACTGGTAATAGGCTCTCTCTTCCTGCCCACAGAATGATCCTCTGCATCAAAAGTACATTGCAACCTCCTGTTTAAAAACCTGATTTTTTTCAGTAAAAGTCCTTCACCACTGAATTTCTTACTTCACTCTTTCTTAAAGTGTTTCTAGTGGGTCCAAATCATGTTTTTGAATTCATACCCATGGCTTTCTACTTCTCCAGCATGTTTTCCCTCAGTGCAGGTGGGATGAAGCCCCCAAATGAGATAAGGATCTGTTGGATAATGACATGACTGATATGGGCAGATCATGAATTTGCTGTGATTTTTCAATAAAACCTCTAAAAAGTTGTTTGGGTTTTTTTTGTGCCTCTGACCAACATCTGCAAAAGACAGAAAACCTCTGTCCTCATGTTTGTCTTGGTAGGAAGGAATCCTGTGGGTACCACTTCTTTGCCTTGTGCTTTTGTGTTTAAAGGGCAAAACAAACACAGCCTTTTTCCTGATGCTGGCAGAGCATCACTTCTGCTTTTGTTCTTCAGAAGGAATACAGATAAAACTTAGTTTGTAACTACTTTTGTTTTAGCGGTCATTTAGGTGGTCAATAGGTAATGATTAATCTTAAATATCAATATTTTCCTTGCAGCCTGGCTCCCTAAACTGTTGGGATATTTTAATACATTTTAAGTAAAGTAATGATGCCTTGTGCCAAAGAACACAGAGCAAGTGTGGCAATGCTCCAGCCTTTGCACCTGTTCTGCTTTTGGTGTGAAGTGCTGTATAATTGTCATTTTCATTAGCAGTCTGCTGAATTCGGGTGTATGAGGGATTAAAAGCTGAAAAGAATATGGATTATTTAAAATATTTTCCTTGGGGACCCAGGACAGAATAGAGATATTTAGAGCTATGAGTTTGTATAATAACAAAGAATGAAAGATGTCCTTCTCTACCCTTTTCAAAGTTCTGTCTTGAGAGTGAGTATAGGAACAGGCAGCTGATCCTCCTTCTCTGCCTAGGACAAGCGTGATGCTCAGATCCAGCTGGATCTAGCTAGAGGTGAAATAAAAATCTGAGAATGGAAAGCTTCAGCACATGCAAAACTTTTAGCACGTGAGTAGTCTTGAAGTCAACAAGCCTTAAGCATCTGTTTAACATTAAGCATTCAGCAAAGTGAGAGCGAGTCATGGTACAGATCAAGACCCCATTTCACTGAGGAGGCTGGGAGTGTGTGCCGGCTGAGTTTCTATGCAAATAAGGACATTTTCCTCCTACAATTAAAATTCTTCAGTGCTTAAGGTTAATGTGTCTTCTGCAACATCCAAAAGGCCTGAAGAGATTTTTTCCTGTGGAACAGATGTTCAACAGTCTGTATTTTAATTTTTATTTTGTCAGTTTGGACACTACTTTGCTTCTGCTTGCAGAAGAATTGTGTCCTACACAGCTGCAAGGAAGGTGCTGGTCAGTCTCCATAGCTTTCCTTTTGAGGGCATCACAGCGAAGTACAAAGACTCCCTTAGAATTTGCTGAAGCCTCCCTCAGAATTTGCTGAAGCCTATTGTCTCCCATTGCACGCTCAGATCAAGTCCTTTGCCCTCCTTGATGAAAGGAACAATTGGATTCTCTCTCCTGCCAGCATTGCAGAGGCAGTTTCACTGCAAAAGAGTGGGACAAAACATGGAGAACCTCCCCTACCTCATTTGGAAATATCCTCCCCACTGCATAGCAGAAACCCTCTCAAAGCAGCTCTGGAATGGTTTGAGTTTCTCATCAGAGTGAAGGAGTAGGTTGCCCTTGCAGGAGCTCAGATCAATAGGCTGGTTCAGATAGAGGCTTAAACGTTTCTGTTGTTCTGAAGGTTTTTTTTTTTCTGGGGAAAACAGATAAAACTTTTACAGGAACTTTTACCCAGCTTCTGAGTGGGGATCCTGCTGTAAGGGCTCAGCTCAGTCATTCCCCCAGGGAAAGCCCCTGGCCCTTCGAGCGCAGCAGCCAGGCAGCAGTCAGCACACACAGATGCTCTCCAGCCTACAGAGAACACTGAGGCCGTCTTTGCCAGATAATAAATCTCAGTCCTTAACTGGATGTACAGGGATACTATTTCTCTCCAGGTGAAGGATCACATGGCCATAAAATTTTGTAATGTAAACAAGGCAGATGTCGTCACAATCCTATTTGGACAGATTTATAGCCTGACAGTGGAGCAGTAACCTTGCCTGGGCTTCATGCCACTAGGAATTAATGTGTATCCTGGGCTCTGTTTTCCTTCTGGACAGTGTACTCTTGTATACTTGTATTTTAGACTGTAAGCATTAAAGTCAGCTTTCTTCCGAGAAAGAGGATTTTCTGGGGAGGCTCTGCTGGAAATCGTTGCCCTGCAGATTGCATGGAAGTCAAAAGACAGTGAACGGCCAAATTTGCAAGAGCAGCACTTGCCCAGGATACTTAAAGCCTCTGGGTAGCTGGCACTAAGTCTTTGTGCAGTGATTATTACGAAGACGATCAGTGTTTGCCAGATTCTACCTATACTGAGGTGAAGAGGTTGCTGGAGAAACCATGCTTTTTCTGTTGGCATTGATCAGTGATTTCTTGCTCTCTGCCTTGTCTGTGGGATACTTACGGGAACTGATGGTAGTGTCCCAGTGCAAATACCTAAACCAAACCTTTGAATGCAATTTCTCTGGTGCTACTTTATCTCGCTCTAACTGAGCAAAACACATTTGTTTCACTTTTCAGCATGTGCTTTCATTAATGTGTATGACCTATCAAAGCTGACTAAATGTGTGCTCATGCTGTCCTGAAGTGGATCGGATCTATGGAAGAGCTGAGTGTCTATTGAGGTAATCTGGAGCACTGTGGTGACTGAGAGGCAAGAATGTCAAGGACAGATTTATCACCAGCTAACCCTCCTAGCAACAAGGGCAGCAGGGTCCCATTTGGCCCATGAAGAGGCAGGAGACCAGATGCAGATAGATGAGATTGCCTCCAAATTTTCTTCCTGTCCTTAAATGCTGGGTGAAGACTTTAATTTTATCCTTCTGAAAGCCTGGAGTGACATCAGTGTCCTTTGTTGTCCTCCTCTTCCATGTGTTCACACAAGGAGGTGACTGCAGGAGTCAC
The DNA here is from genome assembly GCA_013397515.1 of Upupa epops. NCBI lineage: Eukaryota > Metazoa > Chordata > Aves > Bucerotiformes > Upupidae > Upupa > Upupa epops. The sequence goes on along the minus strand of VZRI01001608.1, from coordinate 107,896 downwards.
CACTCTCCAAAATCTACCATTTTCTATAATTCACCCTCATCTCTTTGCAGCTCTGCACTTAAAAAACTTTGACAAATAGTGATAGAATTAGAAGTGAGAGACACATATCCCATATTATTCCAGGGGCCATAATCCTAGCACTGGGTGTGGGCATTGGGTAGCCCCCATGTATGAAATCCCTGATCAGTATCACCTAGCTCTGTAGCCAGAAACTACTTGCAGTAATTTTCCTTTTTCTCACTCAACGGCTGTTCGTCTTAACTACCCTTTTTCTGTAGATGTTGTTACAGTGATCATGTACAGAGCAGCTGGGGCATTGCAAGGTCCCTCCTTCCTCCCTTGGGAGGGGTAAAGTATCCAATTAAATGGTCAGTGACCTAATGCAATTCAAAATTGTCATTGATTGGGAGGCAAGATGCTGAGGGCATTAAAATCTGTCACCTTTAGGATTTGAAATTGGAACAAGCACTTGTGTTGCTGGGTTGGGGTTTTTATTGGTCATTAATGAGACTTCTCTGCACTTTTCTGTCTCTCTGTGGTTTGGAAAACACATCCTGGTAGGCCAGCAATCCTAGAAACATAGAATTTAACAACAAAATCAATATGATTTCATTAGACTTAGCACTTGGTGTGCAATTATGTTATTTTCTCAACAGTGCGTGGCTGTATCATCTCAGGCAGTGAGAAGGGCTTAGTCAGGAGCTTGCTGAGCCTTATCTGGGTGCAGATGTTGGGCTGCTGGAAACCAGGGCCTAGGTTTACCATACACAGCATCACAGTGATGTGTTTGTGTGCACTATGTGTGAGACAGTTTACTCTTTGATTGTGTATTTGAAGCCATGGAGACTGTGGACAGGCAAGGGTACCTTGTGATTGAGTTAGTCACTGAGGGTTGCATAAAAGTGTTCTGCAGCATCACAGGTGCTTTGTGATCCTACCATGCATTATCCCAAAATAGCTCAGACATGTGGCAATGTTACAGGCTATGTATGGGCCAAATTGCTTCTTTTTAAAGAAGTAAATTAGATAAAAAGACCCATTTTCCTGATTAATGACAGAAGTTGTATTGATTAAATGACAGCCAGTCTGGAAGGCTTGTTGCCACGAGATTGTCTGATACCTTCAATAAACACAACCAAGTTTCTCTGCTTTCAGAAGTTGATCATATTCCAACACTGATGCTAAGCTATTTGGGTTGGTCTTGTTTATACTTCCCCTGCTCTGGTGGTTTATGAGATTTCATGTGAGATGGTAAGACACAAGCGTGGGTTGGGGTGTTCCAGGTTGCTCGACTGATGGGTGATGTTTCATGCACTGGAAAAGGCTTGAGGAAACTGTGATGATAGCTGCCTTCATTTCTTCATCTCTACAGACCCCCTACCCAGCACTGCCATAATTTCTAGCAGCATTTGGTCAAGTCTTTAATCTGAGCTCTGTGTTGCAGGAGAACCAGCAAAAGCCAGCTATGTCTGCCTCTGGCAGAAGGTATGAGCTGCTGCCATTCAAGCTGAATCCACAGCTAGGTGACTACATCAGGATTTTCAAAGCATTAAGAGATTCAGTCTATGGTACCACACAGGCAACCAGACTGAATGTGTATTTCTAAACCTTAGAAAGGTGCACAAAGTGTGGGTGGAATGGCAAATTATTTGTTATTTGAGGTGAACAATGTGTACTATATTCAAAATGACTTACCAGTCTAATTATAGAGCTGACAACTCCCTTACAATTGAGATTTCCAAGTGAATCTTCCCCCACTGCTGGGGGAAGGGTGCAAAAGAGCATGAGCTATTACATTTGCTCTTTTAAGTTTTGTTTAATGATACAAGAGGATTTGTATGGAGTGTTTGTATTAGTGTCACTAAGAATGGTGAAGGTCACAGGTAATCTGGAGATCCTACCTATGGGATCTGTCTTTAATGTTGAGCAGCAAACTTCTAAATCTCTTCCCACTGTCCTCTTGTCCCCTTCCCACTGTTAACATTCAAGTAAGCTTCCCGGACAGGAGTATTCTTAATATTTCATGATCTTATATAGGTGCAAATCATTCCTGGGGCTCACGCCATTAAAGAGATATTTGCAGTCATCAAGATGACAAATGGTAGAGACTCCTGAGCTTTCCTGAGGAGAGCAACTCATTGACTGCAGAATGAGAGGGTGTGCAGAAGAGTTCACACTTGATAAATCCCTTACTGGAGTACCAAGATATTATCACTTTGGTTTGGAAAGTCCCGAAATAGCTCAACACTCTGACAATATAGCATCATTTATCTGCTCTCAGCTGGGTAATATGGCTTTCTAGAAATGAATTGGATAAACTGAGCTGTTTTAAAAGGGACTGCCTATGTTATTCATATATTTCTTAGCTTTGCTAAGTAATTCTCCCCAGGGGCACCATTCATTCTTACATTCAAAACACAGCCCCAGATGCAAACACCAATAAACTTCAACATTTTCTTAATTAACAGCCTCAGAAAATACTGCATTGGGCAGTAAATACTATCATCTCTAGAACAAAGTGCTCTTGGAACCAGGTGCAGCTGTTTACCAAAAGCTTCCAGAAAGCCAGCAGTGAAATTGTTTGTTTTTCCAGTATATGTTGTGCACTCACCACTCTTTCTCTTGATGGAGGGAGTGATCTATGTGATAGCAAAAATATACAGCTTAGACCAACAGACTGCTAAATGAACAGTGACACAAGGGCAAACTTCTTGGTTTATAACTATCTGCTGCATGAGGCAGGAAAGGCAGTAGGGAAGGATGATAATTGAGGGGATACAGAGGGCTGGACACATCACAGCAGTGAGGACAACCCTTTGCAAGTCAGGGGAGAACACACTGAGATAACTCCAATTGGAAAGCCTTTGTTGTGAGATGGGAGCAATTGAAATACATCCTTTGAGGTGAACTCGCCTATCATAGAAACCAGCAAGGAGGTGCAATTTGTATTTTCTGCAGTAGTGTGCAGTGCAGAACAGAGCTGGAAATAGAGCCAGAGGTGTTGGATCCCAGGAACAGGTCGTTACTTGGGAAGCTGTTGCTGGCCAACAACAACAGAAAGCAGGTAGAGGAAGCACTCAGCTCAAAGAGAGTGACTGGCAGGGGGAAATCAGGTGGAATCGGTTGTGTGGAGGGCAGGCTGTGGAGAGGCTGTGCGGCAGAAACCATATTGATTGTGGACCTGGGGAGCCATCTGTGCTGGATAGGAAAGGTCTCACAGATTGTCACTTTCAGGTTTTTAGATGCAGTGGTCATGTGTAAAACTTCAACCCCACAGTGGTTTTGAAGAAGAGTGTGCTCATTGTTTCAGACCCAAGGACAATGGAAAAAAAATAAATCACATTCCTAAGACATCAGCCAAGTCAAAACGTGGCAGTTATTTATTGACCTTTCCAGAATTCCATTTAAAAACTCCTTTTACAGAAGTACCCACTGCCTGGTCCTGGTGCTTGGCTCTGGAGGCTTGGGAAACATGTGGGACTCAGCATAGCCTGCTGCTGGTGTCAGTGCGAGCTGGGCACAAGAACCAGGCCTTCCAGCGTGCGCTCGTACATAATTCATTGACGTGTTTTCTAAAAAGACCTCTGCTCTGTCTTGTGTCAGCCACACACTTCTGCTGCTGTTGAACTGCTTACTCTTTCACTTAAGCTCTGCCCTTGTTCTGACAAAGGATTTCTAGTAGTTTATTTTTGATTACCAACAGCCTGGTAGAAAGCTGTAGACGCAGACATTATTTTCCTGTTAATGCAAAATTCCACTGCAGTGGGGTTTTTTCAGCCTGTCCATCAGAGAGATAAAACAAGCTCCTTTTTTTTTCTCTACTGTCAGATTTTTCAAAGGCTCCTTCAAAGCAGGTGCATAAATTATAACAAAACTGAAGTCAGAGGAAAACTCTTAAGTCTGCACCCTACTGTGAAGGGATTATGGGGAGTGGAAAGTATGAGTCATGACACGGCTACTTCTTTTAGACAGAGTTAATAAGACTCCAGGCAGAGCAGGGGAGAGTCCTCTGGAGGGGCAGCCTGTTCTCTCTGCTTTAAAACACATTTCCACTCCTGCAAATCTAGTCAGACTTTAAAAAGAAAAACAAACAACACAAGCAAAATGGACTAAAACCAAAAACCCAACCAAAAAAAGCCCCTCAAAACCTCCAAAAGGGAAACAAGTGTGAGAGATCCTTATCCTTTCACCTTCCCCTAAAGTCCCGTTTTTTGGCTTGATTTCCAAGTATTTCAATATGAAGAACATAGCAGTGGTTGACTCTGTTTTGGTAGTTCAGCCATTGTGCCCAGGGATTTATCCTGGCTGCCCTTTGTCTCTGCAGACACACTTGTACATGGAGCCTGAGTTAAACGCTCAGGGCTAAAACTTTGTCTTTGATTCTCTTCTCTTCTGTCTTATATCAGGTACTCCATTGCAGCCAGGAAGGTGGCCGGTGCCTGGCCCTGGAGATGTCTCCCTCTGGACTTCCAGTTTACTGTTTCTTCCCTTGAGCAACATTGCACAAATATTGAGCTTTATGAATATTAACTGAGACGCTAAAGGAGCGGTGATGATGTTGGAAGTCATCTTTCCATAATACTCTCATGATACTGAAGCATGGTGCTTGGGGTTGCATGTCTCCTTCAGCTAAGGGAAGTGCAAGGGACGTCTGGCACTCCAGGCACATGCACACCCCCTGGAGCACAGCTACAAGAGTGAGATCAGGAGCACGTGCTGTGAAATTGGCCTCTGTGCTCTGTTCCCCTACAATCCTGTTCTTCAGTCCCTGTCAATGAGTGGGCTGTTTTCTGATAGGGAGCTTGTAGGATGGTTTGGATTTCATAGCTTGTCAGTGAGAAAGAGAGATGTGACAGTGTTCACTCAGCACTAAGGTCCAGAAGGTTGCTTTCCTACCAGCTCAGGTTGAATTTAAACTGGCTCCTCAGTGGGGAGCATATTTGACTCTCTGTGTGCACTGACCAGAAAAGACCAACAGACGAAATGAATTTATGTTAGAAAACAAGTGAAATGGGTGTTTCATCAGAAGGGTTCACTCTGATGTGTCTTGGTTTTGGTCAGAGTTAGAAATGAGCATAGTTTTGGATAGGAATGCCATGTTCGGCAGTGTCCTTGCAAGTGTGGAGATTTGGTGTCAGAAGAACTGCCTGAGCTTCCTCACGTGTATTTGAATTTCAACAGACCTTTTCTTTAAGGCTCACACGGGGACTTCAGTTTACACAGGTACCTGCAGCATCGAGAGCATATCATTAAGTTTGCTGAGTCCCAGAAGTCCCCTCAAAGTTGGAAGGTGGACCTTGACTCTCCATCCTTCAACAGTGCCAGAGTTGGCCTTGTATTATACTCATTAAAAAATTCAGGATCTGTAAACCAAGTGCGTTGGTCACTGCATGGTAAATGAACTTCAGATGAAGGGGTACTTGTGGAACTATCAGCTTGCCGGCATTGATCTGGGCCTTTCCTCCCTCCCAAGAGAGATCTTTGAAGAGGCAGAGAATAAAAATTTCACCAACAGCCTGTACTTCTGAAAATTTCTAAGAGAAGTAGGTTAACAAGGGCTGTCTTAGTCTGGCTTTCATAAAGGCAGGTTATGTGGAAATGAGGCACTGAGGCTTGTAGAGTTTGTATTTTTTCCCCAGGCAAGCGCAGGAGGTGGATGAAACTAAGGAATGCCTTGTTCAGTTTCTGACACATATCCAGAGGGGTATAATTTTTAAGTTTATGGCTCTGTCTTGTCACAGTAAGAACCTTGGCCAAGAAACAAACCACTGCTCTTTGCTCTGTTGCTCTTTGCCCAGTACCAATGTCTGTGATGACGGCTGCAACCTCAAACATAATATTGGCTAATGCTCCTGGGGATAAGGCAAGTGGGTGCCCCTGATGCTTGTGGTATTTCTGCAAGGCCTCATCACCATGAGGGTCATCTGCTGTTGAAGCACAGTCGGATTCTAGCTCTGAAATGAGGAGTGAGACCATTGAGCCTGGTGCTGTTCTACAACCCCTCTGCCACCTGACTGACTTGCATCACTGCTGATGGTAGTGAGGGGTAATTGCCCCTAGAGGAGAAACACTCAACTTTCTTGGCCTGACACAAGTGGAAGATTTAAGTACCAAAACCCAGAGAGAGTTAAGGTGTTAAATTCTGTCATAGTGTGTGATGACAGTTCTGGTGTCTCCCTTGTGTTTGCACTGACAGTTCCGCTGTCCATGCTCTTATGTTTATTTTCCCTTGACTCTCCTCTCCATGCTCCCATGCTTGCATCTCCTTTGTTTCAGTCTGTCCAAGCCTAGGACATTTTTCCATCACCTCAGCAAGAGGGTTTGTTCTAAGCAGGGCTGCTCACATACTGGATCCTTCCACTTGACCGCATCAACATCAGGCTAGTCCCACTGTACTTCATTACCACCCCAATCAATGTTCAGAAGGGTGTCATTAAGTCGTACTGTGCTTCCTCCAGTACATGCTACTAAAATCTCATCTCCACTTCCTCTCAGTATATAAATTTCCCGTTACTGTATATTTTTATAATTCTTATTTCTCTAAGTTCTAATTGCTATATATATCTTCCCTTTCTTTGCTGCTGTATAAAATGCAGATAATGGAAACTTAGATAGAGGTATCTCCCGTCAGTTCCAGTTGTGAGTCCTGGTATGGGGGTGTCCCGCTGCTTTGTACAGAGCTGCTTGGCTGCTTTGGGGATATTCTTTTTGGGACATAAATATAGATGGATAGTGTTCAAGGTTGAGATTGATCAGTAAGGTAAGAAACCTCTGAACAAAATCCTTTGCACTGCTCAGAATGCAAGGCAAGAGTTGCTGCTTTTTCTTGCTGAGAGCTGAGATTTTTGGCCTGAGATTTTTTTGCTCTCTCTCCGCAGAGTCTGACATGTCACATCCTTAGCAGTGCTGCCCACCGGTGGGCACTGAAGGGGAGCCCTGGCAACCTCCAGGAATAATGAAACCTAAGGGTGCTTCATAGAGGGGTGTTTTTTTACTAGGAAGGACTGTCATTAGGGATCCATCTTCCTTTAGTTTTACAAGAGCAAAAACCCAGTGATATTTCAGCTTTTAACTTAAAGCAATGCAGGTGTAGATTTAAAGGAATATAAAGACTGTAGCACCAGAGGCCAAAGGATATTTCCAGTGTGGGCTAGAAGCAGGCGATTTTTAGGAAAGCTGCTTTGTAGACATTTACTTTGTCCTGGTGCTGCTGAGAGGGGCAGAGTGGGTGGGTGAGGAGACTCCCTGCTTATCCTTTTTGAGCTGATATAGTTGCCCCATTCAAACACCTCCTGGAGACAGCTTGGTGCTCACACAGGAGGATCTCAGTTGCCATCCCAAATTGATGGCAACTTCCAAGTTGATTCCAACTCCCCTCAAGCTACCAGTAACAAGTTACCTGGGAATTGCAGTCTTCACGTGGTTGCATTCTAGCTGTTCAAGGCAGTATGTAACATGTTAGCCATAATTTTAATCCAAAGCTGTAGGCTCCTGTGAAAGAAAGAGCTAGATTGTCACTTTTTCTGATTCTGGCCTGCCAGGTGTTAGACATTTTAACGTTTAAACCCTCTTTCCTTTTTGTTATTTACCTGTTGTACAGTGCAGGTGATTCCAGCCCTGTTGCACAAGGTGCTTTTATGCTGATTGATGACAGCTCAGGATCTGGCACTGCAATTCCTGGTAGCTCAAAAAAAATTGTTCTTTGTTATCATTTTTCAGTGAGATGGTCAGAGAGTTCAGCGTGATGATGAAAACAGTTTTCTGCCAGCACTTAGATCAGCTGTACTGAATTCACTTATTGAAGCAATTGCAGTGCTCTCCTGACTACTATGATTGTGAGGATTGTGGCTGGTTCCACCTCTCCGGGGCTTTACTCACCAGCTTTGTTCAGAGGATCAGTTGCCAAATTCAAAGTTAGTCTTTATGAATCATTTATTTATATTACAGTACTGCTTGTGAGGTCTAGTCTCAGGCTGAGAGCCTTGTGCTTGAGGTGCTACCCAGGCACCCTGGTCCAAAGGCTTTACTACTGCTTTTAAAAGGGAAGGGAAGGTAAAAGCAAAGATCACCCCAGGAAGGGTGGGGAACACCATCTGACTTCTTGCCAAGTTGATCTTGTAGAAGATGCTGCGAATGAAAGATTTTACATTCCTAGACAGAAAAGGGGACTGCACTACTGATTAGCAGAGGAAATACCTCCTCTCCAGGCTGGCACTAGAATCAGCTGTTGGTATAGGATGGGTACAGGGGTTTGTTTTTTATTGGCTTAGAGTGAGACTTTTCATAGTAAAACTTCTTTTTGAGAAAAAGATAAATGTTCTTAGCACTGGCAAATTAGTGCCTTGTCTCCTAGATTAATTACTGTACATTGGAATAAGGTGCTCATTATTTATTCAAAGCTTCATTAGAAGTCCTTGGTGGATACCAAGCTCAGAGGCCTGATGATACAGAGGAAGGGTCAAAGCCATCAAGGTGATTAGTGAATAAACTTGCTTGTCTCCATGGTAGTGTGGAGCGAGCTGAAGGGAAAGGGAACCCAGCAGCTTCCCCACTCAGAGCAGCTCGGCTGCGGGATGGCTCCACACCCGCAGTGTGGGAAGAGCCCCGTTCTCACAGGGAATCACCGCGCTTTGCTCCCACTCCTGACACTGTTTTTTACACATGTCATTTCAGTGCCATCTCCACGGAGTTCTCTGTGCTTACAGGCAACTCCTTTTTTACCCTCAGTAGTAGACAGAACTCCTTACTTTTTAACCAGTTGACTGGCCCGCTCACCGCTGACCCAGCAGCAGTGTTATGCCAACATGCTCTGGGGTTGCCCAGTGGTGCAGTGCTGGATAACTGACCTTTCCACACAAAAAAGCGTGTAGTCAAAGCTCATGAGCACATGTGCAAAGCCCAGCTGAGTTCAGCAGTGCCGTGGACTGGGTGAACTTCGCCTCAGGCAGCTATTTCTGCAGCACTCCCAGTCTTGTGCAAAAAAATCAGCTGGATAATTGACAGGTTTGGGTGTCTGCTGCTGCCTTGTTTGCTTTTGCCTTCCATGCCTGATGGTGGCTTTGAAATGCTAATTGCAAACTTTATGTGGTCTGTCAAAGGGAGTTTGAGTTATTTTGATGTATTTTTGATGCACTCTGGAGCTTCATAATCAAAACTTTGAGGTTTACTTAGGAAGGTAAGAACCACTCCCTGTCAAAGATGACAGCCAGAGGCAGAGCAGGAAGGGCTGAGGGAATCTGAAGAAAGGGCTGTAAGCTGAAGCATCTGCACCTGGATCTTCAGGGCTCACCAAGAGGTTTGAGCATCTCTGTGTGGAAGATGGGGAGGTGTCACAGCAGCACATCAGCAATCCTCTGCTCATGTTTACATAGGGGTGCGTGGAGTTGGAAACCTGCTTGGCAGGGAACTGGCTCTTATTCCTTGCCCTGCTGCTGCTGCATTAAGGCATCCTCCTGCCTTCTGCATCCATGCTCCCCTGCATGTTGGTCTATTCAAACCTCAGACTGCTGTGGGGAGAGCTGGCCCTGTGTGTGATGGGGAGCACAGACCCAGCCCCTCGGCTCTGGGGAGTATTTTAGGCGCCAGTGTAAGACAAATGCAAAGTGCTGTTCCTTCAGTGGGCTACAGAAACTGGGTTGTATTGAAAAGAAATGTTATATAAGGGGCTAAAATTAGCAGGATGGAAAAAGAAGTCTGCTAAATACTCCCGTCTCTCTGTTGACACAAGCAAACTTCCACCAGAAGGGGAGGGCTCCTTAATTATACTTTTCTGACGTATTCCGGAAATCAGGGAAGTAGTGAATCTGTGTGCTTGCCTGCCCACCTCAGTGGGTCGTTTGCATGGGATAATCTGGGCAAACTTGCCTCATAACCCACCGGGGTCCGGCTCGCCATGCTGCGGCATGATGGAGTGGGAACAGATTCTGCCCCATCTTACATGGGAAGGAAATCCTGCCCCAGTACATTCAGCATTGAACAGCAAATGGAGCTGGTGGTGTTGATGTGGATTTTTTTGGTGGTAGCAGGGTGGTTCATGGCCCTCCTTGACAGGTTAATCATGAAGTCATGGGTGAGCACCCAGCAGGAAGAAACGATGTCTTGTTTCCTGCAACTTGGCACCCAGTGGTTTGTTTATTTTTAGGCCCTTCCAGTTGCATTTGAGCTTACTGGTACAGCACAGCTGAGGTTCCTTCTCCTTGCTTTTGGCTCTGCCTGCTCTGCCAACAGAGTGGCTTATTTGCTTTTCATGATTTATCCCTTAAGCCATAACCTCAGAGGCCTCCTTTGCCTTATAAATACCAGTTGTCTTTTGCTCTTTATCCAGAGAAATGGCATGGGGGTATGGGGGGCTCAGGTGAGTGCCAAGAGGACATTGCTGTTTATACAATGGCTCACCTGGCCAGGGGGCTTTGTTTGAAGCTCCTGCTCTGCCCCTGCCACAGAGCCTGGGAGGGCACAGCATGAATCTGACCATTACATTTTGGTGTGAACACAGTTTTGGTATCTTGGGTGGGAAGGAAGGGGGTTAGAGCAGCCAAAGGCCATTGGAAAGCAAATCCTTTGCTCAAAGAATGCTCCTATCGGCAGCTTGCTCCTGCCTTCCTGGCGCTGCCATGCTGTGGGAAGCAGACGCTCACCCCAGTACTGTCATCCCTGACAGAAAACTTCCATTCTGCTGACACCCACACACTCGGCATCACAGGAAACCGGAGGCTTTATATAGAGGTGGGAACCACACTCCCCAGCCACCCCAGCGCCGAGGGCTTACCTCGCACATGGGCTCACGGCACCTTCTGAGGGAGAAGGAGGAGGAATGCCAGCATCCTTGCTCTGGCTCGTAGAGAGCCCCACCAAATGGGCCCCTTTGCAGGGCTGCTCCCCTGAGCCTAAAGGAGGGCAAGACCTGTGTCCAGGAGCTTCACTATGCAGTAAAGGGGCCTTTGCCCATGGTTCCCTCCTGCTGGCAATGGACCAATTCATCAGCTGTTCCAGAAAGAATCTCTGTTGTAGATACAGCTGCTGGAAAAATTTCCAGTAAAGCCATTTTCTAATTTAAATCTATTTCAGCGAAATAAATGGTTTGGAGGTTTTTTTGTTGGGAGGGGGTTGGGTTTCTTTCCCCCCCTACATACCTTTAGGATCTTTTTTTGTGCCAAGATACAGAGATAATCTGGAAATGCTTTGGTTGGAATTCATAGGGGTCACTGTCCAGTTCCTTGAATTCCTGTTCTTCCCTCTGCTCTGAGCTCCCAGGACAGAATATACTTTCCATAACGCATCCTGTGGCTTTATAAAGGGAGGAAACCGTGTAGCGAATGCAGTTGTTCTACAAGTTGTGATTCAGAAGTAACGATGACACAAAGAGGTATTCACACCAAACTCAGCAGCAGGGGTTAAAAGTCACAGCCTGAGACAACAGCAATCCAAGAGCTAAGGTTATTATAACTTGAACAAAATAAGGTTCACGGTTTTGAGAAAATGTGGGGTAGAACCTTGTTTGTCAGGGCAGAGTTGGATGAGATGTCAGGGTGTCTATTCTCAAGCGTAAGTATCAGAAGGAACCTCTTCACAGTGAGGTTAACGGAGTGCTGGAACAGGCTGCCCAAGGAGGTTGTGGAGTCTCCTTCTCTGGAGATGTTCAAGACCTGCCTGGATGTGTTCCTGTGTGACTTGGTCTGAGTGATCCTGCTGTGGCAGGGGGATTGGACTGAATGATCTTTTCAGGTCCCTTCTGATTCTATGATACCAGTAGCCATTTACTTTGGTTCCTCTTTCACCCATTGCTTTGCTGGGATCCTGTTAAGAGAAGAATGGTGGATTCACTGATGGGAGGGGGCTGAGCAATTTTCAGCAGAAGTTCATAAATCACCTAGTGTCTGAAGTTTTCATTTTGAATTTTAAATTCAGACAATAGGGCTCCCAGATCAAATAAACATTCGCTTTCTATTGATGGAAAAATAAACATGAGCAGCTATTTATCCATGGAGCATAATTTATTAATCACATGAGGATGAAAAACATAAGCCCACTGTGATCTCAAGAAAAGTATGAGTCTCAGGAGTACACAAAAGGCTGGGAGAGGTCAGGTCTGTTAGATCTCTAAATAAAGTGAAGCAGTTGTGGTTTCTAGGCTAGGATGTGGCACGTACAAGTTTCTACTGTCTCTAGACAGAGCAGGGTTTGAAACCACACCTGTCCTCTGCAAGTCTTCCAAATTCATGCATCAGAATGGATGGTTTTAGCTGGAGCTCATATTGGTATCATTGAGCTTTGGTGACTGGAAGCAGTCCTTATTTGAAACTGCCTGGAGGTGGCAGGACAGGCTGTTGGCACCGGCATGCACTGTGTACCTCTGGTACCAGCTACAGTCTAGGTCGTCTGTCTCCTCCAGGCAAGCTCACCTGGTGGTAAGCTGTGTCCTGGGGCTGCAGGTAACATACAGCATGCAAGAAGTGTGTTTGAGATTGAGGGTGAATGGTCATGCTTTCCAGTGCCTTGGACATGCCTTTTCTTGATCATGCACATGACAAAAAGGTCCTTCTCTACTAGACCCTGCCAACCTGGGGCTCCAGGCTATGACTCATCATAAATCCATGCAAATGTTTGCGTGTCCCCTTTTGTGAAAGTCTGCCATCCTTGATTTTCAATTCATTTGAATTTGGGTTGTCTTGGTCAAGTTCTAAGCGTTTTACATAGGTGACTCTTTTGAGGTGCTTCTCGATGTTGGAACAAGGTAGTGCAGATATATACTGTGTACATCTATCTAATACCTGTGTTTATAGACTGCCCAGCTCCTCTTCACCCACAAGATCTCTGCGGTAGTTATAGACCATTCCCACAATACATGCATAGAGAGGTTTGGAGCTGTGGGTGTATGGATATTTGGCCAGTTTTAGGTTAAATCTGGATCCAAAAATGCAACCGTTTTTTGGCAAGAGAATGCAGCACTATTGTCAGTTTGGAATCATTCAGCTTTCCTCTAAAACATCTCTGAGAGACTGCATTGCTCTGTAATTTTTGATTTTCTCTCTCAGTCATCATCCACTGGGTATGGACTTGTCATGGGCTGGGTTTTTTCTGCCTTTGATTGGCATGCTTGGAGTAACAGCCTTGCACTGGGAGAACCGACCATGTCCTTCCCAATAAAAATAAACACAGGTTGTGTGATGGGAGCTGTACACTCAAAAAAGCAGAGGGAAGAAGTTTCAGAGCCAGTGCTGTACTCCCAGCTAAGCTCTGGGTTTAGCAAGCTGTTATGAGATTGGGAGGCACTGTGGACAGCACACGCTGCCTGTTCATGGAGGTGTCCAAGGGGAGTTGGGAATCCCATCTGTTTGCTGCATTAAGCTGCTCGGTTTGTGCCAGTTTACATGAGTTGTCCTTTCTGCATTGTGGCAAGGCTGAATTGGAAAGGGATTTTACCTGGAACAAAGAAAGGGCTATGTCCTGGGTGTGTTGAGCACTTGACCACAAGCATAGAAATCTAAGGAAAGGGCTTAGGAAGAATATAAGTTAATTCCTACAAACCTGACTTTTCCTTTTCCCATGGCACTGATTTCGGTCAATTTCTGTTGTTACTGGACCGCACAAAAAAAGTAATTATATGATCCTTGAGAAAAGAAAAGCAAAATTAAATTCCAAGTGCTGTGCTGTTCTTCAGCAAAATCTCTGCAGAGAGCAAGCTTTCTTTTGACTTTGGAGAGAACTAATTTAGAATATACTTGGGAGGTGGTTTCCAGTAGCCATAAATCCAAAGAGTTTTGACAGGTTTGCCTTTTCAATCACAACATGAGACTTTGCTTTGGTTGTGCTTCCAATCAAGATCTGAATTTCAAAGCTCCCTCTGGGCACGTTCTCATTGCAGCACTTCAGGCAGAGTCTCTTCAAATAAAAAGGCTCAGACTTTCTCCCTGCCACTTGACTTCTCCAACTGTTCTCCCTCCTGCCGTGAAGATGCCAGCTTTATAGATGTGGGGTTTTCACAGACCTTCAGAAGCCTCTTGTATCGAACAGGATCCAGCACCTGGGTTGGAGTGTTTAGCATGAATGACCTGGCAGAACAGTACTCAGCATTAATGAGCCAGCTAGGGAAAGAAGGGATTTGGCTTTCTGTGAGGCCTTAGCAAGGAGAGGAGGAAGAGTCTGTATCTTCCAAAAGAGCATCAAATAATGAAAGATTGATAGTGGAGCAGTTTGTACAAGAAATGCACCTGGGCAGTTGTGTCCTAAATAGAAATGGACAGCACCCTTTTGTTTTACTTCTGGCCCTATTGAATTAGGATGAGGTTAGTGCGGTTGTGTTTTCCTTTTTATCCAGCACTAAGGTGCTTGTAACATGTCCATGACTCAACTGGCCAAGTGTGCTGAGAGCATGGCTCCTCAGAAACCCCACATTCAAGTGTATGAATTGGAAAAGGAAGAGCAGGGGAGTAGTGGCCTTCCCCAAGTTTGGATGAAATGTGGGCTTGTGAGAACTCTGTGTTCCTGACTGCTCAGAAATTCTTCCAAGGCCTGAACTGAGTTCCCAGATCTTTCTGGCCAAGCCACAGCGCTGACAGCAGTGACAGTGCCCAACCACCTGCTGCTGGAGGGAAGCTGGAAAATACACTGTGGTGTTCAGGACAACCCAGTGTTGAAATCCTCGCTGTTCAAAAGACAGAGGATGATTTTTTCCCCAAAAAAAACTAGAAAAAGATGCCGTGAAGTCCTCTGCTTGCCTCCAAGGTTTGCTCTTGCTGGGGCGAAGGGCTGACCTTCCCATCCTCTCCAAATCTGTACTTTTTCATAGAAAGCCTCTGCTTTTCTTCAGACTGCAGCATTTTCCCCAGTGCTGCTTTGCCCTCCCACTATCAGCAGGAACAAAATGCACATACCGTCCTGCTTCGTCTTTTGAGCAATATCAGATGCAGGATTTTGAAGGAGAAGAAAAAAAATATTAGTTCTCTCAAGCTGAACATCTCTGTGACCTTGAGTTTGTTTAAATAAACAATTGTCTTTTAAGGTCTTAACGACAGTGAAAACTTCTCTTTCCGTCTGCCAATGCAATTCTTATTACTGCTGGTTTCACTTCCAAAAGTTGACAAGCAGAAAAACAAGCTCACTCCTCCCCTCCCTTTTTCCCCTCCATAAGTGCAGGCAGTTGCGGAATGGCTGAATTCCAGAGAGGGCAGAGGCAAGTGGGATGATATTTGGAGACCCTGGTTTTAAAGAGAAACACTAAGATCCTGCGAGAAGCTGAGACTGGTCTGTGTGTGTGCAAGGCAGTGCCCACTGCCCACCTGGCTGCACATGATAACTGGGTCGCTCCTTTACAATGTCTGTGATTTCCATTCAAATGGGAACAAGATTTTCTTGAAGGCTTTGTCATGCCCTCATTTTTTTAAATGGGGAATGTAATTCAAAGGGAAGAAGTGACTCAGCCCAGACTGCATTAGTGGGAGCTGCAGGGTCAGTAGGATCTGACCCCTTTGTTTTCTGTCTCTGAGTTATGCTGCTTTCCCCCGTACATGTCTGTCTGCTCACTGTATCTGGTATGGCTCGAGGGGAGGACCTCCAGGTAGCTGCCTGATAAATTTTCTTCAGTCTAGGCAAGGGGAAGAAACCAGAAGGGGCATCCTGGTGAGGTTATCCCAGAAATGTTTAAAAGGAGCCGTTAGGGGGATTAAATCTTGGCTGACGCATGCTTGGAGCTATCAGAAAGAAAACTTCACTTTTTTCAGGAACGAGGGCTGTTCATTCTGCATAAATGAGTAGGATTTCATCAGAGAAAATCCTAAGTCCTTTGTCAATTTTTCTTACTAATCAGGTTATGTAGTAGGGCTCTAAACTTTGATCCAGATCAAACAGGGACAAGTCTGGCTATCAGGAGCAGGAGCCAGTTTCAAAGGAGTGAGCTCTGTGTTGGTATCACTGCTGAATCTGATGGAGCAAATAACCAAGTGTGCACAGGTCCTTAGACCAAAAGACTCTAAATGAAATCTTAAAACAGAGGGTGGAGATCCTGCAAAAGGAATTAAAGTTGATCTAAGGCAGCTAGAGACTTTGTAAAAGGAATTAAAGTAAGATTAGAGCAAATTCTAATAAAAAGTCATAGACTTAAAAAAAAAAAAAGGAGTTAAAGTAGCATCTGGAAGATTCCCAAAGAGGCTGAAAGCTGTCTTGCAGGCACAGAAGTTTGTACTGGGAGGGAGCACAGAGCATCCCAGCAGGTGGCTGAGCACCAATGCAGTTGTGCCAGTCCTCCTCTGGGACCGCTGAGGCAAGAGACCTTTGGCCATTGTAGAACTCGCTGACCACAAGAAGCTGCAATGTGAAGTGAAGATGCTGAGGAAGCATGTACAAAAGGGAAATAACATGGGCAAACAGAAACCAGTCTCTGGCTGAAACTGAGCCCAGAAGAGGTCTAACTCCAGACCAGAAATCTGTTGCAATTTTCATTACTAACAACATGCAGAGGCCTTGAGGTCAGACTCTCTATTCAAGCAGTCCTTGAGAGAAAAGCATTCTTGAGGGGACTTAACCTGCTCAGTTCAAGACCAGTGACCATGCAGTTGGCCAGAAGGTGAATGCTGGAACCATCTCCAGCTACAAGAGATAGTGACCCATCTCTGCTAGTGGTGCAGGGCTGGAGTGACACTTAATGTAACACGAAGATGTAAAGGGTAGAAAGAGAGAGAAAAGCAATCTCATCTAATTCCTGACATTCCCATGTGCCTACAGGGGCTTCCCAAATGGCTTGGGCAGTTGATCAGCCCAGAGGGTGTTTGTTGGGTTTACGCTGCAAGCTGAGGCCAAAGAGGATGTGTGGGATCTGCAACAAAGCAGGGACCTCACTCTCTTGACAGTCGACAAAAATGGCCCTGAGCCGGCCTTCAGTGCTTCAGCACCCCAGGGAATGGGGAAGGTACTGCTGTGCGATCTGCTCTAGCCCTGCAGAGCAAAACCTGCATGGGGAAGGGTAGAAAGCTAAGGAAATGCATGAATGTGCTCTGCTCTGGGAGACCCCTGACAGCTTCTGACTTGAGTGCTAGTGATGGGAGGCAAGATGCTGCTAATTGCTTTGCTCAGGTACACGATAGGAAATGTCTCCTTGTAGCTGAGCAGGTTTCCAGGACATGCAAACTCAGGCATTCCATGATAAATAGACGAAAAACCAGGAAGCAGTGGGGCAAATCTAGGTACTAAAGGTACTAAGCCTCAGTTCTGCTGTATGTCAGACTTACTGTACTGTATTTTGATAAAGATACTAGCAACTTGTTGATTTGGCTGCTAATTAGGTGCCAATCTTATACAAGATCTTTCTTCCTGTAGAGTGAAATTTCATGTTGTTATCTTCCAACAAGGGACCGTCTCTGATTGACAGCACAAGTGCTTTGCAGCAACCAAAACTGGTAAGAGCTTGGCAATTAAAGCCTGTAAATGGCATCTCCCCGGAATGCTAGATAATTTAAAGTGATTAAAGACAGATTAGCCAAGCAAAACAAGTGAACAAAGCAACAGATGGCAAGGGTGTACCTCAAGCTGATGCATTAATGCTGCAGGACTGACCCTTTCTTTTGTCAGTCAGGAGTGTTTGAACACCAGACCTGAGCCCTCTTGGTGTGATGGGATGTAGATGGAGAAGGTTGAGGGGCTCTATGGCCCCATAGTAACATGCTGAAATCTAGACTGATCATCTGTCCTCAAACAAATGAAATCTGGCTTTCTCCTCTCCCTTCCAACCCTTTCAGCTTTGCCTGCAGTGACCTCTGGCAACACTCATGTATTGTTTGGTCAAAATAATTTCTAGCTGGCTTGTGCAATCTCTTCTCCTCTCATCAAGGAAACAGGCAAGACAAATGACCCGAATACCAAGCAGAGGAAACCTAAAGCTAAGCCATGCAGTGAATGACTTGTTTCAGTGTTTTTGTAGCCATTATTCCTTCCCCACCTTGTCCCTTTTGCTGTCTGCACTGTGGCATGCTGTCTTCTGGGCGAGTACCAGAAGAGAGAGTCCTTGTTCCCAGGGCTTGGCACTATTCCTTAATCTTTAAGCTGCCTGATAAGTCTTGTTGCAAGAGTTACGTTTAGTTGCCTATCAGTCTGTCAGAATTCTCCTGGATGGCTGTTTCAGTTAACTCGCACAGATCTTCTTCCTTCATGACTTTATGAAACTTATTAAAACAACAAATAGTCTGGAAAATATAGCGTACGAGTTAGGGTGTTTGGTGTGAGAGCATGGGTCTGACAGCAGGGATTCCATTGGGAAGCTCTTCTAGGACTCAGGGGAACCTTTGGGGGTTTGCATTTCTGTCTCACTTTCCCATACTTTGAGGGAACCTGTTTGTGTGCCTAGAGCAGGAGATGGGGAGCCAGGACAGCACCTCTGCTGTTGACAGCCTTCTGTCACCATGAGTTGTTCCAACGTGCCAAATTCTGAAAGTCTTCTGGGTGCCAAAAGTTGTGCACATGATGGTGGCTTTACTTAGGACTCCAGTGGTTTAACATCTGCTGATCTTTCTTAAATAACGTTTACAGGCCAGTAGATTTCAAGCTGCATCATTAACACCTAACATTTCAGCAAGTTTGAGTAGTGTGTGGCATTTCTGTTGCACTTGTATTTCAGGACACTGACCCAAGTCCCACAAGCCCACACTCTCACAAGCACCAAGGAAACTTTAGACTTTGAGGGCTTCTGCTTCCCAATGCCTTGGTATAGACTTTGAGTGCAATGTCATGTCTGCATTTGCCCATTGGCTTCATCCGGCTGAGGAACTAGTTTATTGACATGACAGTGCTCTGTGCTGGCCCAGTGAAAGAGAGAGATGGGTGGGATATGATTTGAATCGTATTCTACCTGCAAGAGATGGCAATATTCCTTTTATTCCTTATAAGTCTTGCAGCACCAGGAAATACCTTGGTGGCAGCAAATGTCACTGAAGATAACTCATCAGCCCAGGACAATTTTCAAATGTAGTGGTTGTGTGTCTGGATTTCTTTGATTTCTGGCTTATGATCCTTTGGTGCCCAGCCTCATTTGCAGTGAGTTTACTTCACAACAGGTTTCCAAACCATTTATCTTAAGCTGGCAGACACACAGAACATCCCGCAAGGGATGGCAGGGGGAATTTCAGAGTTGTGTTCTAGGGGAGGGAGTGTTCTTCAGCTGCAGTGTTAGGCAGCCGCTGTTAGGAAAGGGCGTTTGCAAGGTTTCCATGGCAGCTGATTCCCAGTGCTGGAGCTGCAAGCTGCGATTGGGGACAGTTTAAAAGCACAAGAAGGAATATCCACACACCCTGCTCATTTGGAGCCTGAAGCCTGCAAGGCATTTAGTGGACCCTGTCTTGTTCATGGCTATCTGCCAGCTTCAGCTTTGGGAGCTGCCAGCAGGAAGGCTTGGGGACACAGGTGTCCTGCAGGGTGATGCAAGGCCATCACTCCCTCTGGAGAGAGGCTGGGCTAGAGACCTCACAGCCAGGGGAACCCTACTGTGTGCATGGAGGTGGAAGGGGGCTGTGAGCATCCCTCTCCTGCAGCACGTCTGCGTTATCCCCCGTTCACTGCACAGGCAGCTCATACGTCACATGCGCTTTGCACAGGAGGCAGAGCAGTTTGTCAGTGCCACCGGCATCCAGCACGAGGAGAAATTACGATTTGAAAAGGAAGCACAGAGCATGAAACAGATTTACTGGGGTTGCTGCAGCGTTTTTATCCCCTCATTATTCATTAAACTGGGCCCTCCAGCAAATAGTTTTCTACCCACAGTGAGTAAACTTGAGATTTTTCCCTCTTTGCAGCTTAATGGGCCCTTGATGGCTGGCTTGAGGGAAGCTCCATGCCTCGGCAGCCGGAGGAGACCTGCAGCTCTGTAGGTCTGAAGGCAAAAAACACCCTCTAGAGTCCTTTGCAGATAATGGGTCGCATTTTTATTATTGGAGCAAGATTTCAGGAGCATCCATCTCCCGCCATTGGACTGAGGAAAATGAACCCTGCTTTTCCAGCACATCCATGTTCCTCCACAGTGAGCCACAGCACCGAGCACTGTTGGTGTGCAGGGCTGGCAGCTGAAGCGCGCTGTGTTTACTCGCTGGTGTGAGTAGCAGCAAGGGAATGTATTTAGTAGCATTGCGTAAGCATGGTATTTGCAGACGCAGGCGAGTTCTTGTGCTTATGTCAAAGAGCAAAGCTCAGCTGGAGTCAATGCAAATCTCCACCTACTAAGGATCAGCCTGTGGTGCCAAAACTCTGGAGTGTTTTGTTTTCAGGGCACCAGGAGAATATTTCAGCTTTTTTTTTTCCCCCCTTGTAGTTGGAGAACTGCAGTAAATACTGGCATGAAGCAGTTGTCTCAGTGTGAAGGACTCTGCTGGACAGGCTTTTAGTCAGCTAATGAAATACTGGGATGTTTCAAAGGGGCAGGATATTTCTCAGCATGAGGGTCACAGGCCAGTTTTAAAGACCCTGTTCAGGTGTTCAGGTTGAGATATCGTGCCAGTCCAGGTCTGGTACAGGTTCCTTTAGTCTCTGTAATGGTAAGCACAGCTCTGCTGTACAGAGAAGCCCTGTCAGTGGGAGAGGACCTTCTGCCTGATGCCTTCTACCAAGGCTGGCAGGTCCTCCTGGCCAAGAAGGCCAAGTGCCTTCGATGTTGCAAACCTTTTCCTGAACCCTGCTCATAGTTGAGCAGTTTTACCAAGCCTGCAGTATTCCTCAGTTTCAGTTGATTGTTTTGTGCATGGTTTTGCTTTGCACGCATAGAGGAATAGATGTGGGGAATGAAGCTGCCCTGACTTGCCACACAGATCTGTTTAATTGGGTAGGAAATTGCAATGGGCTTTCAGTTTTTCTGTCTATTTCCTCTACTGTAGGAGTGGCTCGTTTGAGATGGATGACTAGTCACAATCTGGATGTGGAGCTGTTGCTGGTGGATTTGAAATTAGGTGGGGAGAAAGTGCAGAGAGCTGTAGGTCTTGGTGAGATTACCCTCTGCAAGAGTCTTGAGCAGAGACAGAGGATGTGACTAAATTTAAGCATGTTCTGTCTGGAACTGAGCAAGGACCAATGCTTGTCCGTTTTCCTATTTGGTGATAGGTAGGAAGGAGGATCACCAGCAATTTCTTCACATTGATGCCCTGATATACCAAGAGGGGCTGTGTCCACTGATGAGAACAGGCACTCTGGGCTGAAAGCACAGCTCCTGCTTGCCTTTTCCTGTTTTTGTGATTCCTCTGTTCGGCCTGAATGTGATAGGTCCCGCATTAAGAATCGGCGCAGTGTCAGACACTGTTGCCTTCTATCTATGTGAGCAGCTGCACTCGTATGGAGCCAGGCTAGCTGTCAAAGAGCAGAGATGTCACCATGGATTTTCATTCCAGATACGAAATGGTTTGGGGTTCTGGCTGTTGGACAAGGGCATGTAGGTCCTGGTGAGAACACAGTCAGCCTGATTCAGACATGCTGAAGGAAGGCAGAGTCAGCTGTATCACAATAAGCTGTCACCCTAACTCTGTTAGACGTTATGAAATGCTTTGTCAGCACCTTGTTAGCTTCTTGTGCTGGTGCTGTGCTGCTGGGTCAGGGTGCTCTGGACTGAGAGCTGTGGAGGAAAACGTCTTCATCATATGCAGGCATCTCCTATAGGTATAGGGAGGTATAAGAGGCCAAGGAGATACCAACTGATAGGTTTTAGAGCTGTTCTGGGGAGAGTGTCATCATGTGTAGAAAGGGAGGATGTGTGTTGCACAAGCTCAGAGCCCTGAGACTCAGCCATGTCATACTGTGCATGAGGAATAGCTATTTCCCGAGTAAGTGGGTCTCTGCCTGTGATCTTCAGGCTCTTGGCAGGCGGTAGCAGTGGAGAAGCCAAGGACCAAGTGGATAGCAGCATCCAGGTACATAACACATGTTGGATTAGACCAAGAGCACTCTCTAAGGGCACTTTTCCAGAACACCAGCCCTCTGAACAACTGTGAAGGGATGAGACAGCCTGGGCAGCATCTCCTGTTCTGCCCTGGGGGGTGCTGCTCTGCTCTGCTCTGGAGCACCCAGTGCATGCCTTCACCCAGCTTTCTGTAAAAAATGAACCGGTCAGATCGTGCAGTTTACACTGAGTATTTTTTCTCAGAAAAAGGCTGAACAGAAGCAGGGACCTTGCTGCCCAATACCAAGCTCTTGGCTGTTCAGACCCCTGTGGGAGAGAACATCAATGGTACTGCCAGCACATGGAGAGCCCAGGCAGGGCTGAGACCCCCTCAACAGTGGCCGTGAGATGGCCACAGGGTACTCCAGGATTCAGCAGCCTCTATTAAAAACTTCCCCCGTGTGAGCTGCAGTGAAATCCTGCCTGATCAGTCTGAATACACGTCCTGTCTCAGGGCTGCCACCAGATCTGTGGTTTCCTCTCCTTTCCTTTCTCCTTGAGAGGGAGGACAGATGGCTTAGGAGAACCCCCTACATTTGGGGTGAGGGTAGTGGGGTGTCCTGCATGCCCTGTTAGCCCCTGCCTGTCCATGCTCAGATCTGCCAAGCAGCAACTGCTGCAGGAGCCAGTGCTCCGTCCTCTTGACCAAATTCGAAAAAGGAATTATTTATGTCTCCTGCATATTTCTGGGCTTGACTGCCAAAAATGGCAAGCAGCACTGGGGCACACTGGTAGTGTGGTGGCTGGAGGAGCAGCTCTGCAGGGGGACAGGAAAACAGACACCCACCAGCCTCCCCACTACTACTCCCTGATAATGGTGGGAGGGTGCAGGGAAGGAAAAGGGGCTGGGAGGGTCTGAGCATCTGTGCGAGATGAACTGCTCAGAAATTACTAAAGGATTCAGCTCGGAGTCTTTTTTTCCCTGAAGTACTCCTTAAAAAAGAAAAAAAAAAGATCTTTTTTTAGCTTTCTGTAATGGATAAAAATAGCTAATATGTTATAAGAGAGACAGAGGCGTGCCTGCCCAAAGAACCGCTGTCCTGGTTTGTGTCCTGCTGTGTCTGCTTGCAGCAGCTCTGTCAGATGTCTGCTGAGGGAGGGAAGAGACAGTTTTTGAAAGAAGGGTTTCGAAACACCAAAGTGATTCGGGGTGGTGGTCCCTTGAGAAGGGAGCAGAAAAGATTCTGGAGAGAAATTGGATAATGTTGGCTTAAAAATAGTGGTTTGCTATGTGCTTTCAAGTAAACAAGAGGCTTTGGGGCAGCAAAATGGGAGCAGGGATCATGGCCAGGAACAGCCCCAGGCTTTGCTGATACTCAGACCTTGTTCAAGGTTTTGTTAGGGTAGGATTGTGCCCCAGGTAAAGCAGTTTTACTGTTGAAGGAATGTAATACAGCTAAAAACTTTGGGCTTTGTCAGAAATCTGTCAGCAGAACCGCAACATTTCGGTCATTTTCAAATTAAGGTGCTTTGTGGGCCATGGTAATCTTGTCTGAATTCCCCACTGGAACAGCCCAAATGAAGGGATGGTCTTGTTTTGTTTAATTTTATGTTAAATGCTGATATTGTATTTGGCTATAATTTCCTTTTTATACATACTATTGATATCGTGCATATCAATCTCATTAAAGCACAGCAATTCGGGGAGTCAACTTTTATTTGAACTTAACATTCTTTGGGAAATTTCAAGATTCAGGTTTTTTTTTTCTTCCAAGCCAGAGGATTTATTACCTAAACCTATAATAATCAGGATTTCCTGCAGCTGGCAATGCTGGTTCCTGCCCACATGGCTTCATTGGTCCCCAGCTGCAGCCATGCCCCTGCCGCATTATGGGGGTTGAATCAGTGACCAGTGCTGTGCCAGTGCTGCTAGCACTGCTAACTAGGCAGAGTGGGGCTGGCAGGACAGGGTCTTACCAAGCTTTGGGCCATGTGCCCACACAGACACATACCCACATAACCAGAGGGGTTATTGTGGCCTGGTGGGTTCACATCAAATCCCTCCAAGCTGTGTGCCAGCGGGCTGTGTAGAGGCAGCTATGGTAGGTATGTGGTTCTGTCCCTCACCTCTATACATCCATCCCCAGACAGGGGATGTGCCTGTTGGTAAAGTCATGCCATCAGATGCCTGTGAAACACACGTTCAAGGACCATGTGAAAAATGCATGGAGGTGGTTGGGGCCCCATCCCTGGAGGCAAGGCCGGGCTGGATGAGGCTCTGACCAGCCTGATCTAGCGTGGGGTGTCCCTTCTCATGGCAGGGGGGTTGGAACTGGATGATCCTGTGGTCCCTTCCAACCCTGACTGATTCTGTGATTCTATAACTTCTTCCCAGTGAAGGTGATGGGGCACTGGAGGGGGCTGCCCAGGGGGGGTTTGTTCAGTCTCCTTCTCTGGAGATGTTTGAAACCTGCCTGGACTTGGTCTGGGTGATCCTGCTGTATCAGGGGGATTGGACTGGATGATCTTTCGAGGTCCCTTCCAATCCCTGGTGATTCTATGATTCTGTGTAATACTTCCCTGCCCAGACCACCAGTTGCATTAGTGATCACGAACTTTGTCTTTTCTCTCTTTCTATAAACGAGAGTAGAAAATGCCATCCCCTGAAACACTGCTGAGTGTCAGGATGCAGCGCTCAGTGCGGCCCTATGAGTGGAATTACTAATAACCTCCTAATGAGGCAAAATGACATTAGGCAGTCTTTGGCTGGTGCTTCCTTTGGATAATATAATCCAAGCATGCGGGCTGTCAGCCTGCAGTCTAACCCTACTGCCACGAACAGAGAGATTCATCAGATATATTGGCATTTATCTCATAATAAAATTTGTCAACATCCAGACTTTATAAGGGTTTGTGGTGCAGAGCCTCTGTGCTGAAACCTGCCATGGCAGGGGCATGAATTCTGCAGCAGATATGCAAAGCATGGACTGATCCTGCACCTGGTCAAGGAGCAATCCCATCAGGGCTACTCTGCTTCCCTTCACTTGGAGATAAAAATCCCATTAATTTCCACAGTCCCAGAGTGTGGACAAAAGGCACTGCCTCCGAGGTGCCATATTTGCTGAGTTCATAATAATAATAGTAATAATGAAAAAGTTATTTGAGGGTGTTAAAAAGCGAGTGAGGCCACAGAAGACCTTTGGCAGCAGGGAAAGGCAGGGCAAGAGGGCTGGCAGGGTGAGCTGCTGGCCCCTCCATCCCTGGTCTCTGGCCATCAGTGTGGTTACTGCCTGCTGTTTGTGATGGAACCGGTTTATCCGCAGAAATGTCATTATTCCACCTAGAGAGAGGGACAGGGCACCACTGTCCACCTTGCCAAAGCCACCTGACGTATGACAACACATGAAAGAGCCAGAGCTGCTCCTGGAGCACTGGGTCCTCCCCTATGTTTCCTCAGGCATGATAAAGGAGTACTTTTTAAATGTGGAATAGTCATCTGTCTGGAAGCACAGCTTTGCTGGATTTGTTTTAGTGAGACATCAGTGAAACTTATTTTCTGCATTTCAATTTTTCTGCACATAAGGATGAGCCCTTTCCGCTGTGTTTGCAGAGGCAAGCGGTGTGGAAGTGTTGTGTGCTTATTCCCTTGGCTGCTTCAACACAGTAGCACAAACTGCTTTGGCATTGCTCTGACAAAGGCTTTATGCTTTTCTTTTCTGTGGTAAACTTAAAAAGTATAGGTTCCTCCTTTCAGCATGGACCAGAAGTTCTGTTTTTCCTCTTCTGCCTCATTGTTCTAGCAGCTGACTGCGCATGCAACTCCAAGTCGCCCATCACTGTGGCATCTGGGCCTGAGAGAGAGACCTCTCCTAGATAACAGAGCATGACTGTAATTATTCTCCTTGCTTTGCACAAACGACCAAATGTGATTGCAGTGCTTCAGGACCATAACAAGATCAGAGTATGAGTATCAATAAATGCACTCATGGCTGAAGGTGGTCCTCACAGATCAGCAGGGCACAGACACTTTACTAGGGCTGCGCCTTCTGTGGGTGAGATCTGAACAGCAGGTCTGGCCTCAAACCAGCCACCTATGTTCCCATGGCTTTTTAGATGTGGAACAGAGAGATTTTCGTCTCAAGAAGCAAAGGGAACATCCTCTGGGCATCCTCATGGCATGGCAAATATCTGGTCTGCTCTGAGTAGAAAGATGAGAAATCCCTCCTTCTCTGAGGACAAGCAGAGAAGCCCTCCTGGTGACATGATGTGTCATGCCTCATTTAGCCCAGGGCAGGACTTGGGGCTCCCTTAGAGGCTTTTCTCGGCTGGTGCTGTGTGTGAACATCCCTGGGGAATATAATCCATAAATACATGTATGCACACCTGTGCTCTTGCTTACGTGAACAGGAGCACTGCTCTCTTTTCTCAAGTAGCCAGTAATAGGACAAGAGGCAATGGCTTCAAATTGCACCAGAGACATTTAGGTTAGACATTACGGAAAATCTTCATGGAAAGGGTCATCAGTTCTTGGAACAGGCTGTCCAGGGAGGGGGTTGATTGCCATCCCTGGATGTGTTTGAATGTCTGTAGATCTGGAGCTTAAGGACGTGATTTAGCAGTAGGCTTGGTTCAGTTGGGTCAGTGGTTGGACTCGATGAACTTAAAGGTATTTTCAAGCCTAAGCTCTTGTATGATTATATGCCAGCACACAGGTTTTCATGCATATGTGAGTGTACATATAATGGCCTACATATACAAACCCAATCCTTCATTTAGCAACTCTTTTGTTAGATTTGCAAGGCAATATCTCTGTTTAAGTCCTATTTTGATAATAGCTGATGATCAATTTTAGCTTGCAGTCTGTTGCTTTGTATTGTGGATTCCTGCCACTTTCATTTATTGGGATTATGTCTCCTGTTAGCATGTTATTGCAAACCATCTTTCACTGTCAGGACTCAGTCCCGTAGCTGTTACCTTTAAAACAAAATTCTGCAGATTTTATCCTTCCTCACTAGAGTGACTGAAAATGGCCCCATCTCTGTAAGTGACAGGGGAGTGGTAGAATTTGTTTGGAAAGGGGATTTGTTTGTTTAATTCTAGAAAGCACATATTTAACCATTACTTGAACTGTTCAATCTGGAACCTCTCCATCTGTGGCTCCCTTTGCTCTGTTCCTGGAGATGCATGCAGTTACATGGCCAGCATTAAGTGGAGCATGCTTGGATTCTTTCTTTCTCCTGTAAGTTGTTCAGAACTGGATTGCTTTGAAAAATAAGATATGAATACACCAGTATCTGCAGCTCCCTGATGAGGAGGGAGATGCAGAATGGCTTTGATGAGATCCTGCTCCTGCAAACTGGTCCTCAGCATGGGACCTTTTGCTCAACCTGGGGACTTTTGCTCAGAACCAATGCTGGGCAGAAGAACTGAAGGATACTGCCTTCCTGTGCAAGGAAAAGCATGGCCAGAACTCACTGCATATCCCCAGTGTCACCCAGGCATGACCAGTCTGAGCTGTTCACCAACCTTTTTGCTGGGATACTAGAGAGACTGGCATGGCTGAGTTGGGCTGCAGCTGGTATTCAGACTGTTCCACACTGTCATATCAGCCTTACATCTGACAGGTAAGACATAATTTATAATACATAATTGTTTTTGTGGTCTGAAATCTAAGGCATACCTCTGTATCAGTAAGATACTTCCTCAGTCATTCTCTGCTCCCTGAGACCAGTATGTCTTCTGCTTCTGTGAGTCCCAAGTGTCCACGGGTACCTGGGTAAAAGAAATCAAGGGTTTAGCATCCTTCTAGGAGATTCCCACACTTGGCCAGGTCCTGGAGTGTTTAATTTCCCATGCAGATCTTTCATCTTGAACGATTGTTCTCCACCAGACCAGTGAAGACTAACATGGGGAAATGCTGAGCACCATTGTGCTTTTGATGCTGCTTGTGGGAAACCCAGTGGGAAACAGCTCCTGTATCTTCTTTGCTCAGATGGTTCCACATGTGTCTTGAGTTGCCGCTGCCTGAGGAGGCTCCATCCAACAGCTCTGGGAGACCTGAGCCTTTCCCAACACGGGGGCTTAGGAACTTGGCAAACAAGAAGCAGATGTAAATAGGAAAGGCAGACAGAAATCCCATCAAAACATAACCGTGACAGGCAGGCTGGGAGCAGCTACAAGGCTTTATTTACATGCTAATCAAATCAATCCTGCTTTGACAGCTGCAGTATCTGGGTTGAAAGAGGCTATGAATACACAGGAGCAGAAAGAAGC
This sequence comes from Upupa epops, assembly GCA_013397515.1. Taxonomy (NCBI): domain Eukaryota; kingdom Metazoa; phylum Chordata; class Aves; order Bucerotiformes; family Upupidae; genus Upupa; species Upupa epops. Next base: position 79,785 of record VZRI01001608.1, on the reverse strand, counting down.
TCCAGAGAAGAACATATTTAACTCTGGCACGTTTTTGCCATTAATAGAAAGCTGTGTACTCTGCACAAGACCCGAGGAAGAGTTTTTACCCCTACATTGCACAGACGGCTATGCCTCCAAACGTCAGTCCAGGCATCTGTAAAGTGTCTCTTGCTATTTCCTTTCCCTGGCTGTTTGATACAGCATTCTTGTGACAACCTGTGTCATCTTATGTCAGATACCACAGCTTGTGTGATGTCGCTCCTTCTTATTGTGTGAGTTAGTAGCTTACTATAAAGGGGCATGACTGTGCAACAGCCCCAGTGCATGGGGGTACTTGGCTATGGAAAAGGAAATGCACTTCCCCGCTCTCCCTCCTTCTCTCTTCCTGCATTTCCATTGCCACTCAGGAAAAAAGAAATAAAAACTATTAGGAAAAGGGTTTTCTAGAAAACTTCCATTATGAAAATGCAGTTAGAATTGGGTGCATGGGAGGTCATCAGCTGCAACCACAAAACTGAGCAGTTGGTTTTTTCAAAGGACAGCATTTGTATAAAAGCTTAATTTAGAGACTGTTGGTATTTGGAAAAGGATATTTTTCATCAGGATATATTTCTCAGTGGAAAATTAGTCCCATCCTCTCCTGTTGTATCTGCTTCTATCACAAGAAAGGATGTAATGTTTCTTGAAAATGGGAATTTTGTCTTGACTGTATTGGGATTAAGACTATAACCTTGAGGGAAGACAAGCGGAAAGGCAGTGGATGCCAGTGCGTAACAGGGCAATTTTAAGACATTTTTTAAAAGCTCGTTTAGATTCTATCCTGGCTTGAGTAACAGGAGAAAGAAAATTGCTGCTTCCTTTGAGAACATATACTGTGATTCACCGTGTAGATGTCCTTTAGGGATGGAACAGACTATGGTTGTTTAAGATCATAAAACTTAGAAACATGCATGGATATCCCTGGCAGATAACTCCAGAACCTGTTTCAACTTGCTTCTCTCTGTATAATTTTGGCAGCAAGTAGGTGAGTACTTTACAGCTGAGGAATAATCTATGGAACCACAGCAAAACAAACATCTGACATCGTAGTGGCTGTGTACAGGTGATCCTGCTGCCACTGGTCAGGCTCTCTTTAGAGTTTCCTTTGCTAAAACTGGGAGCACACAGTAGTCTCAGGTTCATTTAAAAGAAGAAAAGACATTCTTGGTCCATCACAAATGCAGGAAAAAGCAAAATGATACAGGATCTAAAGGTTAAAAAAGCAGAAGGCAGCTAAAAGTCCTGAAGAAACTATTTGTACCAATCTCATGATCTGAATGTCTAAAGTTAGCAATATATTCCTCTGTCTCTGCTTCACTGAACTTGTGGCATGTGAGCAACTCTGTGAAACACCCAGTGCATACACTGTCCTCTCATCCACAGACCCCCATAGTGTTTGCAGGAGGCGCTGGCACTGCTCATCCCCAAATAGGTAGTTTGGAGAGAGACTTGCTCCCCCCACCCCAGGAAAGCAGCTCTGAAGCTGGGAGATGAGTAGCTGTCAGGATGGGTTCCTGCCCCAGGTGGTCTCTAGCACACTACATGTAGATCATTCCTTGGGAGTCCAGAGGCTCATACGGGCCACAGACATCATGTTGGGTGTTGCTTTGTCCAGCAGCTTCCTACCTTGTTCAGCCAATGCTTTGCATTATGTTTCCTACTAAGGGGCCAAATCCTTTTGTAAGCTTTTCATGCATGGCTTATAGGACTTGCAGACTCATGAACTTGCCCTTTCCCTTATAGGTCCATGGACTGGAGAGGTGGAAACCACCCACTGAAACTTTACAAAATCAAAGCCATGAGTAGGAGGGCAGCCAAATATTTCCATGCAAATTTTAGTTAGTTAGGTACTTTTTGTGCTCAGGTATATATCCTGTCTTTCTGAGAGTGAAGACTATCACCATCCCTGAAGCATAGGCTCAGCTCCCTGTAGCTCTAGAAGACATCTTCTGAGCCTCTCCTGCAGCTCATTTGCAAAGGAATGTTCTCTGCTTGCTCTAAATAAAAATAGGTCAGTTGTAAGTAATTTATTATGCAGTGACTTTACTATATTTTGCCAGACATAACAATCATACAGATCATACAGTTGTAGCAGATTCTAGTTTTGGACAGTAATGGTTCCACTCCAGCTGTTAAAGCTCTTCACATAAATTGCTCTTGAACATTTTTCAGAGATCTCAAATATTGTGCTTCCTGCAATGAATGAGCAAGTCAATGAAGTATCTCTGTGTCATACTTAGGCTTTTCTAAGCAAAGAAATAATAAGTGGTAGTAGAGATTTACATCCTAAAACTGTCTTCAAACTGAAAAACAGCCAAACATCCATTTTCTATTTGGATTAGGCAGACATTAGGGCTACCTTGAACCTTACCTTTTACAAGCAGTAGGCTTGAGATATGAATGCCTTAAGTACCAGATTTGCTGAGCACTTAAGGGTGTGGCTGGGTACTGAATTGTGTATTGTCTGTGGGCTTCTGTTCCTCCTTGCCTTCTTCAGCAAAGGACTTCGGTCCTGCAGTGACAACTCTGATGTGGTGCTGGTTCAGGGATCAAGCACTGCCGAAGGTAAAGTAAGTCCTTAGAGATATCATAGCCAATGGCTCTTCAGCACTCAGAACCAGACTGCAAGAAGTCTGACAAGAAAAAGTTTTTGAGCGTGTGTGAAACCTAAACTTCTTCACCTTTTTAAATGTACAGTGAAAACAAAATCGATTGCTGTAATTTTTTACCTGTTTTCCTCTAGTAGCCTCAAGTTTTAAAAACATGGTCAATACAACCTGGAAAATTCCATAGGCTCCATTAGAAACAAGACTCTGAGTACAAGCCACTGCACTTTTATGTGATGTTGTGACATGGTGTGGCATGCTAGGTGCTGTGTCTGCTGTACCCTTTTGTATGAATGTGAAGCACTGTCACTCCCAGGCTCCATTCTCTGCTCAGAGTACAAGTCGTGTGCTCTGCGAATAGGATCAGAGTTTCCTTTCCGGACTGATTAATGAGCCTAAGCAGATGAGAGGAACTGAAATCCAGCCTCAGGGAATCAAATGTGTCCATCTTTTCTTTCCTTATCTTTTACTTCACTTGCATGAACCACCTCCGCACCCAGAAACATATTTGCAAAATCTATTTTCAGCCTCACAAGGCACCATGATACAGATCGGCTCACATTTGTCAACCGAAAAGATGTTGATTGGTTAAAAATTACAGACCAAACCTCACTGGAAGTAAACTGTGAGGCTTTCTAGCCATTCATTTATACCAGCTACAGAGCTGATACTATTTTTACCACTAAACATTAAGATGTTCTTTAATGCATAGACTAGGCAAACGTTCGTCTGCAATTACCGGGAATGCACAGACAAAGGCTGCTTCGTTCTGCAGCGGCAGTAATTAAATGCACATAAATTAGGTACATTTCTTTGTGGAGCAGGAGTGTTTGAAATGGAGGGTTTTCACCTTTTTATTATTAAGAGATCAGGTGGTTTGTTAGGGCTGGACAACTGATCTGAGACAAATCCATTTTTACTGGGGCCCTAGGAAGGAAGAAAACGGTTGGTTTTGCTTCTGCAAAATTCTGTTACCATTCAGTGCTCTCATCAAAATTAGAAACATGGTGAGGGTGATCTTACAGCTGTTCCCCTGTCACCTCATGGTCATTACATACTGGAGAGATTAGTCTCCATCTTGCCACACAAAACTCTTGTGGGAAACAGTGTGGAGACTGAGCCTTGTGTGGGAACAGAGGGTGTCCTTGGGTGGGAATGGGGAGGAAGCAGAGGTCAACAGCACTCCCAGCATGGCAGGGGCTTTCTCAGCTGGATGTGGACAGAAAGTGTGACTGCAGGTCTGCTGTTCTACATGACAGCCATCAGCAGTCCAGAGTTGGTGTTTTGCAGAGAACACATCCCTTTTTGCATGAGAAGTGAGTTTTCCGTCCTCTCAGATACGCTCCATTCAAGCAGCATCTTGTCAGGTTGCTGTATCTCGTTGTCAGACTGGAATATCTCATTTATGTTGTTCAGCAGAGGTCACTGGCAAAAGGGGTTATAGTCCATGTTGGTCCAGCAGTAAATTTTTTTATTCTGCCTTAAACATTTTGTTGCCTGCGCCTCTCTCTGGAGGACTTGGGTGCCTTCTGGATAGCTGTTTGCTCACTGGAAAACAAAATTGCTCTTTTCATACAGAGGCAATAACGCTTCAGGGTATAAATTACAGTCAATAAAAACATGTCTGCAAAATACGCATCATGCTCATCCAGAGTCTGTGGAGCACTGGTGTGTGCTTTCATGCTTTGGACAAGATTACTGAAATTACAGCTGGCTTTTTATCTCTTGCTCTTATCCTGCAACATATATTCTTGTAATATCATCTGATTTTAATGTCACATTTTGTGGTCATTTGTTGTAGACAGTACTACTGAGTTACAACCTCTGAAGCACTAAAAATCAGCCTCGTTTTATTTCGTTTTGAATGTTATTTCTTACTTATGCTTAATGTAACAAATAGAATTCTGGGGGAAATATATCTGCTGTCATTTTAACGGGTAGTGCAAACCAATAGGACCACACAAACCAGCAGTCCATCTGCTCACTCACATAAGACAGATTGGCCAGCTGTTGGGGATGCAGACAGAGAGATGTATCAGACACCATTCGGTTTTAATGGGAGGGTAATGGAGCAGGACAAATTAAGGCTGCAGTGTCAGAGAGCCTTTACTTCGATGGCTTGATGTCTGTTGGTTTGTGCATGGTGATCAGTCTATCCCATCCAACACTGGCAGCTGTAAAGTCAGAGGGTAACTGTGCCCCCATGGGGACCCTCCTGCAGTTCTCAGCTTCTTTGTGCTCTTCTGACGGTTGGCAGAAACGGAAGCAACTCCTGTCTGCCCGGATTGTTGGATTACCTGTCTGAATATGTAGAAGCTTCCTGATCTGTCTTGCTTGGTTGAATTGGCCTTTCACCTTGCTTAAAGTAGAGTAAGCAAAGCTGGTGGAGATACTGTGGGAAGAACAGGAAAAGACAGAGAAGGAGATGTTATCAGCAAAAACGTTGATCTAAAACACTTAAGATAAAGGTTTGATTCAACAAATTCTTAAGTAATTCTGAACAGAAGCTTAATTGCCCTGTACTGCTATTCCCTCATGTGTAAAACAATACGGACTCTGTTACGGCCTGACCTGAAAAATTCCCAAATGGAGATTGACATTGGTAGATTATGGATGGCAGAAGGTTAAGCAGACAACCGGCCTGTTCATCTATGTTTACCTTTCATTCCTCCTAGAGTAGACCAATGTGCTAAAACTACCCTAGAATATAACTTGAAGGTCTTTTCCAACCCGGATGCATCTGTGATTCTGTGATATGCATGTTTTAAACAGTTGGGAAGGACAACTGAGCTGTCCTCAGGATGGCTCCAGCACTAGAAGCCAGATTCAGGGAATTTTGCTGCTATGAAAAATTTTAATCTTTCCTATTGAAAGTCCTAACAGATGTGAATAGGCCCTTCCTCCCAGTGGTGTTGGATTGAAAAGTACCACTACACCTTTCCGATGTGTGCTGGCAATAGCCTGTGTGCCTGTGCCTGTGCCTGCTCAGAAAGGAAGTTGCCCACATAAATTCCTATTTTTGTTTCCTCAAGGCAACTCAGGCAAATGATAAGGGAGGACTCTAAAGAAGAGACAATTCTGGAGGAACACAAAAGTGACATTCACCTCCGAGAAATTTTGGGCTGCTAATCAGATTTGCTCTGCCAGTCTCTAAATCACTGTGATAATAATAAAGTAATAAACTGTGCCCATCTGCAGGGAAATGTTAACCGTTTATCCACTGCCTTTATTAGTTCTTCTACAAGTACATCGTCATGCCAAGAAAAGTAAAAAACATTCTCACGTCATTAATTTCATGTTGGAGTCATCATTCACCACTGTATTTTCCTTAAGGCTAGACTTTTTTTGTTGCCCAGAGTGGTCTTGTGTGTGTGTTTTCCCATGAATCTTCAAAGCTGCCAATGCCCAAGGGACAAGGCAGTGATGTGGAAAACAACCAGCCCCCATGTGATTTGTTCTTGTGATGATGCCACATTCATTAAGGATAAACCAGAATTTAGGTCCAGTTTCAAAAGCTCTAAGGTTCCTAATTCCGAGGCAAATGCCTAGCAGCCGGTATCTATCAGTCCAACTAAGGACTATGCATCTAATCATCTTGTTGTTTCTTGGCATAAGTGTTTGACTGTGGCTCCCTGCAGGGTAGAGGATGATGAGTAGGAACCAGAACACCTTAATTCTGGGCAGAGACAGGAGCTCATGCATAACCTTTTCTTTCTATGGAAAACTTCATAATCCTCTGAAAGACTGAAACATCCCAGGCAGGATCGAGCTGTGTGACCTCCAGTTACTTCAGCTGCTGCCTCTGAGGATTAACCCCTGTATTTCATTTTGTGCTGAAGCTGCTGTGAAAAGCTGGAGCCTGGCTGAAGTCAGGAATCATTTGCAAAAGGGATGGTGCTGCTGAAACACGGCGTCCTGAATGCCACTCACTCACTGTGGTTTCTACCTCCTCACTCATCTTTTTTTTTCCATAAGAAGGGAATGAGGTCAGAAGGATGTTTTCACTTTTTAGCTGACCTGAGAGGTCATTGCCCTTTCCATGCAAAGAAGGTTATGAGAGTTGCTGGTGCAGAGTTATTTCGTAAAGCTTTTGACTAGAAATAGAAAACTCAAGCTAGACCCCCTTCTGACCCTGGTTTTAGCATACAGACAGAACCACTACAGTTTCCATTTGTGGCCCAGAAGATGATTGTCCTTTTCTTTTCTTTGTAAAAATACCTCTAACTCAGACTTAGTCTAGAAACGTGTGAATCCAAGTCACTCTTCAGAGATTAAGAGATTTCTGTTTGAGTTTGACTGAAGGATAGGATCCAGGAGCCATGTGTGTGTGTGTTCAAGGCAGGTATTTCTGAACTCAAGTGAGGCTTCATTTAACTCCTGATATTTTGTACTGTGAGTGTCCTGTCATGGTGTTATTTTCAGTGTCATTGCTTAAAGGGCATATAAGGGTTCGGTGGAGACATTTTTGTGGCCTGGAAGAATTTGGAGAGAAGTTTTAGGGAATAAGTTCCAATCTTGTTGTTCTCTGTGCAATCCCCCAGCAGCTGGCTCATAGGGGCCCTGCAGCATCCTGGTTCCATTACTTAGTGGCTGTGATGCGGCTGTGGGTGGAGGGATGCAGCTCTCTCTGGTGCAGCCTGAAGATCCTGAATCTTCCAGAACAGATGGAAAGAAAAAAGGCTTTGTTTAAAGCAAGTCAGAAAAGGAAATTTCCAGTACATAATTGCTGCTCTGTTTGTATTGTTTGCTTTAGACATTGAAAGCTTGTGAAACTCCCGGGAGAGGAATGTGATCAGTGACTTTGCCATCTTGTCACATTTTGGCTGTCCCAAAAGCCACAAAAGAACTGAACTGCAAGCGAACAATGAGATCCCACCGAGTTTCCAAGCGATTCAGTGTCCCCTTCTGCTGCCACAGCAGACAGCACACAGAGCTCTTGGAACATCACTCTGGTATTTCGGTGGCTGCCCAGCCGGTCTGTGTTCCTCTGCCCATGGCTTGAGTCTGAGTGCAAAAGCTTTCCTGTCCTTTAACTCCCAGGGCTTGTAACCATGTATGGTATAGATCTACTCCAATTGCATATTTCTGTGGCAGCTTGTATATATGGTTTGTGGCATCTTGTGAGCAAAAAAAGGATTGCAGCTAGTGATGAAAGTGGCAGAGGGAAGAAGGAATTTATCTCAGGGCACCCTTTGTGTTGAGGGATTAAAAATACAAAGCAACAGAGAAGAAAAATCTACTGCTGTCATTTGGAAATGCACAGGTGTCCCTATAGCTCCCTGGCTCACAGGATATGCTGAGTTCTGTCATCAGATGACTGGGGGTTCCAGGCACAGTCACAGCCATACCTGGAGAGGAAGCTTAACTCTTCCAGGACACCACTTACAATAGGCAGAAATGGCAAAGAGCTTCCAGTTCTGGCTCTAGTGGGGTTGGGCCTTGCTATTTTCACTTCTCATCGTGGAGAACTTCCTTTTGAGCAAACGGACAGCTGGAAAGAAGCAGGTTTCCCAGCAGCAGCACCGAAGCTGCTGTGCACTTGCTGGTCCTGCTTACTGGTGCAGGTGGAAGCTTCCTGTGGTGGAAAGCATTTACCTGAGGAGTCTAGAAGTGGCTTCCTACAAAACTGTGCTGGAGAGTCTTGCAGTTGTCAGGCTGCTGTAGTGACCCTACGCAGAGAGCAGTTTGCTGGATAGTGATGTGTCTGGCTGTCCTGGAGGTGGCTGTGACCTCCTGGCTACATTACCTTGTCCTGTGGTGCCTGCTGGTTGCTGGAGGCAGGAAACACAACAAAAACCCCTGGAAAGGGAGAATTGCTGACACAGCTGTCAATGAGTTTAGAGCTCAGTTGCCGCAATGGGATTGCAGGTCCTCATGGAAATACTGGTCTGTTTTTCCTTTAAGAAAAAGAGCTTATAACCAGGAAAGACTTTTGGATAGATAACCCCAAGTCTCCTATTTTAAGATCTGGGAACAATCTGATTCTGTAGAAATGCTCTTTTGGAACTTTCTGGCAAAATATTTATGTTAGAAAATGACTGTTGAAGCTGAAGCTGCATACAAGAAAGTGTCTGCTTTCAGGGTTCTCTCTTCTTTGAAATAAGTTTAAAACAAGAATTTAAGAGAAGCTTTGAAATAGGGTTTTCTGATGAGTGATCCAAAACAGCTTTTCTAATGAAACTTTGGATAATTTATTTTACAAATTAATAGAAAAAATAAGCAGTTGTTAAAATTGCAAAAATATTTTGACATTATAAACAAATTAGATTTCCCTGCATATGTGAACTTTTGTATTCTTCTGATTATTATGTTCTCATTTGGATAAAAATTTGCAATCACTCTCCGGTGCAAATTTAGTCTACAAACTGGGCAGGAGTTGAGGAGAGGGACAATTTCCTATTAGTGCAGTTGCTTAGAGTCTGTCATTTGCTCCAAAAAAAAAGGGATGTGAGTATCCTAAAGCCCCTTCCTCACTGTGCTTGCTGCTTGCAATGTCTCACATATGCCCCATAAATCTTAATATGTAGGTGCTTTAGCAGTGGGATTTGTTTGTATTGTACTGGGAACATGAGCACTAGCATCAATTAAGGGTGCGGGTACAAGCACCTTGAATGTCTGCACGTCTGATGGGTGGACTTCAGGGATGCTGAAGGACTGTCAAGGCCAAAGGCAGAACATTTTCTCCTCCTGAATACATCACAGTAGATCTGAGGGTGTCCTTAGGGAAATGATTCACCCCTGCTTGCAAACACGTTGCTATTTCAAATATCAGCCCTGGAAACTCCAGCTCTGGCACCGAGACCAAGGAGACAAAGCGTGACTTCATGTCTCTAAACAATCTTATTGTGGCATGCTGGCGGATAAAAAGCATAGGGACTTGCTGAAGATTTGAGCAGGTTTTCTTGGTTCCATCTTTGTGGGAAAAGCAAATAAAATCCCATGCCAGCTCCAGGCTACACCCTCATGAGTATGTGCCCTACTACATGCTCTTAGGACTCCTAACAGGAGTGATTTCCTTAGGACCTTTGGAGGAGAAAGGACATTCATATACCTTGATTAATAATCAACCAAAGCTCTTTGGACCTGTTTCCATGGGGACTGCAGCGTGGCTTAGGCTTCTCTTCAATGTAGTTAATGTGAATAATAAAAACAATGAAGGTACTGCAGAGCAGACTTCCACTCTGTGCCCTCCATGGGAGGGTGCTTCATGTCGGGGCTGTTTCTCTACCTGCTAGTGTTGCATATGTGAAGGCAAAGTGTGAAGTTGGGGAGGAATCCTTGGCAGAATGCTCTGAGACTATTTCCAACACTATCAGAGGGCTAGCACAGTAACAAATGGTGGAAGAGTCATCATTTGAAGGATGCAATGAATAAGTAGCAATGGGAAAAGATCACTGAGGAGTGGTGTTGCTCAGCTGCTGATGCGGTGCTGTGATTGCTTTTACAGCTAATCTGAACTGAGAGGCTCCAGGCTGTCCTGGCACTCCAGATGCTTCTGAGGTGTGTTAGCCTAGGTGTTTTGGGACTAAAATTGTTAGACTGTTCATAAGAAAAATGTAGGAAAATGATATCCATGAGGTCTCACTTGAAGCCTCTGCTGAGACACTACTTAATGCCTGAAATGATGTTGTCAGACAACGAGCTCTGGTATGGCTGAAAAACCAAGAAATGAGCAATTTTTAATACAGGTGAGAAGGAACAAGCACAATTAACAGCCATTGCTAAAGACATTCTTGCATTCTGTTAGATCTGCATGTTCCAGATGCAGGTTTGTATGCAGAATGAAAAATCTTGTTTATCTACAATCTATAACTTTTATTCATTTCTAGGAAAACTGTAAGGTGTTACATCTCGTTTATGATTTTATAGTACATTTTCTAGTCAGAACATAGGTGAGCTGAGGTAGTTCAAGCATTGTTCCCCAATGTTTCGCTCTCTTTTGAAAAGATGAGCTGGTGCTACAGAAAATAACTATTCCTTTCTTGGTGTGACTCATGTTGCCTCCATAAAATTAGAGTGTCCAGCTGACATAGCATGTGAACAGTGTTGTGTATGTGCCTAGCAAACTACTTCCAGGCAGTCTGAAGCAAGAAGAACCATTGAGAAAACAAAATCTCTTGCATTTCAGGCATATAAATGGCAATCCGTGTGATGAACACAAGTGAAAAGTGTGTTAAGCTACAGCAGAGGCTGCTCATGTTCTGTAAGAGACCATCACTACTGTGGTGAAAGAGGCAGACTGACTCTAAGGTTGCCAGCAGTTCCTCTCCCTTGATAAATTCAATATCTCATTCAGTGCAAAAGCTGCTGGAGGTCTCCAGATGCAGCAGGGAGACAGTCATTTGGGGTAGGCAAGTGCCTGCTTAGCCACAGTCTGGCTTGATTAGGTTTGCTCAGACAACACACCTTCAATGCCCAACCTTGCAGAGCTTTTCATGCCACTTAAACAGGTCCACTCTTCACAATTGCTTGCCCTCACTGGTCCTGTTGTTAGTGTGACATGAACAGGTACCACAGTCACTAGTGGCTGCTGTCAGTGACTGCCAGTCTGTTTCCTGTCATCCAGCTGCATGTTCAGTGAAGTCCTCAATAAAAATGCCAACAAATAAATACAGGGCATTCAATAGGTCTCCAAAGCCTACAACAAACAAAGCCCCATCTCATGTCTCCTCAGGATATAAGCACCCCAGGACTTCCCCTGCATTTCACCAGAAGTTATTTCTTCCTCCTACTCCAGCTTGTCATCTTCTGAGCTCAGAGGCTGTTTTCATGCAGCAAGGCTGAAGCTTAGCTCATCTCACAGCTTCCCGTTTCTAATCCTGTTATCCAGGACCCTGTTGTTTAGTGAACAGTTGCCATGTGTGAAGAACAGGGAAAGCTTAGAAGATGAAAAAAAACTTTGTGGAAAGGAGTTTGAATTGTAGAAGTTGTGTGCTCTCCACTCTCCAGATGTTATTTCCACATCTCCTTTGCAAGGTGCATGAAATGTTTGTTGTATCAACATGTATTACACTTGAAGATCTTTGGATAAGACCCAAGTCTTGTTCTAAAGAGGTAAATCTCATTGTATCACCCTCTGTCTTGAGGGTGAGTTGATCATACCAGCAGCTAACAAGATAATAGAAAGCTTCCTATTTCAGACAGCCTGTGTCTTCATCATCTTTTCCAAGACCAACTCATTCCTCAATGTGCAATGTAGCATCGTGCAGAGTATGCATGCCCCCGGCTTCACAGGAGCTCCCACATAAGCAGAGTAAGCCAGAGAGAGAACAGAACAGGCTTGTTTTGAGTCAGGATGCTGTAAGGATTACATGTTGTACAGCTCCCTGCACAACTGGAGCACATATTTGATTGAGAGGCTAGGGAAGTTATGGAAACAGTCAACATGATGGGAATAAATTCCTTCTCTCATGCCCCAAGCTTACATCTCTACAATACTACTGGCTTCAGAAGTGCTATTCCTTCTCCCACCAGTGTTAGGAAGAGACCCAACGCTGGAAGAAACATGTGCTCTTTGAAAAGGGATGCTAAGCAGTAAGAGCAGCTGGCTTTGGCAGTCAAGATAACAATAAGTTTGAGTGGTAGATTATTTGCAGCATTTTGGCTCTGAAACTGATGAATAGAACATGAACATTTAGGCTCTGCTGAAGGACTGGCATGGCTGCTGCCTATTAGGAAAGGAGCATACAATGTGTAACAAGTAAACAAGTAAAATCACTAGTGCATAGGATAAAATGTCCTCATCATACTCCACGGTTCTGAGCAGAGTGTGTCTTTTTCTGTTTGATATTATTGGCATTATTTGGGCTAATCATTCCGGGTATTTCCCTCTTCTTTTCTTAGTTTTCTCAAAGAAAGGAAAGGAATCTTTGTCTATGTAAAATGTTTTTGTTTGAATCTTGGCTTTTTCAGATGTTCATTTTCTACTCCCACACCTCCATAGTTCATGTGTCGCTAAATGAATTAACAAAGCTGGTGTGGCCTGTTATCTAACAGTGAGTTAAGCACTGACTCCAACCTCTCTCTAACCTTTTTCTGTTGACTGCAGGGCAGTCAGTCCCACTTGGGTTCATGGAAATTATCAGAATCACTTCAGACCTTATCCCAAGCCGTGCAATGAATTTGCTTTCAGCTACTTGGAATGATTTGGAGCTAAGCCCTTAGGTTGTTCCAAGACCTAACCGTTCCTTTACAAAATTGTCTGATCACCACATTTTTTAGTAAACATGTCCAAAACAATCTCTTCAAATTAGGAATACGATTTCTCCTACAAGTTTTGCAGTACTGAGAAGCTTCAAGAACAACTTGTATTAACTACAGTGATTCAGTTCAGATCATCCAGTTCAACAAGACAAAGAGATGGAAAAAACAATGGTTGTCATCATTATCCCACTCCCTTCCCCCTGAACAATGCCAACTTTAGATTTAGTTACGAGGGACTGATTTATTGCCAAACTACTTGATCCATGGACAAGTAATATGAGGTATTTGCCAAAGACCCTAGGATTCAAGCTGCAAAAGTTGGGTTGTTTCCCTGTCTCCTGGTTGCTGCGTAGCTGCTGTACACAGTCATGCTTTAAAACTGGGATTTTGCTAGTCGTCTTTCTTTCTGTGATATCTTGGGATTAGAAATGAGAACTGTTCAGTAAGTCATTAGAGGTTATGACTAGGAGCACCATGTCAGGTTGTGCTTCTAATACTGGAGAATACATATACATAGTTTACACAGTTTATTAGGCTTGGAAGGGGCCTTCAAAGGCCATTGAGTCCAACCCTCCTGCTCAAGCAGAATACAAATTACGGAAAAGCATATTGAACTGAAACTTCCTGTATTCTAGCTTGCATTCATTGCCCCTTGTCCTGTCTGATGCAATTGAAAATAGAGTTCTCCTTTCTTCTAGACACCCAGCCCTCATGGATTTATAGGCAGCAATTAAATACCTTTTTGTCCAAAGCAGAAAGTCCTAATTTTCTCAATCTTTTCATAAGGCAGTTGTTCCAGACCCCCAATATGAGGGAGAGGACTGAAGACCCTGAAATGTATCAGTGCTTTATCAGTTAGTCCTGCACACACAGCCTCCATAGTCCCATCAGACTCTAACAGTCTGGTTATCAACATGTTATGCAGATATGAAAGACTTGACATATATGTGTATGACAGATTACTCTGACCCATAAATGTAATCAAAATGTGAGTCATGGTTTCTGAGAAAAATCAGAAAACTCACCATTCAGTTAATTTCCTTGGCAGCAGAGTGAGTCTGATGGGACAAGGCAATGTATTGCAAAGGCCCTGGGCACGTCAAGCCTCGGCAGTCTCACACAGTCAAGTCACAGATGCAATGGGTTTCCTTGAGCTGTTCAGCCAAGGACAGCATGGTCTGACCCCTGGGTCACGGAGACCCAAAAGAAGGCAAGGAGAAGAATGGGATCCTCTTAAGGACCTTGCCAAGGCTGTCTCAGAGCCCAGAATAATGCTGTAAGGAAGGGATTCGCTTCAGATATATTTTATGTCTGTAGGATCTTTCTGTGGGGTGTTTCCAGTTGTGTAACTCAACTCTTCGCCATGAATTCCTCTTGCAAAACGTTTCAAATAAAACTCAAATGTATCTGTCAGGCACAAAATGCTTTGCTTCCTTCAAGGCAATAAACATAGGTGAAACTAAGTTGCAGCTGAGGTGCTTGCAAACCAAGTCAAACCCCAGGATCTCACACGCATCTCTTGTTACAAAAAGTTGGGAGGAGATATCTCATTTGTAAACTGAGGACTTGGTGATGGTAGAGAAGAATAAGTAGCTATGGCTAAATAGTGAGATTTGGGACACCCTGAGAAAATTTTGGAGGAAATAATCTGAACAAACATGATAAAGATGAGCACACCAGAGACACTAGGCTGGAGATTGTTTATTTGAGTCTGAGCGCTGCATAGATCCGTGTCATAAATATTTGGTACTGCTGGGTAAGGTCTCCTTCCCAGAAAGGCTATCAGATGATGTTATATGACTGTCAATGTGTTTTTCTTTCTCACTCAAAATTTTCTGTGAACTCAGATGAATGATGCTTCTCACAGAGGAAGAGTGCTCTAAACTCTCTGGTCTGAGAGTTCAGGGCCCTGCGGTTTCAGCATATTTGACTGCTGTAGGGTCAGTGAGAATGAGAGCTCTGGTAAACCTGGAACCTGCTGGCCGTGTTCGCAGAGGTGACGCTCTCAGCTAGGTGGTGTTTCTGGATCTGTCTGCTCCTGCATATGGAACAAGACGCATCTTTAATGTATTCTGTCCAGGAAGGGAGGGAGACAGGGAGCTGTTACCATTTGTGAGGAGGAAAGCACTGTCCTCACTACTCAGCTTCATCATGCAGCAAGAAGCTGTCAGGAGCAGAAAATGGACCTTGGACCTTGCTGGCTTTTGTCTGGCATTGCAATGTGCTCTGACACTGCTGTTGTCCTCCAACACCCAAGCCACAGCTGGACATTGGGGTTGCTCCAGACAAATGCCTTAGGCTGAGGTTAAATTAATTTTTGTATCCTCTCCTGTGGGTGAATTGGCTGGAAGGGACATAGCAAATTACTTTTGGCTGGGCTCTTTCTTTAGCAGCCAGAGAAAGAATGAGCCCCAGAGCAAGAGGAAGATTGTCACAGGTTGCAAAGGTAGGGAAACAGCTTAATTGAGTCGCTGATGATGTCTCTGTTTTGATATTTAAATAATTGGCTGGCTCAGACACTGCTCTGTAAGCAGGTGGTACACACATATTCCCTGAAGTCAAAACACAAAAATCAGAGTTTAGAATTTCTCCTCCCTAGCATATTAAAGGACAGACCTACAAATACCAAGTGTTTTAAAATAAAATCACTTGATAATTGACTTTTGCAATTAATTTTTCTTTTTATTCCACCTGTTCTGGGAAAGCCATGTACTGAAAGGTTTTTACTAGCTTCCATGTTGGACTAGATTATCCTATTTTCTAATTGTAATAAGATACTTCTTGAGTACTGAATGAATCAGGTGGAATATGCAGTTCCTGTTCCATTTCTTAAGTCTCTCATAAAAACTTCTGTAGGCTTTTACAAAGGATAGTGTTCTCTATTAAACCAGAGTACACAATGATACAGATGAGTGTAATTCTTAGTCAAATCATACAGATTGCTGCATGAATTTCTGCATAAACTTTTTATTAATGCATGCAAGTTCTTAAGGTAATGCCTGTAACAATAGAACTGATTTCTTACACACTTTGTCCCTACAAGTATGTAAGACACTTTTGTGAACGGGGAGGTAGAGCAAAGCATCAAAGGAACTGGTTCACATGAAACGGGGAAGTGCTGAGGCTCTCACTCTGCTTGAGTGGCAGTTCACATCAAGAGAAAGAGCGCAGGCATTCAGAGAGACATCCTGCTTCTCAGTGGGGCTTGGAAGCATTACACCAGAGCTGTGCCATCTCCAGCCTCCCAAACCCATGTGCTTGTTCATCCACATGGGCTCAGCACTGGCCAGCTGCCCTTCTCCTCTGCAGGGACTGTGAGCAAGAGGGAAGTCTTTGGGTGCTAAGGCACCTCTTGAAGAATGGCAGGTAACCTTGGCATGATATCCAGAATTGGTTCTGGCTGAGCCATTTTGCACTAGTGTGATAGTTTTTCAATGAACCAGTGAAGAGCCTGCACCCATGAAGGGAGCAGGAGGTGAGTGCTAGTATGGGAGGGATGAGGAGGCTCCAGCAGGGTTGTAATGGGTATTCCCAAATCCTCCTCAAATTAGAAATGGTTCACAGAATCCTGTTGGTAGCAACTAAGTGTTTCCTGGGAAATGTCAAATCATTTTGACTTTGTTGTTTAGTTTCAATAGCATCAAAGGTGTTTCATTTTGCTGAGGGAAAAACATTTCCCTTAGATTTAATTGTTTCAATTTGTGTCAGTTTGGCTTCTGAGTTAGGTGAAAATAGAGGCTTTAAAATCTGGCTGTCTAAGAGCATAAGGTGAATATGCTGTCTAGCCTTTCATAGTGGATTATGACTTTGCAGCTTTAGCACAAAACATCGTAATTCATCAAACTAAAACAATTGAACATTACCAAAGCACATTAGCTCCCATTCTCTTTTCTGTCACCCAAAGAAAACAGAACTGATGGCTCTTCAAATGGCCACAAGTTCCCACAAACCAGATTTTTCTGATTAGCCCTGCAAATAAGAATACAGCATCACGCCTGTTGAGTTTGGAGAATGAAGAACTCTGTTGTACATAACTTCAGGGAATCTCGAAGTGGGAGGTTCACAGACTTTTCCATTGTTGCCTGTTCCTCTTTTTCTCATCACAAGTGCCTTTGGGAGGAGAACTGGTAGAGCTTATCAGCAGGTACCTGAGTTGGTTTGGCCTTGTTTTTTTCTTTACTGTGTACAGAAAAACTGAATGATCTTGGAAATGTATTTCCAGTGCTGCTATCGGCTGGTTCTTGGTTCAAGTTGTGAACCACCAAACCATAGCTAATGTGCTATTATTTCCCCTTCACATGCTCCACGGTTCTCTGCTAATCATTTCCCCAGCTGCTCCCTTCTCTGTACAGCTCTGTTGCTGTTGTGCAGGTTCCCAGCTCCCAGCTGGGTTGTTCAGGGACAGCTTGGCTCATGGGATAAAGGACCACTCCCACCATGACTGGATCTGCAGTGAAAAGGGGATGACAAACCCAGCACTGCTTCAGAGCACTTCTTATATCACATTATAAGACTGAGTGAACTTATAATAGTCTTGGCTATTAAAGAAAGAAACAAGGGGGCAAGCACTGCAATTAGGGGAGAAAAGGGGATGTTCAACTCCACATTTGCTTTATGGCAGCTGGGAGGAACACAATGCCTGCGATGCCAGGCTGACTTTGCTCCTGCAGCTTCGTCCACCATTCTGCTGTCTTCGCAGGCTCGGCTGCATTGTTTTGTGGGGAAGAAGTAGGGTTTTCTTCATCATACAAGCACCATGCTCCTGGTACTTTGTCCCTATAGGAGCTTTCAAAGGAAAATCACCAGAAGTAACAAAATCAGTGACCAATTTTTGTCTTACACTACCAGGCGAGACTCTGACTGCAGTGAGACTTCCCCACTTTATGCCTCTCTGTGAGAGACAGGAGATCTCCAGGGCTTTGCCCTAAAAAATGGGGATTCCTGGGAGTTCCTGGCACATACAAACTCAGAGCTGGATCTGGGGGGAAACTTTCAAGCTTGAGTGTAAATGATACTGAAAGGTCA
Organism: Upupa epops; assembly: GCA_013397515.1. Taxonomy (NCBI): domain Eukaryota; kingdom Metazoa; phylum Chordata; class Aves; order Bucerotiformes; family Upupidae; genus Upupa; species Upupa epops. The sequence goes on along the minus strand of VZRI01001608.1, from coordinate 61,930 downwards.
TAGCTCTTCATCTCAAATATGCTGAGTGTTGTTAACGAAGGCAAAGTAAATGTACTTGTTCCTATGTTTAACAATTAATAATTAAATATTCCTCCCAGTTGCAGCTGTGATGTAACCATGATGTGTGTTTAGCACTGGGTCCCAGCTAACTGCAAACTACAATTCTCAGGTTAATTCTCCCGTGTGCCAACCTTATCTTCTCTGTGAAGTGAATTATTAATGAATTCTTGTCTATCTTGGGGAAGCCATTCCAGCTCTGCATTTTTTTAGAGTGTACATAGTTTTGCATTCTCCCCTCAAGACCTTTCAGTCTTATCTAAACAAAACATCCCTGTTGTCATACCGACCATGTACATTTGTGTTCGCATATCTTTCTGGTTTTCTGCTTCCTTTGTAACCAATCATCTATTGCTTTGGAACAGAAATTCCTACAAAATAGGGTGTTATTCTGCCACTTATCAACATGATTCATTTCATAGTTGGTTTTTGAGGAAATAGATAATTCCCTAGCTGTCAGATCTGAGGCAGTAGAAGGGTTTTAAAAGTCGTATAATGGTGACAGTGAGGACCAGGGAGAAGATGCCCAGGTTGTATTGCTCCAGAGTATTAGGCTCTGCTCAGCTCTTCCCAGCTGGTCCATAGGAGAAATGGGTTGCAAAGACAAATTGCAAAAATCATCTTAAAAACCACACAAGAACATACCATGGCAGGCACAGACCAGCGAACAAATGAAATCAGAGGAATGAAAAAAACCAAAGTGAGCATTTGGGATTTAGCCATGTCTGGTCTTTACAGCCATCGATGCGGACCACTAAGGCAATACAGTAAAAGGATATTGAGATTTTCTTTTAAATTCCATTACACCCACTCTAATGAGAGGCTGGGGAGGGACCTCAGAGCTTGACCAGGCAGCTGAGAATTGAGAACATGAGGACTCTGCTCTCAGACAAGGTGGAAACCCAGAGTTCAGGATTCTAGAATGAAGCAGGCAATCAAAAGTAATGGAGTCTTTATTAATAGGACTTTGATAAAGTCATTTAACCTCTGGAAGACATAGTGCCATCAACAGAACTAGGTCAATGGTCAATTTGTCTCTGCCACAGATGCTACTTGGTGCTGCAAGTGATGAAAGATAAGACCCGAACACAGGGTACTAATAAGATGGCAGCTTCCAGAGGAAAACTCACCTCTTGAAAATAGTGTTATCAGAACGGCATACTCAGTTTGCTTATGTGGAAAGGATGAAATTCAGTCTCACCGTTTGGGGCTATATTTTATGGAAAAGTATTTTTACCTTGGCCTCTGTGGCTTGCCTGCTGCAGATTTCACCAATGGCAATGACTATGAAAGGAACACAGCACAGTGTGTGTGCTGGGCTGAGCATCCTTGATACCAGTCAGATCCGGGTTTATGGCTGATATCAGCTGTACTGGCCAACCTCACAGCAGACCTTATGGCAGAAAAGACACACTTGTCTTTCCCTCTAAAAGAAGTTTCTGCTCATTCTACCAGATGTGGTAGAGGTTCATTGAGCTGTTTTTCCTGTTGTGCACACATGTACTGCTGGTGGTGAGACATTGGTCCTTGAGAAAGGGACTGCATCTTCACAGGGAGGACAGTGAAGTTTTATTGTTGCTTATGGCATTGTTTGTCTAGGCCTGCTTCATCCACCAAGATTCAGTTTTGCTTCAGAGAAGTCTAAAATGGTTCTTGTCAGATGTGAGTAAGGAAAACGTGTCCTTTTGGACTGGCATTGCACATTTGCAGGGTGCTAACTATAGAGCCTGTTAATTGGAATTATTTCAGTGAGTCTGGTAGGCATTAGCATCACCAAGCCCAGCTGGCAGGCACAGCTCAGGCTGTGGTGGGCTTGCTTGGAGAGAATGTGGACAGAAACCAGGTAAAAATTAAATAGAAAAGGGTGAGACGCTTGGTAAGCCAGACTTCCTGAGTGTACAAAGTGAGATAAGAGAAAACAGTTTCAACAGTCAAGCAGGAAAACACTAAAGCTGAAGATGCACAGGCAACTGTAAATCCGGCCACTTTTACTGTCTCTCTCTTTAATTTACATTTAGTGTGATGTTATGATCACCTACTACCTCCTCCCAACCCTGCCATAATGTGCTGTGTTTCCAGTTACAACTGGCTGCTCCTTACACAGTAGCCACAACGTAAATGCTGGTGTGAGTGTGGGCCCGAGGTATGTCACTGAAAGGAGTGCAAACAAAGAAACAATACACAGAATTTGTATTTGCTTGCAGCTCTGCTGTGTTTCTAGCATCCTACTTACTACTTGATGCATCTCGGGGTTTAGCCTTCAGAGTTTTTCAAACAGTCCAATAAACACAGAGCCTGGAATTTGTTTACTTCTGGTAAACAAACAGCTCAGAAAGCAGGCAACTCTGATTGGACTTGTAAAGGAGTGATATAGGTGCTATGGCTCTCAGGCTGTATTTTGTTTATTGTGGATTTCAGTTTTTGGGGGGTAATGAACTTTTGGCGTGGGGAAGAGGAGCTCCCACTGATGTTCATCAGGCTGTGAGACCAGACCACTGCATTAATGCAGCAAAAAACCTGAGTGGAAGCATAAATACCTCGTAGTGAAAAGCCTTCTGTTTTGATACAGTTCTGGTTCTGCTCCCACACGAAGTATAATGTTACAAGGCAGAAAAGTCTTCCTCCAGAACTGAGAGGAATTACAATCATTACACAGAGGACTGTTTCAACGTTATCACAGATACAGGTAAAACAGAAATAAACAGAAATAAACGTCTCTGCAGTAGTGAACAAGTCACAGGTGCTGTTCCCCAGGGGTCAGTACTGGGGCCTGTTCTCTTTAATATCTTTATAATCATCTAGATGAATGGATTGAGTGCACTCTCAGTAAGTCTGCAGATGACACTGAGCTGGGTGGGTGGGTTGATCTGCTGTAGGGGTAGGGAGCTCTGCAAAGGGGTCTAGACAAGCTGGATCAATGAGACAAGGTTAATTGTATGAGGTTCAACGAGGCCAAGTGCTGGGTCCTGCACTTGGATCATAACAGAGTCATCACAGGCTACAGACTTGGGGGGGTGTGGTTGGAAGCTGCATGTCTGAAAAGGATCTGGGGGTACTGATTGAGAGGAGACCTTATCACTCTCTACAACTACTTGGGAGGAGGGGGACCACCTCTTCTGTAGGACCAGAAGAAATGGTTGCAAGGTGCACCAGAGGAGGTTTTGGCTGGATATTTGGAAGAATTTCTTCACTGAAAGGGTTATCAAACAGTGGAACAGGCTCTCCGGGGCACTGGTGGAGTCACCATCCCTGGAGATATTTAAGAGGCAGGTGGATGAGGGACACGGTTTAGGGGTGACCTGGCAGTGCTGGGTCAAAGGTTGGACTTGATGATCTTTTATGGTCCCTTACGACCTGGATGGTTGAGTTTTCATTCTTCCAAAACCTTCGCATACCAGCATACATGTATATAAATGCCTTTTGCAACTATTCATATAATGCACTAACACTTAATATTGCAGTCACCTGGCAGGTTCAGGCCTGGGTTTTGCATATTAACAACCAAAGAGGCATCACCCAGGTTAGCCTGAATATTCACATTCTCTTCCTTCCCTACACAGACACAGCTAGCCCAGGCACTGCTGAAAACTAGCCAGGAGCCATTCAGTGGGTGAGCTACCATGAGCAGGCAGGTAGTCATGGGGATAGATGGATCTGCAGTTGCCAGTAAATCTCAGAAGAGTAATTTCTGTCAATTCACGCACTTCAGTCACAGCCAGCATCTCTGTGGTACTGTGGGGCAGTTAATCATCTCTGTACTCATGATGCAGCAGGAATGTTAGTGACTGCCTCTGAAAGACTTTCACAACTTGAGTTCCTATAACCATTCAGCCCTCCTGATCCAGCAGGCTTTACCATCTGCACCAGGCTCAGCACCGGGACTTGTACATGACTTGCAATCTAGTCGGTGACAAAGCGCCCTGCAAAAGAATAAAAATCCCAAGTATTGATTTACAATTAAGATTGATCCAGCAGAAAATCAGATTTTACTCATATTCCTTCCCCTAGGCTGTTGTGTCTGGCCCTGGACAAGACTCAGGTCGAACTGCTGATAAAGTGGATGGGCTCATAGGTTCTGGGATTGTACAAGACACAGTTCTTTTAGCTGGAAATCAGTCGGAGGATTAATACGCTAGTGGGTACATCCTTAAATTTACTTCCCTGAGCAGGGTTTGGTGTTTTTTTGGGATGTCCCAGGAACCTGAAAATTCTCCACATGACAGAAGGACTTGTTCTCCTGAACAGTGCTTGTGGCCAATTGGCCTCTGTCTAGTGGGTGGGAGAGCAGGTGGCCAGGGCATAGCAGTCAGGCTTACCTGGTGGCGTGTAGGATGGTGAAGTTTTGGAGAGACAAAACTTAGAGAAATGGATAAATACTTGGTTCTCATTTTTTAGAAGACTGAAAAATCTTAGGTTGATAGAGGCCAAACTGTTTCTCTTCCTTCTCAATTCTCTTTACCCTTTCCTTACCAAATTTTCCCCTTCTCTGTTCTTCTATCTGCCATTTTTCATCTTTCTAGCCTTTCTGCCTTTCCCTCGCCCTATTTTCATGGACAAATATAAGGGTTAGGGTTCAATGAAATTAGAAAACATATCAAGAACTGCCTGTGCATTAAACGTGTTATCATAAAGACACTATTGTTGCAACAGCGTGCTGGAGAGAAGACAAACAAGAGTGCCATTTCAGCATCTTCCACAGCATGAGTCAGAGAGATTGATAGTTATCCTCTTGCAATTAGAATTTTTATTAGCACTGCCGGTGGTCCCTGGCATGCTGTGAATGGATGCCATTTCCTTGGAGTGTTTAGTCTTTCATAACGCTTTAGAGAAAATAAAGATGGGCTGGAGTTGCTCACCTCGTAATACTGAGGGGAAAATCATGTTTTATGCTGCCTCAGGCTGGGTTTGCAAGCTCCCTAACACCAGGTATAAAACGCATTAGGTATCTGCACAAGGAAAACTCAGAAGAGCTCACAAATCAGCAGGACTCTGGAGCACCAGGAATGGACTGAGGCTCAAAAGCTGGGCTGACCACTCTATAGGGATGGTCCAGCTCTGCTGCTCTCCCTATTTCTGATCTCAATTCACAGGCCAAACACAGCCTGCTAATGCCCAGCAATCTGCATCAAAACAGGTGTTTCATTCCCTAAAGGAGCTTGCCCTTTTCTACCTTCCTTGAGGCAACCACAGATCACAGAATGACCCAATGAGTGTTAAATACATCAGGACTCTTCTGCAGGATGTTATTTTTTGGCAGCTTCATGAAAATCCAGCTGTCATAAGCCATAACTACATTATTTTCTATAGGATTTCTATTACTGAACCAGGGAAATTCTAATACCTGTGCTACAGCCAACAAGCAAACTAGATTATATTTCTCCTTTGAAACTTTCCCCAACAATTTATGGTCTTCAAATTTCAACTCCTGAGTAATGCAAGAGGCTTCTCAGTACAACTTTGCATTTGCACAGGGAATTTCTGTGTCTTGCCCTGGTGTTTCTAGGAGGCAGGGGCAGCAGTTTTCCACAGACCATCCTCCCAGAGGTCACACCAGCCTGTGGAACATGGCAAGTTTTTCTTCAAGCCTGCTGAAAAATGCATCCTGGGGATCATTTGATGAAGGAGCTTCCTGCTCTCTTCCCAGAGACCACAGGCTCTGAAGCACCTGCTGCAAACAAGACTCTGAGCACATTACAAGCATTTAGGATGCATTCAAATTACTGACAGGCACAAATGCTGCGTCTCTGGTGAGAGCTGCATTGCCTTCATCAATGCCCTCAGGTTATGCTTAGTATCTGCTTGCCTGCTTGGCTGCCTGCAGCCTCACGACGATCTGCCCCGTGGTGCCTACGCCTCTTTGGCGAGTAGGAGGCAGACTGCTAAATCAGGCGCTCACTTCTGAGCATCACACCCGGCTTAAACGCCTGGCTGGTACCCATGTGCCTCCATGGCTGCTGGTGGCTGCAGGTCCCCAGGTCCAGCCCATGGCCATGCGGCCACACACGTGATGAGTGGGATGCTGTGGAGGAAGCAGCCCTCGAGTGTCTGTGCTTGCCCAGCAGGGATGGATGCTGCACAGAGATGATGAATTACCTCCCTGGGTAGTGACACCCGCTGAAGGTATCATAATATCCTAACGAAACAAGCCTAAGCTGAGCATAAAGACAAGCCACTTGTAATTCAAAACAGGCCTTCTTTTTCCTTTAAAAACTCATAATATGCAGGTTTATTTTCTGCAACTTTTCCAGGCCGGTTACCCCAACTGTTGGCAAACTGCGAGGATGGGGTTTCCATGGATACGCTCTGCACTGATTCACATGAAATACATCATTGCATTATCCCTAGAGTGGTGAAAGCCTTTCACAGCTGATAATTTTTAAGAGAATGATTCATCATTAAATATATCATGGCAGCTCTGCATTGTTTGCTCTTCCTTGGGAGCATAATCTGGAAATAGGCAGCTCTTGGGGTGCTCCCAAAGTTGAGAGCAAGATCATGAGCAAGGTACCTGCTGCAGAATGCAGCAGCACTTGGATTTCATTCAGCCTGTGCTGAGAGCAGGAGAGGATCCTGTGGCATGTCTGCCTGCTTGTTCTGGGCTAGGTTTTGAGGCAAAAAGACCCATTCTGTTTAATATCTCACCAAAACTCACAGGAATTGCCTAGGTGCTGGCTGGGATGGACGAGTGGATCACAGTCCAGCCACATGGCTGCAGGCCCCCTGTGCTTTAACAACTATGATCGTTCATCTTTTGAGAGACTATTCTGTACGGTTAGGGAAAAGAAAATCTGCATTAGAGCCAGGTACTTGAGAAGCTACCACATCTCTCCTCTGGGTGCTAGGCTGCATTTGATTGCCTTTACCCTGTGGCACTAGCTAGAAACCATAGTGCCATCCATTAGAAACAGGGCCAGGAGGAGTCTATGGCTGTGCATACCATGGGCAGCTTTCCCAACCGCCACCACCTGTCCCACCTCCCTGTCCTCCATCCTCGCCAGATTGTGTCACCCTGCAGCCCTCCCAGCACCACTGCCATATCTGCCTTTTCCACCTGCCCTCCCAGCACCTGCAGGGAGTGCAAGGGATCTCATCTCCTGCTCCATTCCCTAAATTCTCCATGAACACAATCAGCCAGACACACTTCAGAGGCACCAGTTGTGCTTCAGAGTCCAAGCAGCTCCCTGTTCATAGCAGCATGGGAGGGAGGTGTAGAAGAGGCAAACCTTTTCATCCAGAAAAAAAATGGCATGAAGATAGAGGTCAGCAAAAGTACCTTCTTATCACTGTGAGTCCAGACCTGTGACACACAGACAGACCTGGGACATGCAGACAGAGCTGGCATGAGTGATTTGGGACAGAGACAAAAGTGCTGAGCCCTTGGCTGTGTATTAGCCCTGCAAGGAGGGATAATGTCAGTTGTCTGAGGGATAGACTTGTCTCCAGCCCACATGAGGAGCTGCCGCAGCAGGTCAGACACTGTCCTGACTAAGGTTCCCACGTGAAGGTGGGACCTGCAGCTGTGTATTTAGCACTTCCCCTGGTAACTTCTGTATACGGGGAGCAGAGCTCCAGTGTCCCTGTACTGAGTGGTAGATATGCAGCTCAGACAGCAGCTCAGAGGCATGTCTGATGTTTGCTGGCTGGGTGTGTGCAGAGGGTGAAAAGGGAAGGCAACACCATCTGCGATTTAGCTGTAATCACAGGAAAATGCTGAGTCCCCAGACAGACACCCTGCTCAGCTGAGGTCAAACAATGGGGCTGCAAATATATGGAAGTGCCCTGGCAGACAGGGAGCCAGGGCTTGCAGGCAGTGCAGAGGGCACACACAAGCTCAGAAAATGGGAATTAACATTTTTCTAAGATTTATTTCTAAGATTTTTTATGTGATTTTCAATTCTTTTACAGGCTTCTTAACCCACTGTTTAAAAACAACTTAAGTGCTTAGGAGCGTTGGAGGATTCGTAGTTGGATTTTCAGGTGCAGAGGTGCAGAGCACAACTCAGAAGAGGGTTAAATGTTCCTCTGGAGTCACCCAAGATATGCGAGACAGCAGCCTTGGAGCTAGGAAAATGGAATTATAATGCCTGCTCTAGTTTTGAAATGGTGCATTGAGAGAATTTGCCGAGAACACAATAACTTTCTTTTCTTCAGGAAATGGGCCCTTGTCAAACAGTTGCCTGCACTTAGAAAGTAACCCAAAACCAACTGAGAGTGAACAAAAACTGGGCTGTGTGTTCTTGGCTCCAGGCCAAAATAATTCTTAGTTATTCCCAAGACAAAACTGTTTCCTCTGTCCCTAAAAGCCAAAGACGCACATTTCATGCATAATTAAAGTGAGATTTTAGAATATACCAGAGCCCAGGGTTATGTGAGGCACAAATGGGGCTTTCCAAACAAGGCTTTTGATTACCAGTCATTTCAAGTGCAGGAAATAATTGCACTTCTGAGTTCTTCAAACCCTCAGAGAGGAATTTCTGCCACGACTTATAGTTCCCCGTGTATTAGGGCTTCAGTCAGTACAGCAATGTCAGATGGATGGATGGATGGATGGATGGATGGATGGGTGGATGGATGGATGGATGGATGGATGGATGGAAACACCAGGGGAGACTGGATTTGCTGTTAGACCCTGAGCCCAGGGGATGGAGACCCAGACCATGCTCTGCCATTGCCCTACCTAGCCACCTCACCTAGCCTGTGGCAAACCAATGTGCACTATGGGTATTTTTGTAGCTTTAATACCTAGTGTGTTTTCAATCCTTTAATCCCTATTTCTATGCTTTTTTGAGAGCAGGTACTAATGGGTGAGGGACAAGGATAACAATTCCCATCTGCACCTTACTAACACTCCTGCTAAACCTCCCTCCCGTGTGTCTGACATGACATGGCTTGTTCTGAGAGACTTTTGCTTTTCCTGAGGTCACTAACAATTAGCAGTATTGCACGGTGGCAGGCAAAAAAACCCTCCTCCTAATGTCTTCTGATACCCTGGTAAGATTCATCCAGGACTCCGGGATGTGTTTGACCTGTTGTGGCTGTTACCCTGCAAATTTCCGATATCCCTTCCATGCTGAGTTTGTAAGGAAGACACTTTGTCAGTGGAGGTGTCTTCCAGGACTGCTGTATTTCATGGGCTCTCCTGCAGAGTATGCTGTAGAGTCCTCTGGCTTTGCTTTCCTTAGGGGATGGAAGGAGACCTTTTCCTCAAAACAGACTGAATTTTCACCTTTCCCCCAAAAAGCTTAGAGCCAAGAGCCATAATAACTCAACTGCGAAGAACCAGCAATGGTTAGAACTGAGGGTTCTAGCAAAGAGAAAAGGAAGGTGTCAAATGAGTGCTACTACATCACATCCTTGTCTTTTGGATTTGGGTTTATTTGAACCCCTGCTCCTGCTTGCCCAAGGCAGCAATTCATTAGCCAAGTAAGTTATCCAACCTTTTCTACAAGGTGAAGAGAGAGTGGTTAGGGCTGTCTGTCCAGGCAGACACTGGCATGAGAGTGCACATGTGTGCTCTTCTGGAGCGAAGGGCAGTGGCCATTGTCAGTGCTGCCTGGGCCAGCTGAGCTCTCACCAATGACCCCTGGCCTAGTAGCCCACCACCTGTCACCAGCTTTGCACCATATCACAAGTAACCCTTCCTTCTATCCTTTCTATCCCAATCCTTATTAAGGTTTTGCTTCAGATAAGAGCATTGAGAAAACATGATCTCCTTTCCCCTTTCTCGCTCCCTGTCAATGACACTGTCCCCTTGCCAGTGAGAATGGGCTGCCTGTAGATCCACATCCATTGGGATCTCCCTCCCCCAACCCAGGCACAGTGCCTCTCCTTCCTCCCTGCCAGATCCTCTCTCCCCTCCAGCTATGGCAGAGATTGCCCAGCTCCAGACATCCATCACCCTAAATACTCTCAGCATCCAGTGCTGTGGTGAAGCTGAGGGGACACCTCATGGAGCCTGACACAGAGGGGCTTTCACCAGCAGGGTGTGGAGTGGGGAAAGGGGAACTACTCCACAAATACATGGTTTTCTTCCAGGACAGAGATCTGTGATTATACACAGGGCTGTTGGCACTTCAAAGCCAACCAGTGTAAGGTTTGGTGAGGAGAGGTGGGGGAAGCCAGTGCTGTTTGCCTGCTGCTGTAGGGTGAAGGCTGTAAGAGCTGTGGGTCCTGCAAGAGCTGCTTGGTGCAGAGATGAATCTGGCCCCTGTTTCTCAGCTCATGGCTGCCCAACCATCAACAGAAAAAAGTCAGAAGAATTTGAGGCAAATGGTGGTGTTCTAAAAGACTTGTGCAGAAGAGAGATGTATAGTGTGGGAGACCTGCATCCTCTTCACCTCTCAGTCTCTTCTGATTAAGAACTGAAGCTATGTGATTTTAAGTGGATCTTCACTTGACATATATCCATATTATTATTGCTCCCACTCTAATTCCCATCTCAACCGAGTGAAATTGCCAGCCAGGGTGTGTTAGGCCTAATCAGCCCTGTATTAATTACAGATTTATGGAAGGAGATGTTGATATACAGAATTATTAGAATAAAACTCATCCTTGGGGCATGGAAATAGTGGAAGAAAGGGGGTAAAAAAGGGATTTCCTTCTCCTGCATGGAGCCATTTAGTATCCTGGATTTCAGAGGCCTTTCAAAAACTTCTGTAAGCTGGTAACAAGAAAAGTAGGTCACAATTAAGCTCTTGGTTTCCAAAGGAATCTGCTTGGGATGATATATGATGTATGTAATTATACCCAGGATTGACTGAACTGCAGAGCTCTTTGTCAGGACAGACACTGAAGGAGTTCTGTTCTTTGCAAAGGCTGTAGCTGTGCTCACACTCGGTGCCTATGGCAAGGGACCAGGGCACCTTCCCTCATCCCTTCTCCAGCAGCACTTCCAGATCCTGCTGGCAGGAGCCATCGGGTGAGCAAGGAATTTAGACTGTCTTATACATTCATTCCTCCTTGTCTGACAACATCTATGCCCTGCAAAGACTGCAAACAGTAATAAGGGTTTGCCTAAAATCAGTTTTAAAAAATCAGATGGAGACTTTGCCTTCATCTCACAGAGCAAACCCCATGCCATTTTCTTGGAGGCAAAAATTCCTGTAGTCCACCGCTTGGAGGATCACCTTATCCATGACACAGAAGCAGAACTTGCTGGTGGAAGCAGCTAGTTGGGGACTGGGGGATGTCCCCTGTGAGGTTCAACAGGCAAAGTCAATGGGAAATAAGTATCTTAACAGCTAAATAAAACTTGATCTTGACCAGCAGTCCTCTCTCAGGACCATAGTAAAGCATTGGTCATCTGCAGCTCATGACTCAAGGGGTGGTTTTTTCTCCTGTTTGTCAGGAAAATGAAACATCTCTGGAAAGGCAGCACTGCATCATCAGCCCATACTTCTGTGAGTCAAAAGAGGGAGTTCCTGCGGTAATAAAGAGCAGAACAAATCTTAATATGCCACCAGCTTGCCCCAGAGCATTTTCCCTGGCTGACATTTTCTCTACCTTGCAAGCTCAGCAACAGGGACAGAGGGGTTTCTGGAAGCACTGACTCCACAGGATGGCCTGAGCTCTTCCCAGGGGTAGGTCAGTATGGGCAAGAGCATAAGTTTCTTATAGTTGAGTCGTGAAGTGTCTGTTTCTGACATGACTTTGCCTCTTAACGTGTTTCTGCATTTCTTTCCCTGGACTACTGTCTTTTTTTTGTGTAGCATTGCACATCTGGTAGCTCATTCAGTGCCTGTTCAGACAGAGCAAGTGAGAAACACAAATACAGGGTCCTGAAATGCTCCACTGTGCTCCACTCTTTACAGGAGCTATTTCCAGGCAGGAGAGGTTTGGGGCTTCTGAACAGGAGAAACACTGAGTGTTAGTAGGGCATGGCTCCAGCCTAAGACAGCACAGGGAAGGACATTTCTAGAGGCATCTCTGTGGACCTCCTACCAGATGCCCAGCAAGAAGCTCCTCAGAAACAAAACCTGCTGGGTCTTAAGTGCTCAGCGCTCCTGCTCCAGCTGTCATGCACCTGGCAATTGAGAAGTAGAGAGGAAAATTCTCCTACTCTGCTTCTGGAGATGAGCTTTTCCCATAGGTATCTGTTTATACCTGATCTAGGGTGCATTTTCAACTGGTTCCATACTAAATAGTTATCACTCAGCTTGTAAATTATGCTCTTCATTGAGAACCTGTATTGCTCATTACATCTGCGCTGGGCTGGATGTGTGTGAGCAGTGGTTTTCAGGGGTCTGAATAACCAAAACCTTTTCTGTGGTTCTTCTACTTCAGTTAAGGGACCTGAGGGAATCTCTTGATTAGGACAGTTGCTGATAAAGGTATAACAGGTTCTCCTTTTGCAACCCATAGCTGGGCATTTTCAAGTACTCACAAAATGAAACCATGGGTTAGTGAACTTGGGTTGAACCCTGAGCTGCATTATCTATTGAGTTCCTTAATGCTGTACTGGTTTTTCCCTTGGCAAATTCACTACGTGGCATTTTGACCTGTTTGCTGATGCATCTTAGCGCGGACTGGAGATGCTACAGGGTGGTACAACTGTAGCTCTGAAGTGCTCTTAAGCCTTCACACTAGCACCACTCTTGAGGAGGGGAGGTGAAACACCACAGTTAGTGGCTCCACCTGGTTTGGGTGAGTGAATTACACAACTCGAAACGGGGAGGACCTGCTTCTGCTCCTGTGAGCAGCTAACACCGGTCTCTGCCCAGCCCTACAAAGTTTATGTTAAAAGCAGGGTTTGCACTTTTTCTGAAGACTTGTGGTTCTCCTCTGGGGATTAATTTAGACTGCTGTAGCTGTCAAATAAACAGGTCCTAGGTCTGTGCTGAGACTGAGTCCATGAAGAGATGTGGTTCTGTATCCTCTGCTTTTCTGTGCTGGAACTACCATATATCCCACCCAGCACAGCAGCTCCCTGTGACTCTGTGGAGTGGGATTACCGGATACAAGGTCAGTTTAGTGCTGCTGGCTGCTACCCACCAGGAAACTTGCAGTTCCCTCCTGGCACCTAAATTCTAAGAGCTGCCCTGGTAGCTCACTGCATTTGGTGAAGTTTTTACGGTACCACTGTGATTTGATTTTGGAACAATTTTTATTTCCAAGATGCATCTTACTTTCTGTCACCCAGTGTTTCTTAAGGTCATGATAGGAAAAAAATCATGTATTATTCTCAAAATGCTTTTCTTTATCTGAAACTTATTTTCAGGTATTATTGTTGTTTTTATGCAGTAAATGTCAAAATGTCCTTCTTTCCTATGGGAAACAAAAATCTCTGCCTCCTGACAAGCTGTAGTCTTACTGTGGAATTGCTTGGTTAATGGCAAAGACCTGAAGTTGCGTATTGGAAACCTTCGCTCGCTTCATTGCACACCACAAAATAGAATATAATTACATAGAGCTACTGTATGGAGTGACCCTTAGTCATATTGTCTAAGCTGCTTATTGCAACAGAAATAAGATGTATATAGTAATCTTCTTATACTTACTGAGAAACCTAAGCAAGGCCAGTACTGCAGTGGGGTCACTTATCTCTGGCTGTAATAAGGTTACTATATAAGGAGATATTGATATTAGAAAAAACATGCTGGAGATTCCACGCTTAAGTCAGTGTAATTTTTTCTTTCTTAAATAACATCAGGTATTTAGGTGAAGGTAGAAGGATTCCTTAGTGGCTCATAAGTGAGGATCTACCCTCCAGGAAGGGAAAAGGAATGAGCAGGATATCCCAATGGGATGAGTGCCTTGTACAGATTGGGTGATACTGTTCACTGTCTTCTCTAAGCAAGTTTTGCAGAACTAATAATACACTGCAGCATTGAAAGGTCATGCTGTCTGACAAAGAAGTGTGCACAGAGTATGTCTTGGTGTAGTTAAAAGTACTGATAAGTGATAGTTTTTTGAAAAATTAAACATGAACCTGGGAATCATAGACTGACATTATGTCTGGATTACTCCTCCTTTCAAGAAGTAGCCAAGAAGGCCATCAGAGGCCTCAGTAACTCCAGCTCCTTCTACAAGCAACCTAGAGACACTCCCTCTTGCACATGTCTCTGAGCTTTTCTGCTAACTAGCCTGAAGGCTGAGCAGAGTGGGGGCAAGGTGAGAGGCACATCCATGTCACAGCTCTCTAGACACGTGGTGACAGCAGTTTGGAATCCAGATGGTAATTTTTCTTTCAGGAGTTTTTAAGAGAGAGTTAAAAAATACAAGAAGAGTGCAGGATGAGTTAATGGTTTTAAAGAAAGATTTGTATCTTATGTTGGGAGCTTCAGTAGCAAAGCATTTTTCTGTAAGGAGAAAAAGTTTTTTAGCAAACAAAAAGCCTCTTTTTTTTTTCCCTGGGGAAAATATATCCTAGTTATACAAGTAATTCCCAAAACGGGATTTACAGAGGGTCTGTGGAACATTTTTGAAGTTGTTCCTTGGAGGGTAGAAGTAGTCAGTAAGGGAAATTTTCTCTTACAGTAGTCTGCATGGAAAAAATGGAGTCATCAGTTCGCATAAGAAGGGTCACTTTCAGGGCTCAGCTTACGTGGAAGCTCCCTCCCACAAAGGCTTTTTTGAGATAGAACAGTGCTAGTGAGGGAGCGCAGGAAGGGGCTGGGGTAGACCTGGGGCAGGAATAACCTATTGGCCTCTCTCCTCCATCTGTCACAAGCAGTGATTTGCATTGGCACCAGTGATTGTGCAGTGCAAAACATTCTTTAAAAATAAATTTGAAAGCAGTCACTGGCCATGGAAACCAGTCACAGAAACAAGAGGGCACGGGCGTGGGGAAGACATGTCACAGGGATCCCATTAATACAGAACTCATTTTCCCAAAGTGCAAACCTGAGATTGAGCAATACATTTTTGGGATAAACCCAAAGCCATTACCGAATACTTGCAGTTCTTATTCACTAAAAGCTTTGGAGGAAAATGTCACTGAAATGGTGCTTAAAAGATGAGGGGGAGCCTCTGGTGTGCTTTTGTCCTCACTTGCTTGTTTATTATGTGTGAGAGGATTTCTCCCAGGTTTGGGTTGATACCAGGCCTGTTTCTGCCAGCATGGAATAGCGGATCAGGTCTCTTGAAGTAATCGCTCAGGACATTAAGCTTATTAGACATGTGTCTGGAGACAGGGGCTCTGTAAGGGAGACAAGGAAAGTCTGACCCCGGCGGTGTTTCAGTGTCTGCATGTTGAATTGTCACCTGAGTGGGCAGAGGATCTCCATTAGCTAGAAATGCCTAATCCAAAATTGTTGCTCATTAGATTTTAAAAACATGGCAACACCAAGGCAAATAAAGCAGCCAGACATCAGGATTCAGCAAGGCTGTGCACGAGGCAGAGCTCTCTTGGTCTGGCTTGATTTTTGGATGTTTAGTGTTTGATAAAGCCAACACACACACACACACACACACACACACACGAAACCTTGCCTTAGCATCTTCCTTGCAATTCCTTTATCTCTTAAAGATGAATATTCAGAAAAAGGCCAGTTCTCCTACCACACAATGCTGGTGACCTCCTATTTTCTTGCAGCGCTCCCTTTCTCTTCTTCCACAGGACCTTGAAAAACAAGAGGCAGCTCACTAGAAACAAAAGGGCGAGATTTAGAGGCCTCATCTGTTTTTGATCACTCTAAGATGAAGAATTAGACCACTGGGGTGATCCATTGTGTAACCCATCTGTGTTGGCTTGGGCCAAACCTGACCCCCCCCCATGTCCATGCTTACAGTCTGGCTCTCCCTGTGGTGGGTGAGTCACCGCTCGCTGTTCATTCATGAAAGTCAAAAATGGCACTTGGGAAATGTGCCATATCTTTTAGAAATATTAGCTCCTCGATTACTGACCACTTTTACAGCAGCTACAGGGACAGGACGGACACAGGACATGTACTGCAGGGAGCCGTGATGGGTGCCATGGTGCTGCATCTGCTCTGTCACTGATGTGTGCATCCCACATGCCCTACAGCAGAGCCTATGCCTCAGAGCTTGGTTCCTTTCCAAAGGCATAGTGATGAAATAGCTATTGTATTCAGAAATCTCTTTAAAAACGAAGATGTGTCTATCCAGCTGCTCTGCCCTCTGGCAGATGACTTGAGCTCTTCTTCACCTGGTTAACCCGGGAGATTCCTTTTGTGAGCAGGGTGTCAATTCTTATTTACCTAAAAGCTCAGATACTCTTAATGCTTCCAGATACTGCTGCTGTCATAGCAACAAGGTTATTTATGCATAATAGATACCTACTTTTTTTTTTTCATGTTGCTAAGTGGAGATAGGGTCAGGGAGGCCATAAAATGGAGCGGGGAAACTCCCAGCCCTGAACTCATGTTAATATACCTTCCAGACTTCCTTCCTCTTCACTGGCACCTGGGTGACCTGGTATAAGTCCCTGTCACTGGCCTCAGTCCAGCCCTTTGTCTGGCAGGAATAAGTGGCAGCAGAAAGGCATGTGGAGATACAACCAGGAGATGCAGGCATCCCTTTTAATGCAGGCTGAGATGAGCTGATCTCCACTCTGAATAGACCCTGTCATGGATCAAAGTGCCATTTGTCAAGCTGCCTTCATTCACCCAGCCCTCACTTTAATTTGTAATGTATGTTTTATCAATACCACTGTTCAATTATTTAATAGCCAAATTAAAAGAAACCAAAGAAACGGGCTGATGAACAAGGTTATAGGGCTACAATTTCCATTTAGTTAAGTTCTCCCTTAAATTCGTTCTGGGTTTTATCTGTCCATTTTCCATGGCAACTGGCAAGGACCAGAGGTCAGAGAGGCAAAAAGAGGGAGTCATTTAATTTAAATGAGATGGGGCTCTCTTAGCCACCAGAGCGTTCTGCATGTGGAGGATTTTCTACAGAAAGGGCCCCTTTCCTGAGGAGGATTATAGCATGTTCTGGCAAACCTCCCTCTGCAGAGCTTTGTTGTTTTCCTTTGCTGAGGACCTTCATATGGGGACCTAAATCAATTGTGTTTACATATAATATTGAGTCCAAAGAGTGGTGAAACTCTCCACAGCATGAGGAGAGTAAGTGGCTGCCCAGAATTCATTGTCAGATAATGATCCAATCTCCCGACAAATAAAACGCTGATCTTCACAGCTCATGCACACTGCTTCGCTTGGCCTCATGCTGGCTCGCTTGGATGCTTGCAGCTGCCTGCCACCAATAAAGCCTCTGCTTCACTGGGGTTCAAACACCCCAGATGTTGTAAATGCTAAACTGATGCCAAGCAGTCGTGATGGCACTTGCACCATCACCCACCCACAAGCCTCCCTGAGCCCAGAACACATGTGTTTTCTGGGAACTTTGCTGCTAGATATGTCGCTGGGGGATCCTTGAGATCCCACCAGGCTCTGGGTGCCTTTGCTGGCACAGCTCTGGGTGCTGTTTGCAGCCTGTCCACAGCCACAGGTCCATGGCACATAGCTAAGCACCATGACCCTCAGCTGCCAATGCTGCAAGGGGCTGCACAGCCCCTGTCCCTGCCTGGAGCTGGGAGTCACACAAATTCATACTGAATTTACTGCCATTTGGTGGAGTCACCATCTGTAAAGGGGTTCAAAAAATGTGTAGATCTGGCACTTGGTTTAGTGGACATGGTAAGGTTGGGTTTATGGTTGGAGTGGTGATCTTGGGGGTCTCTTCCAACCTTAATGTTTCTATGCTTCTGTGAAAACCCAGTGGTCAGAGTGGCTTAGCATCTCTTGTGTTGAGATGTTGAAGCAGGGATGAACAGGAAGTTTCCTTGTCCTGGGCATCCCAGTGAAAAGGGACAAAGGCAGGGGGCAGGGGGTGAGCAGCACTGTAAAATCTTCCTTCCACATCAGTGTCTGGGGATGTTCCCATAGTGCAAATCCTCTCCCCAAGCCCTGTTGAGCATAAGTTAAAATAACTGCCTACGCCTGCAGTCGGGAAGCAAGGAGCACTGTCCCAGGGAAAAGGAGGGCACATGGAGGAATAACAATACTTTCTTCTTATGTAACTCTTGCCTAAAATACTTCAAAGTGGGCTTATAGATAAATAATTGAAGATAATACAGAATTAGCTGTCATTTTGTATGTCAGAAAGTAAAATTCTCCTTTGCTTCTGTGCTGGTTAGGTATAGAAATCATCCTCTCCGTGGGCTAAAATGAGGCCATGTGTCTTCAGAAGCTGACCAAGAGAGAACTGAGTGTGCTCACATACACTGCAGCTACTCAGTGTTCAGGGCAAAAATTATTTGCAGAGAAAACTTTGCAAGTAATTCTGAATAATGAATAATTGAGAAACTTCTAATTTGCCCACAGGCAGTTTGCAAGGATAGGGAGGGGGGAAGCAACGTTTGTCAGATAAATTATTTGTGAATTAATCACGCTGATGCTCTCTGAAGTCGATGGGGGTACTTGCACAAAAAGACATTCATGAAGAAGATGAAGTCTTTAGTGGTACTCTGAGAGTGGTAAATTCTGAAATGGTAAATAGCTGAAAGCACTGATTATGAATCAAAGGGATAGGGAGGGTAGAAAATAAAGTCATAATTAGTCACTTAAATTGTATTAAGTAGCAAGCAACTGATTTTAAACAAGTCCAAACAAAGGGGGAATGATTTGTTCTGATTAAGTCAGTCTCTCTTGCCCTTTTAAAGATTTATGAAGTAATGTCAATAAATTATGGCTCTTGGGACTCAACCTATAAAAACTGCATAGAAATGCAATATAATACAACATCAGACAAGTGGGCTAGACACAGTGGACAGAAGTGAAATGCATATTTATTAAGGAAGTATATAATGAGTCTCATGTCACCCAAATATTGACCAACTGACTCCAGCCTAAACTCTGCTCTTCATTCCTGTTATTACTGATTCTAGCTGGCTGCTCTTTTAGTGCTGAAGTCAGACCCAATTTGATCACAGATGAGCTTAATTACACTGCCGAAGGACTTCCTGTAAAACTAAGGGATCTGGATGAATTTTGGTGCTGGTGAATTGCGTAGCATACACACAAGACCAGTGTTTCACATACCTGCAAAATGACATTGCAGGGACACAGCAGGGCAGTGCTTTAGGGGTCTCTTTCTTTAAGGCAAAGGGCTGAAATGACGGGAGAGAAGAAGTAAGCAGTATTTGCTACAGAATGCTAAATTCAGGCATACCTGTTCTGCTGCAGGATGGTGGTGGTAGTGTTATCATTTCTATCACAATGATTGTTACTGTTCCTAAGAAAGCAGCAGTAATGAACTCAGCGCTCTCTCTAACAGACACTCACATACAAATTATCTCATGGTGAGCTCCTGGCTTGGACAGAAATAAGTCTCAGTGGTAGACTTAGGAAAGGGCAGACTATATTTAAACTAGAAAATACTGCGTGTCTCTGGGTTTGATTCAGAATGAGCAGAGCTAATAGTGTCTCACAGGCAGACCAACTTTTATCTGTGATTTCCCAGTGTTTTGCATTAAATATTCTTGTGTAATATTTTGGGTACTGGGAGTGGCTAAGCTCAATTCAGCAAAGCACTTGAACAGATGCTTCAGCTTGGGTCCACACTAGTCCCGCTGAAATCTGTGAGACTTAAACACATGCTTGAGCTATTTGTCAGAGACTGATGGGGCTGCTCAACATGCAGCATGTGTGCTGGGGTTTCCTTCAGCTGGCAGCTTCACCACTGGAACTATACATTAAAATTGCAGAAGGTTTATGAGCAGTCAGCAGGATTGTGGTGCCAGCAAACCGAGGAACAGCCCATCTGCAGAGACCTGGCTACTGGGTCGGTCGAACTTGCAGTCGTGTCTATTAGGAACTGGCTAAGGTTTGCCAGCTCATTGTTCCTCCACCTATCAGACACCATTGGAGAGGACAGCAGGCTGGATTGTCACCTGCCTTCTGGATGCAGAAGGCTCTGCTTCACAGAACTTCTCCAATTACCCAGTCCTGCCCAGCTCTATTTTTGGTACCAATAAATCTCTTGTAGACATCCCCTTTGTTACAGCCTGTCCTCCAGCCACTAACTCTGTAGGCTCTTCTCTGTTCCAAATGTAATTGCTCTTCAGCCTTTTTTTTTCTTTTTTCCTGCTGTCTGGAACCATAGTTCATCATCCCACTCTTCTCATTATCTTAATTAAACCAGGGCAAATCAAGGGTCTATTTTATAACCTGACATTACCCTGTACAATTTTTTAGCTCAAAAAGATGTGAATTAGCACTAAGATACCTTCTCGGAGGAAATCAACACCTCAGTTCCCTCTGCTTTCACTATTGTGGTTGTCTGAGTAACAAAGAGAAGTGTCACACCTGGTAAAACCAGTCTTTCCATTTCAGCCCAGTTCCATCCCACTATCTCTGGTGCTCCTGTAAGGCTGCTTTGGGTAACTGTATTACTAATCAGTACATCTATCTTCCTTTCCCTCTCCCTTTCCCTCTTTCACTCACTGCTCACTGAGCGGGCTGACAGCTGTCTTGTTAGGGTTTGTTTTGGTTTGATTTTGGTTGTTTTGGTTTTTTTCTGAGCTGGTGGTAGATAGAGCCGGCTGTTAGGATGATTCATGGTTGCTTTTACTCCAACCTTTGCAAGAGCAGTGTTTGTGGGTGATTCCTTAGGCACAGTTCTTGCCCCGCTGGGGTTGGTGTCATCTAAAGGCCATGACAGGGAACAGGACTGGCAAGTTCCTGGTCCATGCAGTCTCATGTCTTTTGGAAAAAGGTGGTTTGGCTTCTCCTTACTGGACCTAGATGTTTTCTCACACTAATCCTTTTTGGAGTCTTGCTTCTGGGATGATCAGAGGGGGAAAAAAAGGAAGGAAAACACTTTAAATCAACATTCTTTTAATGCTACTTAAGGGCCATGGGTCTTCTGTTCCTTTGTGCCACTAGGAGTAAGGAGTATTTGTATCCCTTTACCTTTGGTGTCTCTTCTTGATGGAGGTCCTTGGGTAATAATGCTTCTGATTTCAGAACGGGGAAAAGGAAATAAAGAGGCTGTAGAGGTGCTAGTGGCCAGGAGAGGGTGCTGGGAGTGAGGCACCATGTTCATCACCTCAAGGGACGGACATCCGTATTGACACACACAACCTGCAGTAAGTATGGACCAGTCTTTGTGTATCAGTTGTGTGTGTGTAAATGTCGATGAGAATACTGCTATTCAGACATTTCATGAGAATTATCTGCTGTTTAATTAAGCAGTGTTTGTACAAGATCTAGGAAGGCTCTGTTGTAAATACACAGTGTGTAGCTAAGAGTGCGCCAGCGGGCAAGATGCCATTTACTTCATACAGCAGGAACTGACCTTACACTTTCTGCTCTTGCTTCATCTTGACACCAACTGTGGAAGAAGGGAGGTAGTACCTTTAGCATATCTGCTTTTCAGGAAAATCTTCGGATTTACCCACCTCAGGAAGGTAGCTTGTGTCTCCTGACACCTCAAACCCTGGGAAATTTGTCTACGTAATGAACAGTGACATTTTGTGGCATCAGGATGGCCAAGGGGACTACCTGGGCATTGAGAGAATGGAGTCTCCTGAACAGGTTACTTGAAGAGTTTACAGCTTTGCTCTCCCCATGTTGGTGGCTTTTATGCTCCAGTTTCAGGCCTTGTTTGTAGCTGTCTGTCTGACCTGGCTCTAGTCAATGTGGGATGTGTAGAGTGAAAGTGGAGCCTATCCCATGGGAGAGGCACTGGAAATTGTACCCGAGTGCATGGAGAAACATCAATGTGATATGAAACATGGGTCACCGAACACCCTTCCCTAACGAGCTTCAAAAGTGGAGCAGCGTCTGGCCTCACCTTCAGTGCCTCAATTACACAAATGTCCTGCAACTGCTGTTTGGATGCACAGAGGAGGTTGCCTTATGGAACAGGCTCAGAGCGCCCCCAGCTATGGCCTTGAGACTGCTGCTTCCGTGACAGGAACTATCAGAGCAGGAGCACCAGTACCTGGTGGGAGAAATCTGTGGCCTCAGCTGCAGTGAGGAAAGTGCTTACAGACAGGCTGTGGTTAAAACACCTCTACCTGTGTCACAGCAGAGCTGGTGTGGAACAGGGGCTGAGTAAGATTTTCCTGAAAAGAAATTACACTTTTATAATTTCATGTAAAGGAAATGTTAGTTCCAGGAGCAAACAACTGATTGCTTTGATTTTACAGGAAAACAAGAGATACAGGAAAACAGGCGATTCAGAAGACATGAGATACTTTTTCTTTTCAAGGCACTGCCAGAAAATTTTCCTTTTTCATACTGAAGTGAAAATATATTTTAAAAACATGCTTCCCCCCTGCTGTCTGCCCACAATATTAGCAAAACTGATGGCTGCTAAATGGCCTTCTTTCCAACAATAATGAGCTGCATTTAATAATGAATTAAACATCATTAACCAGGGCAGTTTTTGGTGAATGCTTCTTTAGTGTCGTTGTGCGGCAATTATCACTGGAGCAAATAGCTCGGCCCTGTCCAGCTGCACCATTTATCACTTTTTGGAGGAGCAGTAGAAGTACTTTGGTCCAGGAGGGCTAATAACATTAAGTGACACTGACTAAAGTTTAACAAGTGTTTCTGTTCATCATACAAACCACAATAACTCAGACTGTGCTCCACCTTGCTTCTGTATGTGGATGGCCCAGCTAGCTTGGCTGTGGTTCTGCAATCAGTGAAAACCCCTCTCAGTTGGATCTAATTCATAGATTAAATTTCTATATTAACATTGATACAGACAATTAAACAATGATAAAAGATGATCATGGGTGTAATGAGGCTGTTTAGTATTTGCAGTCTCTATCATACGGTGTCATTCCTTAGTAATGAGACCTTCCAGACGTACTCTTGTGTCTTGTTATTAATGCAAATACGCCTGGTCCTACTCCAAAAATTCATCTCCTTAAAATAATTTTTGAAAAAAATACCCCAAACCCAAACTATTTACCAGTATTTCTGTGGTGTTTCCTTACTGCCACAGCTGAGTGATGTGTTTTTTTAGCAAATCACGTAGTTGCTAAAATATTCCTTTCCAGGAGGAGAGGGGGCATTGCACAGCTTGCAGCCATGGTGGGGAACAGTTCAGTCTGCAGCAACGAGAAGTGTGATTCAGGGATGGCTGAACACTTCTTTGGGCTCTTGTGAAAGGAAGTGGTGTGTTGTACTATTTTCTAAATTGAACGGTGCCCACTCTCTTTTTTTTAAGTTAAATGGTGCCCACTCTCTTTAAGGCTCTGCAGTGCTGTTGCTGTGGGACAAGGATAATCACAGAGTGAGAGCACACGTTTCAAACAGCAGAAGCTTCTTGGGTTTGTACCTTTTGTGTATGGTTTAGCAGGGATCTTACCACAACAAACAGCTCCAGCTGTAAAGTAGTTATAGCAACAATAGCTACTGCTATTTACCAGCAACTGCATAGTAAACAGATGTAGGCATAAAAGCATCTATGGATGTAAATGAATGCATGTGATTTGTTTTGACATACTAGGCAACTGCAGCTCCAGGTTGGACACAGCCCTAAGCACACTATGTTTGTAAAACCTCCTGTGGAGGTTAAATCACTGTGTTAATCACTTGCCACACTTTTGCTGGTTGCTGTGAGGGAAGGTGATGGGTTACTGATTCCACTGGAGAAACCTACTTAGAACTGTGGTAGGCAAATGGTCTTCCTCAGGGCACCAGGCTCAGTTTTCTGCAAGTATTTGCAGGACCAATTGAAATGTTGCTCCAGTTGCAATGCAGTTAAAACCCAGGAAGCATTTCTCTGACTCTCCCTCATGGAAGAGAGATTTGCATTCAGCACATTCAGCAGTGTTCACAGTGCAGGGTACCAGTCTGGGCAGAGGGTCACGGCAGCATTACTTGCCACCTTGGCTCCACCAGCTCAGAGATGCTCCTGCCAAGGCTTCAATTGTTGAGCCACTTGGGGCTCTGTGAAAACACTCATTTATTCCCTGCTGGTATCAGGCATGAGCAGAGCTTATGATCAGCTCCTTCTTCTTCCTATTCAATGATCAAAATAGTTATGACTGAGTGGGGCTGGCAGCAGCTCCAAAACTTTGCTCTTGATAGTAAATGTCACATTTAATATTGATGATGTGGGCTATTCAAGTCACACTTGGGTGAGATATTGACCATTGGGAATTACAACTATAATAGGAAACTCCTAAAATGTGAGCTGACTTATAACTGCGTACTGCTGCTTCTCTTGTAAAAGATACAGAAATCTAAGCAATTTGCTAAAAATGTATGGATGCTCTTCATTATTATGTGGCCAGGATGGTTTATTAGTCACCTTACCAGTGCATAAAACTGCCCTGCAGGGGAGCAGAGCAGTTATTTTATCACGCTCAGCAAACACAGCGCAGAGTAACACTTTGTGGTGTCACCGGAGATGGTTCCCTTGCTGCTGTCAGACTCCACTTGCATGCGATTCCCACTTCATTTGATGAGACAGAGGATGCCAGAGGCAGAAGCTTCAGTGCTGCAACAGCATTAGGGCTCTTGGATTTTCTTTTTATTGTGCACTGAAATTAAAATAAGCGACTTCTCAGGGATTCAGGCCAGCACTAATATACTGTGAATGAGCTGGGCTCTGCATTTTCACACCGTGAGGAAATAGTAGGGTAAGTTGTACAGCGAATTTGTTATTAGTGTTCTGCTGGGACTTACCATGAAAGAGACTCTGCACATTAACAATATTATGGGAGGCAAGAAGTAGTAGTAAAATTACACAGAATGTCAAGGTTTATAGCTTGTCATAAAAGGGTTCCTTACTGTTGGAAGATTGTAAGAAAATACTGGATAAATTCTCTTCTCAGGTATATTGGTGCAAATGCTGAGTAATCAGACATTCAGCCATTTAGTTTTACCATACTATCGACTTCATCAACTGCTGTGTTGATCAACTCAATGAATTTTATATAACTACTCCACATCCCCCTGTGTGATGTTCATGTTACTGAGATGAGCAGTTACTCTGGGCTGGAGTGCAGTAAAAATGAGTTAGAATCACAGAATGTATTGGGTTGGAAGAGACCTCTAAAGGTCATCTAGTCCAACCCTCTACAACAAGCAGGGACATCTCAAACTTGAAATGGTTGCTCAAGGATGACACAATTTAGGTACTGGATTTCCAAGGCCCTCAAAACCAGACAGTGTTTTTTTGTGTAGCTGAGCCTTCAGAGCCAGTCTGAGGCAGAGCGTTGCACACCGGGAACGGCAGGTTCAGTAGAGAAAGTTGAAAATGTGGTCAAATCCAGACTGCTGTATTTGATGGGGTTTTGCATCACCCTCAGCCAGCTATGAGCTTTCCAAAGTGAATCCATCCACTGCACATTATAGCTCTGCTGAAAAACACCTAAAGGGAGTACAATACTGCATTGTTATTGCTGCTTGGCTTCCAAAACAGCAGTATGGCTTTCAAGATGAAAGGTGGAAATGCGGAAAGTTGTAGCAGAGTGCAAGAACTCTCTATCCTTCTCTCTGTGCTCCAAAGCTGTCAGAGCTCACTTTGTTCCACATCACATTGCTGCACTTGTAAGCAGAAAGGCACACAGAGGTGCACAGCAGAGGTGACTTGAGCTGATCCAAACCCACTCCAGGTGATTTAGAGATCCCTGTACAACTCCTCCCGTTACTATCATGGGCAACAGCTCTGGGCAACTTTGCACCATGGATGCAGATGTCAGTAACACCTACCTCAAGTAAAAGAAATAGTAATTATCTGCACATTTTCTACCTCAGCAATGTCTCTCAGCACGTCATAGACTTGCTGTGTGCCAAAGTCTGCCAAGCCAAGCCAAGAAAAGCCCATTTTTTGAGCAGGATCTATTAACCTCTTTTTTACAGATGGGAAACTGTGCACAAAGAAAATAAGTTATTTACCCAAGGTCACAGAACAAATCCAAAATGCTATAATTAGGGAAAGGATTCAGACTGTCTAATTCTCCTTCCTGCACTTTGACAGCAAGTGTTTTATTTCCTCCTCACTGTGACTTACTTTCCCTTGGGCACTTTGTCATCTGCACCCCCCTCCTCTGATCCCTTTCTCATTTGGTATTTCTGCTTCTTCATTTCTGACTCAGCAGTATCATAGTACACACTGAACTAGTGAGTCTCAACGTAGCATCGTGTCTGGCAAAGTATGATTTGCATTTGACTCTTGAGCAGTGTAAATGCAAATTACATGGTTGCGTTGAGGCACCGATTTATACTAATCTGTGCTCTGTTTTGCTCTGGGAAAAGCTACCTGCGAGACAACAACTTTTTTTAACCTTTAATAATGACAGGGTGTTAAAAGCTCGTTTAGTAACGTAGTGGAACTGATTGTTTCGTCAACCTAAATTGTGGCTGAGAGAAGTTCAATCTATGGACCTAGTGAAGTCTTGCAATCCTATGTAAATCCAGTCTCCTGGTCAATATAGGGACAACTCTGATTATCCTGATGGCCTTGCAATTGCCCTTTTGCCTGTAAAACGTTACTCTTCAAATAGACATTCTTCTTCTTCCAACTAAGAAGTTTGAAAGTGTCAAGAGCAGGTACTGTGCTAATGTGACCATCGGCATTATTGACTTAATTTTGATTGGTGGTGCATTGCCTGGATGAAGGTTGTCACAGGACAGAACGTGGGATGTATTGCCAAAGCATTAGCAATCAAGAAAGAAAATACATTAGCAAACAAATAAAAAACTTACTAGCAGTTTTTTTCAGAAGCAAATCTTAAGTGAATTTAATGTGTGAGCAAGGGAATCATAGAATCATAGAATCATTAGGGATTGGAAGGGATCTCGAAAGATCATCTAGTCCAATCCCCCTGCTGCAGCAGGATCACCTAGACCAAGTAGCACAGGAACACATCCAGGCAGGTCTGGAACGTCTCCAGAGAAGGAGACTCCACAACCCACTGGGCAGCCTGTTCCAATGCTCCATCACCCTCACTGGGAAGAAGTTCCTTCTGATATTTACATTTCCTCTGTTCCATCTTGCACCCATTGCCCCTGGTCCTATCACAGGTGACCTTGAGAAGAGCTTGGCTCCATCCTCCTGACACCCACCCCTCACATATTTATAGACATTCATGAGGTCACCCCTCAGCCTCCTCTTCTCCAAGCTCAAGAGACCCAGCTCCCTCAGCCTTTCCTCATAAGGGAGCTGTTCTACTTCCTTCATCATCTTTGTTGCTCTACGCTGGACACCCTCCAGCAGCTCTGTATCCTTCTTGAACACCGACTTGGGTATCTTGAAGTTCTTATGAGAATCACAAAGTTCATTCCACACCAGATAAAGGAGAAACCACCAAGCTTAGTGAAAGGAAAACATGCGTGGACATAAATACCAGACAGAGAAGCTGTAAGGGGAAGTCAGCAGGAGCCAGGTACGCTGGAAGTTTTCCTGTAAAGTCCTTGTCTGGGTTCAGCCCAAGGGCAAGGGGTTGTATTTCCAGCATCACAGTTAGTATTTCTTAATCATCAATTCAGAAGAGTTTTCAAATTGCTAAAATAATATCTTTAAAATATTCTTTCTCCTTGTCTTTGCATTTCGCATTCAGTGAGTGGATGTTCTCGGCCTGCAGACCTCTCATGCTCCAAGGCACAGCTAAGATTTTCCTTCAGCACAATGGAGTGTGCAGAGCACACTAAACCTCCTGGGAAGGTGTCATAGTGCCTGGCTGCCATTCCTTGGGCTTCTGAGAGCCACCTCAAGATATGCTGGGAATGACAATGACATCCTAAGAGCTGCCAAAAATTCACAAGGAGCAGCTGTTGAAAACACTCAAAGCTCCCGGTGATCTTCACATACAAATCTGCTTCATTTAAACCCCACACAAGGTGTCTAAGAGACTCACTCCTAGATTTATGGGTTTTAATCATGGTTACTGCTATTCCCAAACATAAGAAATGTAAAGCAGTTTAAGAACAACAACCACTGTTGCTGTTGTTCTCAGGTTGTTGCTAATGTTTCAAAAAGGACTAGAGCTTTTGTGGGGTCATGCAAAGCAAGATTTGTCACAAGATTTGCCTGTCTCTGGACACTTAGGGCAGCAGGACAACATATCGTCAGAGAGCTGTCACACTCCATAGCTGCTGCTCTAGCTGAGGAATGAAATAGTCCCTTCTTTTGGCTGGACCTTTGAGGAAGGTTTCAGGTTCTTACATCCTGCCATCCACTCCATTTAAGTAATGACCAAAGACCAGCTCATTTCTCAAAGATTAACAGCTTGCTGGGAATATTTAATTGTCTGGAAGCAGACTGGAAGAATCCTGCAGTAAGTCCTTTGCTCCCAGGGAAGTCCCTGAGGCCAGGATTGGTGTTGGCATTTGTAGGATTAAAACCCAAGTGTGTCCCAGTGCACAGGTGGCTGAATTCCAGTGAGGAGAAGGCAGTTCAAAGCCGAGGACACATGGCCTTGACGGCAGGACAGAAACAGTCTGACTTAAATTTGCTGTGAAATCATCATGAGTTATTATTATGGGATTCTGACATCTAGTAGTGAAGCAGCAGTAAATTATTTGCCACTGGTGTTTTCTGTAAGTTCTTAAGTGCTTGCAGGAGTGCCAGGGACATGGCAGGTCTCAGAGGACATCTAGACCTTGGCTGGTGACTGCTTGGGCATTGCAGATTAAGTGTGCCAGTGTGTGCATATGCACACGTGCTAGGGGAGCACTTCACTGCAGACAGGGTGACACTTGCTTCTGCACGTGTGAAAGACCCTTACACTGTTCTCCTGGTCATTTTCTTAATGCAAATCTGAGCTTGTGCTAAGGACATTAAGGTTAGCAGCAAAAACATCTTGGTGTGTCCCTCTCAACCTCACATTTCCATTCTCTAGTGCCTTAAGTGGTCACTTAACCTGGTTAGGGCTTTTCTGAGGAGTCACTCTTCTTGCAGCCTCCTGTGTCCCTGGACTAATAGTCAGCAATACTGTCCAATTGTTTCTGTTGCTGCCAGGCTTCCTTCAGCCTGGCAAAGCAGGGATTAGAGGTTAGACTGGTCCCTCTAGTCCCAAATACATGTTCCAGCCCTCAGGGTACAGAAATACCTTCTCTTTCTCCTGTTTTTGCTGCAGAAAATGACTGCCTTGGTGTAGGTCTCCATCTCCTGAAAGCTCCATCTGCCTTTTACAGTGATGCTTAGCTGTGCCCCAGCCCAGGATTTCTTTTACACCTTTAGGCTGATCTCAGTAGTCAAGTCCATGATCCCACCTCTCAGGCATTTAACTCTTTGCCTGTAAGTGCAGATGTACAGACTGGTACTCAGTTTTCTGCAAGGGCAGCCAGGTAGGACACAGGGTCCCTGAAGAGGGGGTTAAACTGGATTTGGGGGCTGCTGACTTGAACAAGAGGTAGATGCCAAGGCAACTGTTAGAGTCCAACCAGCTTTGCAGATCTGGCTCTCCGCTGATTCTCTGCACCTCTTTAATTCAAGTGCTGACTCACAACCTGGAAGTATTAGGTAGATGGCAGTTGCAGTTAGTGAGTGGTATTTTTCAGTGCTCACTTTACTTATTATATTGTATTATATTTTGATTTATAATTATATATACTGAGCATTCCTCTCCTGGGCTCCAGGCATTCTTGCCAAAATTGAAAAGTGCAGTTAGCAAAACAAAAGCCATCAGAGTCCTCGGTCAAAAGTAACCAGCTGCAGACACACAGCAAGTCTTTTCCCATCAGTTATTCATGTATTTTCTCCATGAACATCCCTTCCCAT
The DNA here is from genome assembly GCA_013397515.1 of Upupa epops. Lineage (NCBI taxonomy): Eukaryota > Metazoa > Chordata > Aves > Bucerotiformes > Upupidae > Upupa > Upupa epops. The sequence goes on along the minus strand of VZRI01001608.1, from coordinate 32,221 downwards.
GGACCTCAGGATGAGAAAAGCAGTCCTTGGACCAACCTCTTGGCCCCACAACAGCAATGCAGAGAGCAATAAACCAGCTCCGATTCATTCTTCAAACAAGGACCAGCATTTGCTCATATTTCCAAGTGTTCTGGATTGATTTACTTTGTACTCTTGGGAGTTTTTAATGCTGGGTGAAGTGTGTATTTGTAATCGTTAGGTGGGATTTGCATGTGTCTGTGAGAGAAGATGCAGAGAAGCGTCAGCACCTTTCTCATTCAAAGAAATTCAGTTTACTCTGAAGAGGATTGAGGTGTCTGGGTTGGGATTTCTGGACAGATGACGAGGAACAAGTCATTTACAAGGTGTCTTACACCAGTACATTTCGACAAACAAGTTATGCTAACTCCAGAATCACCGCTCTCTCCTTTCCCAGTGCAGTGGCTGGGGTCGGTACCACCATAAAAGAGAAAGGTGATAACTCAAAAGCTGTCCTTGTAGTCATCTGTAAAAGAAACAGCTCAAAAGGCTTTGCTGGCAAGGGTTCTGCAGCCAACAAATCATCCCTTAAAAAGTCCTCTGCGAGATTTTTAAGCAAAGTGAGGTAATATCTATGGATTTGGCTCTACAGAGAATGACTGACAGCTGGCAGGGTGGTGTCCAAAGAGCTGATCGAAGGGTTGTTCCATCTGGCAACAGAAAAACGCCCGGCACAATTTCATAATTATTTCAGATTTCCCTTGGAGATGGAAGCACAAAGCTGATACAGGCCTGGTAGGGAATTGTCTAGTGCAAGGCAAGAAGGAGCTAATGCTGCAATTACTGCTGGAAATGCCTGATGGGGGAACACCTATGGAACCAGAAATTAAGGGACAAAATCCTGTCTTTCCCTATTACTGAAGTAAAAATGAGACACGGGCTGTCCAGGACAGGCTTTCAAGGGACTGCTACAGCAGGGAGTAGAACTCTAGCATAAACCATCAGGTCTGTCACAGTTCAGTGACACACATCTGGGTATAAAGCTGATGAGTTTGATGTGGAATGTGCTTATTTGGGTGAAACTTGAAAATTTAATTGAAATTCTTGCATTTCTCTGAGGGCTGATTGTAAAATTGTAATTATCAGCAAATGCAATAAGAAAAGCTGATAGGCGCTGGGTGTCATTCCAGGAGCTGCATCTCCAGTACATCCATGATTGTGTCTTGGTCTTCTGGGAAGTGTAGCAATACCCTAAGGCAGAGGAGGTCCAGGCATGGTAAGGGTGAGATCTCTTTAAGGCATAGGTAATAATCCCTCCATTTTCAGTCCCTCCACCAAGTCTAGGTCTGAGTATTCAAGATACTTTATTTCAGACCAGAATATTTCAAAGACATCCTTAATTTATTTAAAATTCATTGACCAAACTAAGCAAATAAGGCATTTTGAGCTAAAAACTGAGCTTTTTGTGAAAAGTTGTTGAAAGAGAAGATTCTGCTCATGCAAAAATGTTCAAATCATAGAATCATTAGGGATTGGAAGGGATGTTGAAAGATCATCTAGTACAATCCCCCTACTGCAGCAGGATCACCTAGACCAAGTAGCACAGGAACACACCCAGGTGGGTCTTGAACATCCCCAGAGAAGGAGACTCCACAACCCACTGGGCAGCCTGTTCCAATGCTCTATTACCCTCACTGGGAAGAAGTTTCTTCTGATATTTACATGGAACCTCCTCTGTTCCAGCTTGCACCCATTGCCCCTTGTCCTATCACCAGGACTTATTTTAAAGTTGGTGCTTCTGCCACACCTTCTCAGCTCTACATTGCTCTGCATTGCTAGCTACTGGGAGTCAGCCTTGCCATGGGTCCAGGTTAACATTCACGTGTTCAGTCCTAGGGAAAGTTTTGCTTTCTGTAGGACAGATTTAGACTCTTGTTTAATAAGCACAATTATAGCTGCAGCTTTGGTGTGTTGATGAAGCTTCCAGATGGCTACTAATATTTCCTGGAGGCAAAGAGAAACTTAGCAGCTGGTAGCATCAAAATCCAACAGAGAACAATACCTCTGGCTCAGGGACCATTGGATTCCTGGAGATCTGCTTTTACTGGCTCACTTTAAAAAATAGATGTTGTCTTTATTGTGTTAAAATAGCCTAAGAATTTATCCATGTAACAACTGAGACAGGAATTTAAGAGGGTTATAATACTTTATCTGGCCTTTGTGGAAGGATGCATTTTCTGCTTTGATTAGCTCACTGATATCTGGACTTTTCTGCAGGCGAGCGAGTGCATTTCTGGTGCAGGTGGCTGGAACAGACGGTGATCTATCTGATCCATGCAATGAAATTATAAGCTGTCCAGCTATGATGATTAAGGGAATTCAAGGAGAAACTTGTTTCAATATTGCACCACCCCATTAGTTCCCAAGCTCCTTCCATCCTTTATCTGAACCTAAGGCAAAGGCAACTCTGTCGGGCACCAGCAGAGCTTGGCCCAAGCTCCTTGCCTAACTGACATGTTTATGCCCTGCAGACACACTCAGTTTGCTGAGCTGTTTTATGCACTTTTAAAACAAGAAGGTACTGGCCATCTACCAGGAATGAAGCCACCAGGAGATGCACTAGCTGACAGTCCTGTTTTTTCATAGCAGTAGGCTCTAAGGTGGAGACAAAGCCCTGGCTCTTAAATCCATTCAGAGATGTGGTTGAGCACCTATACTGGCTGTGGACATCAGTGGAGAGAGGTGTAACTGACCCTACTCTTCATGACATCTTCTGGTGGCACTGTCTGGCTAAACTAATAGCAATGGTGTTCTCACCAGATGATGTGTGCTCAGGTTCACGTGAGTCTGACCTCACACCATTCCCCCACCAAACACCAGCCCTGCAGCCCACCTCCCTCAGCTCCAAACAGGACCTGCAGAGTATTCTCAGATACACACTGACCACAGTGAGAGCTACAGGGACTTACAGAAAGAGGTAGTAGTTCATAGAAGCTTCCATAATTACTGAGCTGGAAAGTTAATTAATTCCTTAATTATATTGAATCAGAGTTTTTAAAAATTAACTTCTTCTACGAGATGCCTCAAATCCAGACACAGTCCAGCTGAAGCACAGTGAGAGGCTGGAACTGAAGCTGACCTCACAGGGCAGGAGATGAGTGATGGTAAGTGCCATCGGGGCTGCAGGACACTTTCCCTCTTCGGTGCTTTGAGCGCACACCACAGAGGGAATTGGGAGCAGAAAAACTTGGGTTTCTTAGTCCTGGTTTGACAGCAACACAACAGAGAGAAGTTCGCAGCAATTAGAGCCATGGAGCAGCCTTTGAGAAAGTGTTTCACTTGAACCTTAAGGAAAGCCTGGCAAGTCCACATCTTGAAGCACCGCAGATTTCCAGCCAGAATACATGAAGTTAGCTGAGGAACTACAGGAGACTCCTCTTTAGCAATTGGCATCTGTCCCTGTTGTTGAACCATAAGGACACAGGCAGTTTGTATATCTGTCCAGCAACAGCCAGCATGATGCTGGTGGTGCCTGCTTGAAGTAGGGACCTTGGCAAAATCAGTGTCCTTTCCTCTCTTATTTCAGTGCTTACTCTTGTTTTGGGCAGTACAGAAAACCAGCGGACATAGTTAGCCTGCGTTGCTGACCAGTTCTTCTGCTGGTCCATGTGCTTTGGGACAAGCTGCCCCATTCACCCTGCACTGACCAGACCATTCACCGGGCATTTGCCCCCCTTGGCGCTGTGCTTGCCTTGGGCCCTGCCTGGCCTCTTGGGCCTGAGGAGCCAGCCTTCCTTCATCGAGCTATTTTACTGCTGGTGTCAAAATGAATAAACCATACTCCTTTTAAGTTACCTACAGGTTTTGACAGCTACAGTGCTGTAAATAAAGCAGCTAACGCAGATGCTAATATTAATTCACATGACCCAGTTGTGCTTCACTAATAGTATCTGGGTTACCAGCTGGACAAAACAAGAACACAGAATAGTCTGTTACACCAAAAGAAGCAAATGGGTGAAGAGAGTAATTTCTAGAGCTAAACCTCAGAGGTACCTTCCATTAGGAAAAAGCACAGAGAAGGTCTGAAAAGGTGACAGGAATCCATGTTTAGTAATGCTTAGCAGTTCAGCCATGCTGGCCGTGCACAGGGTGACACCAGCATCTCTAGCTACACTACAAATGTGCTGTGACATCCTCAGGTCAGGTCTTGTCCTGTCTAGGACTGGGCATGCGTTGTAGTGCCAGGGCAGTCAGGGATGTGCTGTTTGCAGGACTGAGCTGTGCTTTGGTTTTTCAAGCAATATGTCAGATATTAGTTGGCGATATTAACATTTCAGGATACTCACCCATACCACCCTTTCCAGCTGCAGCTTGTACAGTCTTACTCATCCCTTTGCTTTCTGCTCAGGAACTTCATCGGGTTCATCTTTTTCCAGAGCAACTCAAAGACTGTCAGGCGTGAACGGTGTGAAAAAGTGTTAAGGGAGAAACAGGAATGTTGTCATCCAACCCTACACAGTTGAAACGAAGAGGCCGGATAGTTCAAATCTGCCTTGACACCCACGACACAGCCTGATACAGCTGCTCAGCTCTGCAATCTGCGGGGGGGGGGGGTGGCTCTGAAGGTCCATGGTGATGTTCAGCAAAACTGCTCATAGGGACACGAGGTCTGCTGCAGCCCAGCTGGTTTTTGCTAGCAGTAGGTGTAATACTGCTTCTTTAGGGACTTACAAAGCCCCTCCAGGCCAGGCTCGGCCTCCTCAGTACCATTTTTCTTTATCCCCACAGCTGTGCAATGTGCACAGTGCATGAGTAGATCATCTTCAGTCTCTGCACAGCTGTTTGCAAGTGCAGGGAGTGGTCATGGATTTGGGGTCTTGGAGACAGAGAACTCTTGGAGATAGACAACCCTTCCTGCAAAGAAGGTGACTTCAGTTCCCTGAGAATGACAGCAGGGAGGGGGCTCCTGTGTATGGCACAGGTGTGGCTGTGTTTTCCATGATAACATGATCGTGCTGCTGCACAGAGGCAGAACTGTGCTGCTCACAGCAGGCTTGAAGGCTTAATTAAGCTTCTAGTGTTCTATAAAGTTCATTTCACTGTTTGGTGGAGGACAGTTTAGGATAAGCATAATAGGATTACTGCTGCTATATACAGCTGCCTAAGCCAGGAAGTCCTCATAATGGGCCTTTACCCAGTAGGAAAATCTTTCCAGGGGATGTTTTTTATAAACTGTGCCATTACGCACGCTATGAGTGTTTGGGGAGAGGTATCCTGCCTTACGCAGGTTTGCCAGGACCATCCCAGGTAACTGCCTTGGAACGGCACACATGCCGGGGACACTGGCGTTTGCCGCTAACGGTGCAAGTCATGTATCTGCTCTCCCATGGAACGGTCTTTGCTTTTAAGTGCTTCCTCTGATACCAATCCTAGGACTAAAATCCAGGTGCCTTCAGCCTGGTAAGCCCTGGCAAGCCCAGACTGCTCTGTCTTATTCGGCGCTGTTGGGCATAGCTGTCCGGCAGCTGCAGGAGGTATATGACTGCCTTCCCACAGGAGCTGTGAGATGTGGCAAGTCACGAGGCAAGTGTTGGTGTGTGAATGGCTAATTCATCAGCATGCATTATTAGGAGCAGAGACAAGACTCCTGGGCTACTGTGTATGAGAGCCAGAGCCCTGCTGCTCCTTTGGGAGCAGAGCCAGGCTGAGTCTGACGCTTTGTCACTAATCAGAAACAGCTACAACCCTTGGTAGCTATCTGTGACACATGGAGGAGCAAACTGCACCGAAAACAAGATGGATTTTTTAAAGCACCCCGTGCTGACCTCTCACTCAGGCTGTCTTGATTGCTCTTAAAAGAACCACCGTGTGTGAACCCCACCTGCCATGCCTGTGTAGCTGATGCACACAGAGAGCAAGCACTCTTCTGCTCCAAAGCACCCCAGCAGCAGCAAACTGAAGGACATATGCCAGCAGGCACTCTCAGTTCCCCCTGTAAGCAAGAGGCCTCTTTGCATTAGCTCCTGTCCTCACAGAAGTTTAATGTGGTGGGTTTTAATATATTTTGTTCCTGTAAAGGTGATCAGGGCTTCAGTGACTTTTTACAGGAGGAGGCAGTCAACTGAAATGTTGGAAATGCCCTGATGACCAGAAGACATCAGCTAGTGGCGTGGCAGACAGTGTGGAGGGGCAGGAGCTGGGAACACCACAAGAAATGCAGCCCAGCCCTGGGCACACCCCAGGAGCACAGACCTGAGAGGCACAGCGCTGAGCATAATGAGAAGTGTCAGTTGGTCTAGGGGGAGCAGGTATTGCCCTGCCCCCCTAGCTCTGCAGAGCAGCCCCCCTCTGCAACAGTCACAATCACCGCAAGAAGCAGAGGCAGAGCTCAGGTGTGAGCAAATAATCCCACCAATGCTGTTCCAAACAAGGCCAATTCAGGTTGGATTCCTTATCTTTGCCTTTTCTGAGCATCAGCAGGTAATTCACAGATAAAACAATCAGTGCTTATACACACAGGCAGATGCTTAGGAGCTATTCTTAATCTTTCCAAATCCCTTAACATACCTTGTGTATACAGACTGAAACCTGTAGCTTTAGCATGATAGATTGATTTCACACACTATCTCAATAGAAAATGACATTAATAACTAAATTCATATTTTTTTTAGCACTGGCTAAGCTACTGCAGATCACTGAACTGTAGTAAATCTGTCCATGGCACAGCAGCAACTCAGCCAGACCAAGTCCTCTGTGTCTGGTGTTATTGTGTGGATTATATAACACCCAGGTTGGGGAACAGCCACAGGAGAATTTGGCCAAAGAACTGCCGTTTGAGCATACATCATAACCTATCAGCTGGAATGGTTGTATTTATTTTTCATAACTCTCCCAAAATGGAGAAAATGGATGAGAACTGAGTGGGTCATGCAGATTGACAGGGGAAGCTGCTCTGGTGGTCTGAAACCAAGTACTCAGTTTTTTTCACTTCATGCTTTCCTGCATGTGCAACCAGAAATTACCAAGAGGCAGGAAAAAAACACAGACTTCCCTCAATAGCCACCCAGTAGTGAACTGGGCACACATGCTCATGTCTCTGAGCTGTCCTCTCCGCCCCAACACTCAGGCTCTCACCTTGAGCAGCTGGTGTTTTCAAGAAGCATGTTTGGTGCTCACACATGGAGCACACCATATGTCTGGCAGCCCCAGGAGCTCTGTCACTTGGCTCTCTTGCCGAGCAGTGCCCAGCCCAGATCAGGAAGCAGATGTCTTATTATCCCAGCCTCAGTCCTAACTGATGCAGTGTCACTATGCTCATAGGCTTCACCAGGCACCCACTTCTTGCTATCCAAATTTCACCATGGTGTGAACCAGGAGCTAGTCTGCACACAGCTGTTACCCTGTGGCAGCTGGAGGTATGAACTGGGGGCACCTCTGCTTTGCACATACAGCATTAGGGTGAGGAGGAGTGGAGGGGTGTCAGTTTGCAGAGCGGCTGAGTTTTCTATCAGAGCTACTTTACAAGTAGTGGCCAGCACCAGCAATGCAGACTGGCTCCTGTGCACCAGCTGCTTCAGAGACAGACACCTCGCCCTTGTCACTCTGAGAAGTCTGACAAATAGGCTGATCTTCCCTTTCCTTGTGGAGTCAACGGTGTTTGTTTCTCTTGCAGAGCCCTGGGAAACCTGTTGTGTAAGTGTTCATGCAACAGCCTTCCACCACAGTGGCAGAGGCCAAATGTGTTGGGGTTTTGCATGTTGAGTTGCAATGCTGTGTCTGTACGACCAAGCATAAAACCTTCTATACTTCTTGCTTTGCCTTTAGAGGAAAAAATGTTTCCACTGTGTAAATCAAGCTAAGGCCAATCCAAGCTATTGTTTTGACTATGTTTTTATATCTCTTTCAATATACATTTCAGCTCTGCCACCAGTCTGTTAAAAATGCCTGGGTTTGCACATTACTTCATTAGTCTTACTGTCTATCCAGCATTTTTCCATCCTACAGGCTCCACGCTCCTTTTACATCACTACGATTAAATCATTTGCTTAGGCCATTAGCAATGAGGCTCAGTGTTCTTACGTTCCTGGCTCCACAGGAGATGATGTGGGAGAGGGCTGAGGAGGGGGAGTGTGTTGACTTTTAAGTCTCCAGCTGTGTATGTCAGAACAGAGAAGCCCAAGGAACGTATATTTTACAGTGCTGCTGTGCAAAGCAACGCAGCAGAGCAGTGGCTTTGTGTCAAGAAACACTGTGCAGAACAGTTCCTCTGTTTACTTTGTGGAACAGCCTGAACTAGGGAAAGAAAAAGCCCAGAAACCTCACCCAGCAAGTGGATGCCCTTGGCTATTCTGAAGCTGATTCCCTTACAAACGTGGACTGAGGATCATGACCCACACCAATGGCCCAGCTCCAGGTCAGGACGTGCACAAAGCTCACAGGGTGAACCAGTGGCCTTAAAGAACAGGTTTTCCAAGGCTCGATTGTACTGCTGCCGTATCGCCCACTGGGCTGCCATAATTAAGGCTCTGTCAACTTCCAGCAGCCGCCTTTACACGCTGTGATTTTTGTGGGGGTATAATTTAACCCAAAGCTCTTGCTTGGCAGCACATTATTTTAGAGGGTTACTTAAAAACACGTTTAAGCCTTTTCAAATTACAGATTGGCCCCCCAAAAAAATGCTTTCTCAAACTAGGGTCACCAATTTAAATATAGGCATTAAAACTTGGCTGGTAAATTATCTGGGTACCTGTTGGGTGGGGGGTTGTCAGGGGGGCAATTAAGGAGCACTCAGAGGCAGGAGCCTGTTACAGCATTAGTCTTTAGTGTAACAGCAGGCAACTAATAAACTCTTAAAAGAAAGTGATGAGGAGGGAGGAGATCTGCCAGGCTCCCTGTTGGGATAGTATCAGGTGATCTTATGAACAGATTGTTGAAGCCAGGTTGGTTCATAGTCTGGGACAGTTATATCTGCTGCAGGGATCTCTGCACATCAAGCAGCCAAAGGATGAGTTCTCAGTGAGTTTCCAGGCAGGAAAAGGCTCACCTGTAATGTGACATGCACAGAACAACCCCCATGGATGGTTTTAACATTGACAATACAACAAGAGGTACATGTTTTTATTAACTTAGGCCTCATTTGACAGACCCTCATTGAGACAGGGATAGGATAGACCAGAGCCAGCTGGAATGTGCAAGCATTGGGGTGTATGCACCCCATTCCCTGGCCCCAGCAACACATCCAGCCTGTGCCACCCATGTAGCAGGATTCGGCCAAAGGACTGGAGCTCAGCACAGGTTCTTAATGTGAGGATACACCAGGGAGCCCGTGAAACCCCCATTCTTCCGGGGGAAATCCCTGTGATATTGCACCTGAGTGTAGCAGGAGGAAAGGACTATGCATTGAGCCGATGTGCCACCTGGAGTCCATCCACTCGGTGTTCACAGAGCCATTCCTCTGCCAAAAAAAGAACACTAACAGACTTATTTTCTTCAGAATAATAAAACAGAAGAACAGCAACAAAGCCAAGAACGCTGAGATAAGTGACAGAAAAATTTTGGCTTGAATTACTCAAAATAACATTGGCTAGAGCCTGATTCTAAAGCAGTAGACACTGCTACAAATGCAGAGAGTTGGGGATTGTAGAGATTGTTATATTTTTATTGGGGATTGTTATATTTTTTCTTCAATCACATTTTCTTTAACAATAATACTTGGCATTTTTCTTTGAATAACTGTTGTTCCCTCAAAATTTCTAATTTCTTCTACATTTTCCACCATCTTCACATAGAGGGAGATGGCTGCTGTTGCTTTCTGCAAACAGCAACTTTGGAGAGGGGTACAAGGTCCAACATAGATTTCTTTGAGCATTCCAAACTCGTCCAAAAGGCACTTTGGAACCCTCCTTCCAGGAAGACCCCTCTTTCCAGGCTGACCCCTCCTTCCAGGCTGACCTCTCCTTCCAGGCTGCCTTCCATAGGGTCTGAGCATGGTCCCACACCAGTTTCAAGCTCATCTCTTTTGCAATGATTTTTTGGTACCGAGAAAAACATTTTTGCAAGAGACAAAACTAAGAGGTTCAGGTCCATTCCATCACATATTGCAATCTTTGAAAATCCTCTGTCGAAGGTTTTGCCCAGGCTGTGATAGCTCAGAGTATGCACAAGGCTCAGTGTATGATCCCCTCCCCTCTGGTGGAGCAGGGAGGGGGGTTCCTCCATCCTGCACCCAGCTGTGCACAGAGCAAAACCCTCACACTATGGCCATCCGACACTGCTACTGGCAACGTGGGGAGACGTGGCCTTTGCTGTCACTTTGACAAAGCGACCCTGCTGCTTTGTTGCTCTTTGTGCTAATAATATTTTAGCAGTTTTCAAGACTTGTTTTATTTGAGAGATTTGAAAGGTAAACTGTCAGCATTTCAGTGCTCCCCCATGCAGCAGTGAAATAATCCAGAAGCATGGCTTTGCTGGCTGATTTCCTTCCTTTGTGTTTTCATTTGTGTCTCTCCCTTTGCTAACTTGAGTCTTTGTTAGCTTAGTGGTTTAACTGGAATTTGGAGTAAAATCTAGAGGTGTAAAGAGGCTGGATTTGATTAAGACATCTTTAAGTAAGAGCCATCCCTTTCCCTCCTGCTCTGCCAATGAAGTGTTCACAATCTTTTATTCATTTTCCAACAGTGTCATCTCTTGCAAAGCAGCTTTACTATAACCTTCACATTCGCAAGAGCAGGGTTTCAGGCAGAATGCCCCAATTTTGTCTCGTTTGGCATCCAACTTCCCAAAGCCAGAACTGAAATGGGAAGTTTTGAAGCCACACTGCATGGGGCTGGTGGTAAAAGCCTGGCAATGGGGTATGGCTGGGCAGGTGGCAGCTGCCCCAAGAGCTTGGCAGTGCATCCTTTTTTGGTAAGAAAATTACTTCATCCCTCCAGCCTGTTCTGTATTTTGGCAAATCACTGTCCTACTGAAGTGAGGGATTCCTACCATTTACCTCATCCAGGTCAAGAGCAGGATCCTGTAGCTGTGTCTCTCTTTCAGGCACCTCTGTCCATGGAGATAAGTAGATGATGAGTTGGGACTTGCTACAGACAGGAACAATGCAAAACACACAGTGGCTGCCTGCAGGATATAAGGATGCCAATCAAAACTACTTTTAAGTTATTTTCATGTTCCCATTCTATTTTCCTTTTAAATTTTAATTATTTTCATTTTTTCCTTTTGACTTCTTCAACCCTCTAATTTGTGGTCCTAAACTGAAGAGGCTGATGTTTAGATGCAGCTGTCCTCATGGTGTGCATCCACCTGAGATTGGGTGGACACAGTCTGGCCATCTGCCTGTGTCTGGGGCCATGGTCAGCAAAATCCTGGCTTGTCTAGGGCTCCCATTATTAGTTTTTGGCTGGGAGCCTGCCCAGTACATTCATCTCAGCACAAGATGAGACCCTTCAGAGCAGACCATTATTTATTTCTTCTGCAAAGGTACAAAGCCCTAGAGGAAATGAACTAGCCCACACCAGAGTTATGGCATACACATTCAGTTGAACAGTAGTTGCAGCTCCACATCCAGATTATTCATTCACCAGGGAAATAAGGACAGTCCATGTTGGGCAGCCTGCCTGCCTAGGGAAGTTGTCTGCTCCTTGCTCTGCTGATCTTATGCTCTGAGTAACTATTTACCAAGCAAGGCCAATGTCTACTCAGTAATCTGATAAAGATGTTTCTGCCCAGAAGATAACAGAGATTTGAGTCATGGAATCATTAAGCTTGGAAGAAACCTTGAATCTCGTATGACCTTGCCAGCAAAATTCTACAGCCAACAAGAAAATTCTTGCACTGGAATGTTTCAGGGAACAAATATACAAGGGGTTACATTATGAGAATCATTTATTTCTGTAAGGCATTTTTACCACTGCACCTTCCTCTCCATGACTACCCCGCTGGGCAAGGTGAAGTGGAGCAGCAGAGTACAGAAGCTCAGGAGTCACTGCTTAATTTTTTTCCCCAGTGCTTTCAGTGGGCACTCACTGAGCATTATGGTTTAGAAATTTCCAGTCCAGGTGGAAACCCCTCAGGAATAGGCTGTTGTTTGCATGCAAATTGTACAACTGTATCTTGCAACCCATTAATTCATCCACAGTGAAAGCTGGGACTGGAGCACAGTTACTGCTGGTTTACAGAGCTGAAGCACTTTTATGGTTGCAGAGAGGTGGAGGTTGGTCTCTTCTCACAAGTAACGAGTGATAGGACAAGAGGAAGTGGCCTCAGGTTGTGACAGAGGAAATTATTAGGAAACGCTTATTTATGGAAAGGGTCATCAGGCCTTGGAACAGGCTGCCAGGGCGGGGGTTGAATTGCCATCCCTGGATTTTTTTAAATTTGTGCAGATCTGGAGCTCAGGGACATGGTCTAGCAGTGGGCTTGGGACAGCTGGGTTAATGGTTGGACTCACTGATCGTGAAGGTCTGTTCCGGTTTGGAAAATTACATGATTCTTTGGTGTGTGCAGGGATGCCAGGGTGCTGCCACAGCCCTCTGCAGCTCTACAGTAAGTGGGAACACCCCCAGGCACTGGGATTCTTTAAATCCAGCTGGGAACAGTTTAGTTGCAGTTTATTTCTACTACTACTGAAATAATCAAATCATCTCTTGCCATTGGATTTATTTCTTTTTAAGTGCCTTGCTGAAATGACCAGGGGGCTTTCATGTGATGAGGCAAGCAAAGAAAGCTCTCAAGGTCAAACCCTAAACAACCTAATGACCTTGGGACTCAGATCTGACCTCCAGTAGTAGCAATGAGCCAGAAGATGAACAGTTCAGGAACCAGCAAATGAAGCTTTTGAAACCAGTAGTACCCTCTGGCAGTGAGCAATCAATTCACAGAGAAATGAGATGGGGGTGGTGGCAGGGGTGAAATAAAGATGTCCCGTTGAGCCAGGCTGCAGGAAGGGCAGAGCAATAAAGCTGGACTGTCTCATAAATAGAGCAGCACCTTTTCTCCTTCTTCTTTCTTTCCCAGGGAATAGTGGCCATGGAAACAGACACACTTTGTGCCCTCTGAAGGGGACGCAGGAAAGACTGGGTTGACCCTACCTGCAACAGGTTAATTGGGACACGCAGCTCCGCTGTCACTACCCTTAGGGTGTTTTTTCGTCTTTGAGAAATACAGGAAAACAATAAGGCAGCATTAGCTCCCCCAAAGAGCCTGGCCACCCAGGACTGCCTTGGGAGTTACCAGCTCATTCCCTGTAATGGGTGGAAAGCCCTTAGCTACTAGGGATTCTCATTCACATCTGTGCCAGATGTCAACCATTGCAAGGTTATTCCTAGAGCCCCTGGTAATTCCTATAAACCTATTTCCCTGGCATGCTAGGAACTTTTTTCCCCAGTAGTATTTTGTCTTCTTTAGGCAACATCCAGTTTAGACTGGAATTGTTTTTCCCCACTCAGTAGTCAGTAGTGGGTTTCTCCCTGTGCAGGGCTTCCTCTGTGTCTTATTTCCCAATGTGTTGATGAGCTTCTCCCTGCACTAGGTCCAGCAGCTTTCGTCAGGCAGCAGATAATTGTCACGTGTATGCTCTGTGCTGGAGATTGCATTCATTAAAAGCTGTGTTCTGATACCTAGAGAGGAGCTGGGACCATTTGCAAATCTTGCTCTGTTGGGGATTTTTGACATTTTGTCCTGATGAGGCCAGCTGGCAGCACAGAAGTAGGTGCAGATGTGCAAAACAGTAGGAGCTCCCAGGATTACCCCTTCCAGCAGGGAATGGGTAAATGCTCCAGTTCAGCAATCAGCGTTTTGCAGTAGCGTGAGCCATTTGCATGCCTTGTCCAGAACCCAGTTAGTGTCTGGGCTTTGCTGTGGGTGAGCAAGCGTATGCAGAAAGGGTTAAGCGCTGCCCTTGGGAAGGTGGGTCTTACCAGTTTGTCAAGATGGAAGAGCAGAGAGCTGAAGCATCTGCCAGAGCTCATTAGGAATAATGCAGCCTGATCCGAGACAGAGCTTTATCCAGTGGCTAAAGGAAGCCGCAGGGTGGCTTTCGTCTGACCTTGTGCGGGATTGTGTGGTCCCTGCCCGGGGCATGGCCTCTGCAACCCGCCTGCTCTTTCCAAAGAAAGTTACTGCAGATGGAAGGAACAAACACTTCTGCTGCAGGGACTGTGGCACTCAGGCGCTGAACATGTCACAGCCCCTGGGCCTTTAGAGGGTTATTTTCTGCTGGCCAGGCAGAGCCTTCATTGGAACATCCAAACAACACTGGAGCTGCTTCCCTGTGGTGACTCGGGAACCACAGTAGGATGAGCCAAGCAGACCCACACTCCAGGGGAAACCAGTTGCTCCAGACAGGGACCATTCAGCAGAACAGCAATGAAATTTCAGAGCAGAACCACAAAAGAGAAGTGACCTGGCCCTGGTCACACACGGTTTGTGTTTTGCAAACCCCAAAGCTGTCATGCTCGCAGTCTGCTCCATGTGCCAGATAACAGCACCACATTCCTGATAGACAGTCCTGAGTTTCCCAGGACATCACAACTGTGTTTCCCTGCAATGATAATTCTATCTTTGGCCAACAAAACTCAGGCTCTTTGATATGCATCTCTCCCAACGCGCTATGTAGTGCGTGTTTGTTTAGCAAACAGTTACTAGGAGGCCTTGGAAGGCTTAAAAAAAAAATTATACAGGGTATTATTATTCATGGATGGAAGTGGGGAGGAGAAAGAAAAACACTGCTAATGTAGCCAACAAGTTCAAGTAAGGTTCAACTTTGCTGTTCCGAATTCTGCTGCTATGATAATGAGACAGTCAAATCAGTTCAAAGAAGAGCTCAGGAAGGCTCAGCTTGTCAAAAAACTACATTCATTTAGGCCTTACCTCGAGTACTGGGGGCAGTTCTGGGCCGCTCAGTTCAAGAAAGAGATTGAGATGTTGATGTGGGTCCAGAGCAATGATGGGACTGGAGAGAAAGTCTTATGAGGAAAGGTTAAGGGAGCTGGGAGTGTTTAGACTGGAAAAGAAGAGACTCAGTGGGGGACCTTATCACTCTCTACAACTACCTGAAAAGAGGTTGTAGACAGGTGAGGGGGGTCAGGCTCTTCTCCCAGGCAACTAGTGATAAGACAAGAGGGTAAGGCCTGAAGCTGCCAGGGGAGGTTTTTGTTGGATGTTAGGAAGCATTTCCTCATGGAAAGGGTGGTTGCACATTGTAATGGACTGCCCAGGGCAGTGTTGGAGTCCCCATCCTTAGAGCTATTTAAGAAAAGAGTGGACATGGCACTTAGTGCCCTGGTCTAGCTGATGTGGTGATGTCAGGTCATAAACTGGACTTCATCTTAGAGGTCTTTTCCAGCCTCAATAATTCCTTGACAAGATTCATTTCTGCCAGGCAGTGTAGAGCATGGTATCATCCTATATTGACATCAAACCTCCAAATAAATAAATAAAAAGAAACTGAAATACGTGGTAATACCTGGTGGTAGTCTTTGCAGTCTGCATGTTGATTAAAATACAGTGCAGCACCCAGCACTGTTCTGCTGCCATTTTCAGCAAACCTTGCTTCCTCTTCTCCTCTCTCCAATAAATATCCACTGCAAGGCAGAACACCTGCATTTCCCAAGCAGTTTTAGGTGACAGTTTTGCTCGTGACTATCCCAGGAGGGTGACAGTAGTGGGGTGATTTCAGAGCTCTGTGCTGATAAGAGGACAAGAGAAGGAAGGGGCTGCAACGTGTGATGTCTATCTCATGGCAGCACTGCCTGTGGCCTCTTAGGAGTACACTGCTGTGCAGTATCACAGGAAAGGGTCACATAAAAGATTTCAAAGTAATCAGAAAAGAAGTAGCTCTCCAGAGAAGGTGTTTATTTTTTGTGGTTTGAAAAATCTTGCTCTTGTGTCAGTGTCCAGAAGTTGGGAAACATGGCAGAGAGTGCTCCCCAGTTGCCAGCCAACACTCTGGAGAATTTGGGATTTTTCTGAGCTTGAAGTAGTTTGAAGAAACAAAACCAAAACATAACAAATACCAAAAGCTCCAAACCCCAACAATGAATCAAGCACGCATCTCCACACTTCAGTTTTGTCTTCTCTATTTATAGCTAGAATGCATCAAAATTGTCTTACTGAGCTGAGATCAAACTCTCTTGTTGAAATGCTGATGAAGAGCTGCTTGTCTTTTGTCTTCAAACAGATTCACTCCCCACAGTCTCTGCTTAGCACTTGCTATGGTCTTGTACTAACATGAATGATTAACTGCCAAGGATTAGCTATTAGCTGCTTTTGTACACTGTATACACTTGTTGCTATGTATTAAATATCATCAATTCATAGAATCATCAGTGTTGGAGGAGACCTACAAGATCACCAAGTCCAACCTTCAACCCAACCCCATCATGCCCACTAAACCCTAGTGCCACATCTACTAGTTTTATGGACCCCTTTAGGAACAGTGACTCCACCTCCTCCCTGGGCAGCCTGTTCCAGTCCCTGACTACTCTGTCGGGGAAGAAATTTTTCCTGATATCCAGTTTAAACCTCCCCTGGCACAACTTGAGGCTGTTTCCTCTTGTTCTACCACTAGTGACTTGGGAGAAAACACCAACCCCCACCTCTCTACAACCTCCTACCAGGTAGCTGTTGACAACAATAAGGTCTCCCCTCAGCCACCTCTTCTCCAGACTAAACAAACCCTGCTCTCTTTATCTGCTCCTCATCAGGCCTGTCCTCCAAGCCTTTCACCAGCTTTGTTGCTCTTCTTTGGACACGCTCCAGCATCTCAGTGTCCTGGCCGCAATACTGAGCCCTGGGGAACACCAGACTTGTGACTGGCCGCCAACTCGATTTCACTCCATTCAACACAACAGTCTAGGCTTGGCTATGAAGCCAGTTTTTTACCCATCAATGAGTCCACCTCTCTAAGCTGTTCTCTAGAAGGCTGTGGGATACTGTCAAATGCTTTACTGAAGCCTAGGGAAACAACTACCGTCTTCCCCTCATCCACTAGGTGGGTCATTTGGTCATAGAAGATCAGGTTGGTCAAGCAAGACCTACCCTTTATAAACCCCTGCTGGCTGGCCCTGGATTCCCTGGCTGTCCTGCACTTGCTGCGTGAGCTCAGGATGAACTGCTCCATAATCTTCCCCAGCAGCGAGGTCAGGCTGACAGGGCTGTAGTTGCCTGGGTCATCCTTCCTCCCTTTCTTGTGGATGGCCATGACATCAGCAGCCTCCACACATCTGGGATCTTTCCTGTTTGCCAGGAGTACTGATAAATGATGGGGAGGGGCTATGAGTAGATATGTGATATCTAATCCAGTTTTTAGTGTGTTTCAGTGTGCTTGAGATTAAACCACGGGCTCTGTGCGATGCTGTAAGGAAAAGCCTTGGGAACCCAGGGTACACTCATGTGTGAATGTGTCCCTGCATCAAAGCCATTCTGTCTGATGTAAGGTCTGCCCATGGAACGTGGAGATAATGCCGGGTGTGATAGAAAGCAGAGAAGTGATCAGGAAAACAAGTGATCTTAGCAGAATAAAGGACTAAGAACTGGGAAGGTCTGGAGATCATGGAGAGATCCTGCAGAGATGTTTCCCACCACTTGTGGCCTTCACATATCTCTTTAGCAAAAAGAGAGGGGCTAATACTCAAATTTCTTTGCAGGCTACTTGTAAGGAATAAACAATTACCAGCTGTAATCCCTTGTGCAAGCCCAAAGCTCTCCCAACAGTGCAAGGCATGTCAGCAAAGCTTCTTTTACCTCAGGCTGTCAGTGACAGGCAAATTCTAGGGCTGTGTAGCCTGGGCAATGTGCACCCACAGTACAAGAGGATTTCTCTCCCTGAAGGAACGCATGTAGTCCAGCTTTTGAGAAATGCCTCAGCCTCGATTTTGTGCCTTTGTTCCAAATGTGAATGACCTCTCTGAAACCTGCTGGAGAGGCCTCCCATGACCTGCAGTAGGACTCAGGTACAGCAGTCCCACTAAGTTAGAGTCAGCCCTTAGGACCAGCTTCCTGAAATGCTCAGACAGTTGTGTGGCAGACCCATGCAAACAGATTAAGCAGGTAGAGAATACTGCCACTGCCTTTCTATTTGTAGGGATTCACTGTTCCTGCAGGCTTCCCGGTCTCTTCACAATGTCATTTGTGTGGCTGATGCTGGTAACAGGATTTGCCACTTCTCTTAACACATTTCTGGAAGAAACATTAAACAGGTCACTGATTTTGCAGACAAAACATCACCTGAGCTCTGTTCTAATTTCCTCAGTATGTGACAACCCAGTATGATATCAATGACTAGGTAAATCTCCCTGCAGCAGAATTGATTATACCCTTTGCTGAGGAAATGGCAGTGGAACAGGCTTAGTCTTCCAAAACATTCCACACTATAATATGCAGGACTAATGTGCCTCAGATTTGAAAAGAATTAATATCAATTATTCTCATGCATATTAATGAGAGGGAGACTGGTTTAGCAATCAGGCTAATAGTTTTTTGCTTAATTACATTTAGTTGATTTCATGCTATCTTGGCACATTCCTGACTGAATTTAACCATTATAGAAGAAACTCTCCTACAGCTACTCCAGCAAACCCCAACACCTCAAGCTCAACACCCCCTCTAAATAGCATCTAAGTCTGAACAGACTGCTTGGGACAGAGGATGTTCATCACCAGTGTTTTATCTCCCTGGTGCAGAGTGAAAATCACGGAGATACCTTGAAGGCCAGTTCCCAGGTGTTCACTAGCGTTGAGGATTATGGCATTCATTTTTATTTCTCTGAATCCAAACCTTTGTCTTCTTGAGTAGCAGACATGTAGCAGGAAAGGGGAGAACCAAGCTGGAGGGAAGCTTTTGTCTGGGTAGGTGTTCTGGATCCTGTTGTGGATAACAGCTTGCAAAGAGTTGATGAGGAGGTGGGTTGTTCTGTGCATTGCAGAGTGGGCTTTCACCATTAGGTGTCTGCCAAGGAAAGACTAGGCTGTGCCATACTACACTGCCACTCTGGCTTCTCTGCTTCAAGCCCAGCATTTTGCACAGCACAAAGAGTAGGAACATGGGTGCAAGATGAAGACATAGTGGGTCAGTCAAGAGGCCTGAGGAGAGTGATGGTAGGAACCATTAGGGACATTCCTAGGCCTTCCTTGGGAGCAGGTATCATCTTCTGATGTGCAAGACCTGAGCAGAGCATGTTATCATGGTGTCAGGGTGGCAGTAAGATTTGTCTACATCAGTGTGCAGAGAGGGTATGCAAACCATTTAAATCTGTCTGGTGCCATTGGAGTTTGATATCTTGCAGCCGCACTGCTTGCTGGGGTTGCGGTGTTCCTGAGCAGAAGACAAGGCCAGGAGAAAAATGGGAAACTTGAACTCCCATGTGCCACTTGTTAGTTTTTCTTTTTTTATTTTCCCCATGTTAGCAGCAAGAGCAAAAATAGGATGGATGCTCTCCTCTCATCCTCTCTTGAGCACTATCACTGTGCTGACATCTAAAGGCAGTGTCCATGAAGTTTGTCTTCTCAGTGTTCTCATTCATTTATCAATTTCTTTTGAGTGCAGCATTTGCATCTGGGCTTTGCAAGGAAGACTAACACTGCTTATCATTTCATGGGGCTCATTTAATGGGGCTTGATCACTCTCTGACAACTAAACTCGTTCTTAACAGCATTAAGGAATTTACAGGCAGCTATGCCCAAAGGCTACTTTTCTGCCCACTTCAGCTTAGTCAGCAGCAGTTGTAGCTGCAGCTCTTTGGGTGCCTGTAGGCAAACAAGCCATTGATAAATAATCAACAGAAGTATCATATCCCCTTTTAAACCAAATAGACTTACTCTCTCACCAGATAAAATCATTACAGCTATAACTGAAATAAAATAATTAACAGTTATTCAATCTGGGATTTTCCAGGCAGTGTCAAAATTAGTAGACCTTGTATATGCAGAGATGCGTACATAGAACATAGGAGTTTACATTCTTAGAGCACCACAGGGATGTGAGTGTGCTGCTATGTACAAAGTCCTACCCCTCCAGAGCACAGATCTGCTGTGAATGGGTCTCTGCCTTGGGGCAGGATGCAGAAGGAGTAAGTAAAGTGCCATACCAGGGACCGCTCCTGAGCGGTTTATCATGCTCAAGAATCAGTGGGACTTAAGGGAGATTTTAGAGATTTCAAGGTCTTACGTTGCACCTTAACATCCTATCATATGAAAAAAGCAGATTAAAAGTTCTCTCTATTTCCCTTGCATCCCTATCCTCATCTTATTGTAATGTCCCAACCTTTCATTATGGCCTCATCAGTTTCTAAAAATAAACCATGTTGCAAGACAAACAGAATCATGGTATCAGAAACTGAACTCTTCCAGTTAATGAATAAATAGGCATTTTCTGGTGAAGTTTCTTAAAACAAGTCCCTGTCAATAAATACCATAGATATGTATAGCTGCCGTGAGCAGGAGACGTTATTCCCGTGCAGAAGCAGGGAGGAGATTAAGGAACTCTCCATCTGTTTCTGCACTGTGCAGCACGTGGGATATTGCTCAAAATATACTGTGCTCTCTGTTTCTCAGAGCCTGGGGAGACAGAGGCTGGCATAGGCATGGTAGGATGGACCTGGACAACCTGACTCAAAGTATATTTATTGTTTGCTTGAGGAAGTAGGGGGGCTGCAGGAAAAGTCCCTTAGTAACTGGAGCATATGAATAAAACCTGCTCCTCATGACAGGTTTGTTCTTCAGGCCTTGATGGAGCTAAAACAGCACATTAGACAAAACCATTATTGAACTTCTTGATTACATAATTTCCTCATCGTATTTCCAAGAATATTGAATCTATATTCAAACACCCTCCTACCTTCTCCCACACACCACCTCTTCTCCTTGCTATATCAGCTTCATTACTGAGCATGAAGACAAAAAAAGTATAGGGCATGTTGCCATGAGCAGATAGAGCTCAGATGCTTACACTGAGGCTTTAGAGCCATCTATGGGATTTGGACAGCCAATCCTCATTAATTTTAATGGTCTTGAAAGTCTCCGGTCTTACACCTTGACCTTAGTTAGGTTCTTTAGCAGTGCAAAGAGCAGATAATCACACAATTAATATCACCAAACCTAAAGAGTGGGTTAGTCCCTGCTGCCTGAAACTTACCCCACTCTGTACTGTCTGGGGGGTGATGTGCATTTGCAGAGCCTTGCTGCCCACAAACTGCTGCTACCACAAGCTTGAGAGGGAGAATGAGAGAGAGAGAGACAAAGGAAATTTCTGGTCAGACAAATTTCTTTGCTGGAGCTCTCTTCCCCTCAGAGATGAGCACAGACATTGCTAACAGAGAAAGAATCCATGGGGCCACTCTCACCCAGTAAGCAGGATCAGGGCAGTGCAGGTGAGTATCTCCAGAGACATATGACACAATAGATGTTGCCTTCTGAGTTTTGGGGGGGGATTTTGGAGGAGGTGGGTATTAATGAATTGCAAGCACGGCACATCCATCCTGCCTCGGGAAGCAGCAGTTGCACATAAACTGGCTGCACTTACTCACGTAATCAGCTTGCTTGTCTCATTTGCATGTGTAATAACCAGCACATACGTACAATCACGCTAATCACTCCAAGGCAACTGCTTTACATTCATTCAAAACTTTGCCCTGCCTGTCCTTGGGTTGTTTATCTTTCGCAAAGGAACCATAGCAGCAACCCAGAGATTCAGTCAATAAAATCCTTTTCGAAACAGTCATTTTAGTGGAGGAGTAGTTTTTTCTGGACTCCTGCCCATACATACTGAGACTTCAACTCCAAGCCAGTGCTCTCATTAGGAGCCCATCCAATACTCTCTGCAAGTCACCTAGAAGAGTACTTGATGGGGAATTTCACAATTTATGGTATATTGCTGCAAGTGAAATGCAAGAGTAAATACAAAAGCCAAGACAAAGGGAACTACACAGCAGTTGGTGAGCAGAAATGGTCTGAAAGTTGTGCAGGGAAAAGCTAGCCTTAAACTAGTCTTTATGATGGTCTGCTGTGGGTACCTGACTAGTAAGACAAGAGCTGGCAGGGCTCTGACAAACCCCATGTAAGAACAGTAAAGAAGAGCTCTCATGGATGTGGCACCAGAAACACATGAGTTTCCTCATCTGCCTCTGCCACCAGTGTGACCTGACCCCGGGCTAGTCATGCCATTCTTCTGTCACTCCAAATCTTTGTCCTAGCTCTCCAAATTTTAGGCTATAGGCTTTTCCATTGTTCTAGCCATGTATTTAATAGGACATACTACAGAGATAGGACATCCCACTGAGAAGTTATGGATGTGCCTGTGGTAATATTGGAGGTGTCAGCCCCAATGACAGATCAACACATGCCAGATAAGCCAGCAGTAAGACTTATACAGAGGGTACAGTTAGCTCCGTAAGTGGGAATACGCACATTTCAGCAGCACTCACATCTTACAGGCCCCCAGCGCTCAACTGGGTCCTTCTGCAAGCCCAAATCTACACTCTGGGGACCTTTCTGTTCTTGAGACTATTCAACCTCAGCTCTTTGACTGCCAGTCAAGAAGTTGTCACCAGCACAAAGCCTTGTGGGCTGTTTTTTTTTAAGGAATCATGAAAACTAGTGCTATAGGAGGAGGCTTACATTTCAAGCAGCAGTTAGCAGGTGATGGTGCAGGAAGGTTTTGGGTCAGTACTCTGGAACAAGGACAACAGGCACTTTTTTCCAGTGACCGCTTGCCTAAGCAGCTGGAGCCTCATTCACCTCAGAAAGATCATTCCTGCTCAAGTCCACATTTGTCCTATTGGCTTTTCTTGTTAAAGGGTATTGAACCTGAAAAAGGAAGGTGGGCCAAAAGGCTAAGAATCAATTGAAAGGGTGCCTGCCACACAGAACATCTCAAGAGGTATTCTTGTCTTTCCTTCAGTTTTCTGTCTCTCATTACTGACAGTGGAAAACACAAAAGCCGCCAAGCTGGAGGTTCAGTATGGCCAAGATAGGAAACCTTATTAGACTGACAGACGGTGATTTCTGTAATCTGAGGTTCCAGACTGTAAATACACTGGGATAGAGCCCTGTGCCACTGAATGCAGTGATCTTGCTTGACAGCAGCAGCTGGATCCAGTTTGTTGTGATAAATTGCTCCTTGGGTGGAGCAGCTGAGTGGTGGATGCTACCAGGACAAAGTAGGCTTTAGAGCAGGGAGATATTTATATTATTAGGGTTTTCCACAGGAGATATTTCTTCTCATGAGTATTTTGTACTTTCCAACTGACAAGTTCACTGGATACCTGAGGACAATCATTAAGAAGTTTTTCCTAGCCTGACAAGATTCCCAAAGATTGCAGTAGATCAATACGAGGGAACATCTGTGTCTTAGGAGCAAAGGTGACATACTGATGAAACTTGCAGAAGAAATAATAACAGGCTGTCATGTTTATTGCTTAGCTCCATGGTTAAGTCTGCTAAACCAAAAACAAATTTTACCCTCGGATCTCCTAGTTTTCAATTTCGTGTTCATCTGGCATTGCCTTCATCTTCAAAGCAGGAAGGTATATCAGAGAAAACAGAAGTTTTGACACCAATTACTGCTGCTGGATGCCATCCACTAAATCAAGATGGAGTGCTAATATTTACACTAAGAGCAAAGGAGATAAAACACCCTAAGTACATCTAAGTCTATACCTAACCCTCTGTGTACAGTGGGTAAAGATGAAACCAGGCAAGGAAATTGAAATTACCATTTAAAACTTCCCAAACACCTTCAGAAATGTTGGGCTGTAAACAAAGAAATGACAGCAAAGCCACTAGCAGAGTCTTCTAGGAAAGCAAATCAAGCTCCCTTCTTCCCAGGGGTATTTCCAGGTCTTCAGGAGATGGTCTTTTGGAACAACCAACCATGTAAAAGTAGTTCACATCTAAATTTCTCCCCACTTCACCGTGGGACACTTACCTTTTATTTTGTTCATTGATATATACGATTGAAGCCATCTGTTCAAGCATTTTTCCCTGTGTCCCTCTGCTTCTCTTCATGCCATAGTTCTTTCTGCTTTAATTTTTGAGTCTTTCCCACATGTTCTTTTTCTCACTGACCCAAGAATTTTCTCAACAAGACAACTTCCTCATTGCACTATTTGTTTTGGGGCTGTTGGCATTTCAGAAGGAAGTTGATGGAAATGGAAGGTAGCCAGGAGGAGGCAGAAAGTTTGCTAGCACAGTACAGCTAACAATAAACATTCTTTTTTGTAACCTGTTTGAAAAGGAAAAGGGGAATTTTCCCAGTATTTTTCCTGGAAACTATTTAGTAATGAGGCTGCTCTACATTCCCAGTCCTAGAGCAGTGCACAGAAGGTTGTTCACACTGTTCACTTCTTCCATTTAATCCAATTTAGACACTGAAACCAGGGTGTTTAATGGAGTTAAAGTTTTGTTTCTAGTCAAATCTCATTCTTCAGGTAACATTACTAGGTCTGCGGTGTCATGCATAGATCACAGCTGTATAGTACACTTATTTGAGTGAGATAGAAGTTAAATTATTTCATGGCATTGGTTGGAAAGGATTTTCTTAACAGTGAGTGGATTTTAAAACGCATGTTGAAATTGACTTCTATTTTATTCTCTTCAAATTTGCATTCCAAAATTGAAACTCTTGCCTTGAATTTGAATTATTTTTTTTTTATGGTATATGGGCTTCTGTCCTAAAATCATAGCTAAGCCTTGCCTTGTGAATTTAGTTCAGGTGAAGCTTCTGTAGACCATTTCTGGTTTTTAGCTTAGGAGATGTGAGGCTCTTCTTGAGAAGACTGCAGTGTTTATGAAGCATATTGGACTGCAGCAAGGCTTGTTCCACTCACATTTAGGGATAAATGTTCAGAAGTGTGCTATTTCCTGGCTGTTAGGATGTCTATGCTGAGCTTGGCCAAAGAGAAAGCCTACAAGAATTTCCTTCTCCGCTGCTCCAGGTGGTACCTGTGCATGTTCTGGTATTGTGAGGCTAGCTGAGAAAGGTCACTGTGAGGAAACCTAAAATCCAATTTTATGGACAAGGAAGGAGTGGGTCAGATTTGCAATTCATGATGCAGAACTCTTGTCATACATTGTATAAGTCACTGCTTAATATTGTGTCACCATGCCATAGGTTACAATTGATTTTATGCTGCTTTTCTATTAAGCAGGAGCAAGCAAGCAGAAGGGACCAGATTACACTGAAATGAATACATAAAACATTAGTCACATACACGCGTGTTTTGAAATCGTTGCTGTATTTTGGCAGTAACCTAAGAAACTAGATATAACCCATCCAATTAACAAACTAGAGAAAGAATTCACTAGGAGGATAAAACACCCCTCAAATTGTCTGTCAGCTCTAAAACCTCCCTAAAATCACTTTAAAAGAAGATATAATTAGGGAAAACTAGGAAGTATAGAATTAATGTCTGTAAGAAACAGATATGGAAGGGCAGTCTGCCTACACCATCTGAAACCTGTCAATCTAGCACTCCATGCTTCCTAGCCCTGCATAGAGTCAGTGGCCCAAGATCTGATCAGATTTAGGTGGGTTTTTAGGGAGGCTGCTCACAGCAGACACCTTTCCATCACAGAATTAGTGGAGATGGAAAAGACCTCTAGGAATCAACTAGTCCAATGCCCTCACTAAAGCAGGATTACCTAGAACACATTGCACAGGGCTGCATCCAGACAGGTTTTGAATACCTCCAGAGAAGGAGTCTCCACAATCTCTTTAGGCAGCCTGTTCCAGTGCTTTGTCACCTGCCCAGTAAAGAAGTTTTTCCTCATATCTAAATGAAACCTCCTATGTTCCAGCTTGTGCCTGTTGGTCCTTGTGCTGTCACTCAGTAGCCCAAGAGCTGGTTTCTGACAATAGATGAAATCTATAGAGGTTGGACCCGTCCTGCCTTGACAGTGTAGATGTTGCAGTTTGGTTTGTCTGGTTGAATTTGCTCTTTGCCCTGTCTGTGCTGAGGAACTAGGATGGACGGTCAGTTGCATGGGGAGTAACTCAGAGCAAGAAATGTTTTAAGAAGTTTGGTTAAGTTTTCCTTAATTTCACAACAGTCACATTTCAAATCAGTGACAAGTCATCGAAGAATTGTATCACTTGTCTGCTTGTGCGTGGTAGAATTGTATGCACGTCTCTGTAATTAGCCACAGGCACCCAGCATCACAGATGTAACTGAGCATTAAATGGAGGACATCACTCTGATCGAATCGTGCGTTCACAATTTCATTCCTTCTTGCTTAGATTTCAGAGCCTGCTGTCCAGATGGGCTTTGTTGGGCACCTAATTAGTAGTTAATCAAAAGCTCCTGCTGCGAACTGCTTCACAGCCTTCCTGGCATCCAAACTGCTTGGTACGTGTTCCTCGACTACACAGAGATGAAGGCACAGGAGCTGAAGTAGTTGCTTTATCCCTGCATCTGACATAACTGAAGCAGCTGCCAAAATAAAATCCCTCCAGGATGCACTGGTTATCTGACTTCTGTGTTCTAAGAGCAAAATTAGTCTTAACATACATAACTGGAAATACAGCCATGCACTGATGGCCATGTTAGACAGTCTAATGGATTCTGAGATTAACTCACTGTTTTCTCTTCCCTTTCCAGATTTTGGCAATCATTTCCATCATGTTTATTGTACTATCTACAATTGCCTTGTCCCTTAACACACTTCCTGAACTACAAGGCGTGGATGAATTTGGGCAGACCACAGATAATCCTCAGCTTGCCCACGTGGAAGCGGTGTGCATTGCATGGTTTACAATGGAATACCTCTTGCGGTTCCTATCGTCGCCTAAGAAATGGAAGTTTTTCAAAGGCCCGCTGAATGCTATTGATTTGCTAGCTATCTTACCCTACTACGTCACTATCTTCCTCACAGAATCCAATAAAAGTGTACTTCAATTCCAAAATGTTCGACGAGTGGTCCAAATATTTCGGATTATGAGGATACTACGGATTCTAAAGCTAGCCCGACACTCAACGGGTTTACAGTCCTTGGGGTTTACACTGAGAAGGAGTTACAATGAGCTTGGATTACTCATCTTGTTCTTGGCCATGGGCATTATGATCTTTTCCAGTTTAGTGTTTTTTGCAGAAAAGGACGAAGATGATACAAAATTCAAGAGCATCCCAGCTTCTTTCTGGTGGGCAACAATCACCATGACAACGGTAGGCTATGGAGACATCTACCCCAAAACACTTCTAGGTAAAATAGTAGGAGGACTATGCTGCATTGCTGGAGTGCTGGTGATTGCTCTTCCCATCCCAATTATTGTCAATAACTTCTCTGAGTTCTACAAAGAGCAGAAGAGGCAGGAGAAAGCCATTAAGCGCAGGGAAGCTCTTGAAAGAGCAAAAAGGAATGGCAGTATTGTCTCCATGAACATGAAGGATGCATTTGCCCGCAGTATAGAACTCATGGACATTGTGGTTGAAAAGAATGGAGAAAGCATAACCAAAAAGGATAAAGTTCAGGACAATCATTTGTCTCCTAGCAAATGGAAATGGACCAAGAGAACGCTTTCTGAAACTAGCTCTAGTAAATCTTTTGAAACTAAGGAACAAGGATCACCAGAAAAAGCCAGGTCATCTTCAAGTCCCCAACACCTGAATGTCCAACAGCTAGAGGACATGTACAACAAAATGGCAAAGACTCAGTCCCAACCAAACCTTAATACTAAAGAGTCGAGTCAACCTGGAAAGCAAAGTGAAGAGCTAGAAATGGAAACCCTTCCCGGCCCTATGGTGCCCTTGCTGACGACTCGCACTGATGGGATCATTGACATGAGGAGCATGTCCAGCATTGACAGCTTCATAAGTTGCACAGCAGAGTTCCCAGATTCTGGGAGGTTTTCCCATAGCCCGCTCTCTACCCTCCCCTACAAAGGTGGCATTAATGTGATTCAGGAGCAGAGCAGGCCAGAGGGGAGCAGTGCCAGGTTTGTGGAAATGAACCCAAACTCTGAGGGCAGCCACCGGTCTGCTTTTTTCATAGAAAGTCCTAAGAGCTCTGTAAAGGCTAGTAACCCTTTAAAACTAAGATCTCTGAAGGTTAACTTCATGGAAGAGGACACCAGCACATTAGTACCTGCATCAAATGTACTGAGACTATATTCAGACCCTCTGAAGAGCCGGGGAGCTGCTGCCGCTGCCACAGATACTTCCTTACTCTCTGAGAGATCTCTAATGAGCCCAGAAACCTCGATCTACACAACTGCGAGTGCAAGAACACCCCCAAAGTCCCCAGAGATGCAGACGGGCATAGCTTTCAATTTCCATGACGCTGGTATACACAAATACATAGACGCTGACACTGATGATGAAGGTCAGCTGGTTTATGATTCGAGTCCACCCGGCAATGTGAGTCCCAAGTACAGTGTTACAAACAGTGGCTATCTAAAGCAGAAGGACAGTGTTTATAGAACAGAGAAAAACCATCTAGAAGCTGCTGCTTTACCCACCTCCCCTAAGCTGATAGGACAAAACTGCATTTACTCAATGGAAGGTATCACTGGAAGAACCCAGGGCAATCAGGAGACTGTCAGACTAGAAAATCACATTTCCCCAGAAGTCCATGTATTACCAGGCAGTGGAGGACATGCTAACACACATGATCAAAGCATCTGAGATGGGCTCCAAAAGAACTTACTGAAAGTTTAAAGGAATGTCTTTACAGTCAACATGAAAAAAAGAGCTTCTGCATGGCATGAACTCGGCTGAAACAAGCCACCTGTTTCTAAAAGTCTGGGGGAGGTCCAGTGTGGGTTTGTGAAAATGTCCTTCACTGAAACAACTCTAAAGACATTGCCCACATCAGTCAAAAATAAGGATTGCAAATCACGATCACACATTTCTCTCCTTTCATGTTGTCCAGTGAAGCCAATGTGACCAAATATCCATCCATTCCCCTTGAACTCTCGAGCTCCTTTTGGAAATATTAACATCTGATTTGCATTAGTTCCATAAAGGATGCCAAGGCAGCCAGATTTGAACTCTGGAATAAATTGCTGGGGTTGGTATAAAGCTATCAAAAACACAATGCTCACTGCTTCAGGGCAGCTGTTCCCCATCTACAGCTTTCTCTGATGGATATTATGTCTAAAGGTAACAGGGAACACTTGCATTATTGGAAAATCCAAGTGTAAAACAGTTTAAACAAATAACAGTCTAGGGAAACTGATTATTAAAATGCTCTGTTTGTGTTTGACAATGCGATATCCTGTAGGACCTGATGTTTTCTTTTGAAATATCAGCAGGGTGAGTTGCACCACTTGTATCTAATTCCAAACATCCCCTAGAACATAGTGAAACCTGCACTTACCCTCTGCTAAAAATTCAAAACCTGCCCTGGGGCCAGTGCATGGCCCACAGGGGACCCACAGCCCATGCTGGGAAGGAGTGAAGGCGCCATGCAGAAGCGGGACTCTCCAGGGGCATCACAGCCAGACCCCCTTCCCGGTGCCGGGGAGCGTAGGGCTGTAAGGAGAGCTCGGCTCTCGCCCTACCCTTCGGTGGAAGGGAGATGCTCGCTGCCCTGACCTGCGGGGTCGGCCAAGCACATGCTGGGGGCACCGAGAAGGCTCCCTGGGCCTCCTCGTCTCACCCACGTGCTGTAGCCAGGTGTTGGCCAATGTCTCGCCCTTGGCCTGGGAGAGGAACCGATCGGTCTGAAGCTTTTTGCGTCCGAGCGGCGCGGTGAAAGATATGCAAGCGTTACATAAATATGCAAAAAGAGGGATTCGTTAGCGACCCACCCCGGGCCTGGCTGTGCTCTCTCTCGCGAGGAGGTCAGGCAGGAGCGGCTCCTGCAGAGCTGCTGTGGGAAGCAGCTGCGAGAGACAGGAGAATCAGGCCGGATGTTTTAATAACACCCAGTCATTTTTAAACGAAAGAAGAAAAAAAAGAAAAAAAGAAAAAAAAAAATCTGACCGTTTTAAATGAAGAGAACTAGCAGCCACCAGCCTAGGTTTTTAAAATATTCTTGTTTCAATAAAGTTATGTCAAATTGTGTAGGAAATAATTTGTCTTTGGTTTTTAATCGCGGGGAGGGGGGGAAAAGCACTTTACGTTGACTTTTCGTTGTTGTTGTTGTTGCGATGCTGGAGTAGGATAGCAGAGTGTAACAATCAAGCACTTTAACCAAGCACTACTTTAATTTGTGCCTCCTGTCGTGACTGTGATTTGTTACACGGCTGTAGCAAGTCACAACCTGTCCTGTGATACCTGTGATGGTAAATCTTTTATGTTGTTCTCTGTTTCTACTGTAAAACTCAATTGTAAATAACTCTGTCAATGAGCGTTTCCCGACCTATTTCTGAGCACCTGCTGGGGCATGCGGCAGGTCCGGGGATGTGCTGAGACACGGGACACGGGAGCGGAGGCACACAGGCGGGAGGAAGACCCCAAACCGCTCGAGTCCACTGCATTTTGTTCCTTCCTATTGTAAACAAAAAGCCGTTGGTTAGTCCTGAATGTAAACGTCTGTCCATCCGAGCTGTACAGTACTTCTGTCTGTAATCCGTAATAGTGAATGCAGCATGTACGGACAAAAGCAATAAGCACATATATGTTTTAGGAACTATTATGGGTTATGATGATAGCTTTGTTAGGTCTCTCCTTGGCACAAAACTGTACCCGCATTGGAGTTAACTCTTCTCAGCCAACCCCATCCCCGGGTGGTGGGACGCAGCCC
Source organism: Upupa epops (assembly GCA_013397515.1). Taxonomy (NCBI): domain Eukaryota; kingdom Metazoa; phylum Chordata; class Aves; order Bucerotiformes; family Upupidae; genus Upupa; species Upupa epops. Next base: position 1,586 of record VZRI01001608.1, on the reverse strand, counting down.
CACATACCTGCTCAGACATCACCTTTGCTGCCCAGCAAGGTGAGAGCCTGGGGAAGGCACGAGTAAGACCTGAGCCACCACCTCATGAATTAGCCCACCGGCAGCAAAAGAGACCTTGTGCTACGCAAAGACTGACAGGGGAGGTATTTAAAAGAAGTTGAAAGCACTTCTGAGTGCAGATGAGACTCTCCAGAGTATTTACGCAGGGCCAATTCCTGAGGTTCGTTAGCTTTTACTCTGCCTTCACTCAGCCTAAACCATCATTCCTCTGAGTGGGCTCTTTGCCTGGTGAAGGACTTTAGGATTTGGCCATAGTAAATACAAGTGTACTTAGAGGAACTAATGTATTGCTGAGATATTAGTTAACATTGAGTTGTCATGAAAAGGTAAAGTGACTTTCCAGCAGATAAGCTTTAAATACCGATTTATTCTGTGGCTTTCCAAGGCCATAGCACGGCAACAAGAAATCTTAGAGAACAGTCTTAACATAATCTCTGTGTTTCAGTGATCATTCATGTCTGCCATCAGCACAAATGTAAAAAGAAGACAAATCAGGGAAAAATCTTTTGATAAAGTAAGTAATAGTGATTTCCAAGTTGAATATTTTTAGAGCTGATGCTTTCATGTGGAAAAAAAAATCATAGTTTACATATCGCGAAAGTGAATGCATTTAAATATAGCCATATAGTGTAGTACTTATCACACTCTCATCCAAATTGATGTATTTGGTTTCTAGACGGCACTGACAAAAATGTATAGATCAACAATTCTATCATTTTTTAACTGATAATCAACTGGTGCAACTCTCCTTGTAACCAAAGGCCCTCTGTCTGCCTTGTGTGATCATTCACAACTCACACCTTATATTATCTATTTAGTCCTACCTTTAAAGTAGCATTTTATTGAGTCACTTTTGAAAGCCAAATTCAAAAGTACCACTAAAATCTACCTTTTAATTCTGAATAGCCAAAGTCCTATAGATTTCTTATAGAAAGCAAATAATTTAAAACTAAAGCATATAATATGCTTGAAGAGCATTTGTTTCTTATTTGTGTATGAAGATGTAGCTCTCATTTTGTGCCCAGTTAAAAAGGAACTATGTTTAATTTATTCTAATTAAATAAAGTCTGAATATGAAGTATGTATCTATATATGTGTGTGTGTACATGATACACATATATATATAATGTAAGCACTGGGAAATCTACTCTTAACATAAAGCTATGGTTGACTAAATCTGTACTCATTACAAAAGGAAAGGCAGTGCTTTGAAAAACATAATGCTCACCAAATCCTATAGACACTAAAAAGACAATTTCATTTTCTAGCTCGTTTGATACATGTTTCCCGGAGCTCATAATGGTCGGGGAAAATACGCAATATCTCTTGCATCGATCTCAAGCGCGCTGTTTAATCACTGATACTTGGCATTCAGGTCTGCGAGTGTACTGTGCATCATGTATCGAGCAAACTGACGAGTTTCACCCGCTGCTGCAGAAGACATCATATCTGAAAGGACTATGGATGTGTGATGTCTGTGCTTTCTTGCATCTTACACCATCAAAATCATTTTTAATACATATATA
>VZRI01001607.1:96570-109759 GCA_013397515.1 Upupa epops | reverse complement strand
GCTGCCCCCCAGCTCCCTGGCAGTGTTCAAGGCCAGACTGGCTGGGGCCTTGAGCACCCTGGTCTAGTGGGGGGTGTCCCTGCTGATGGCAGAGGGGTTGGAACTCAATGATCTTGAAGGTCCCTTCCAACTTGAACCAGCCTATGAACATAATGAAGTCACTCCTCTGCTTCTGCTGTGCAAGTAAATAACAAGGGGAAGTTCCTCAGTCATCTCGTAGTCTCTCCTGGTTCTTTCTGCTTACAAGGGTAAGAATTTTATCCCCCTGTGTCTGCTGAGAGGCTGCAGGGCTGAGGTAGCCTTTCCCTAGCCTTGCCGTGTAGTTGTGATGAGTTCAAGTCTTTTCTGCTTCCAGTGAAGCCCTTCTGTGTTTTATTTCGGGGTGCTTTTTATTTTGATTAAGCTCATTGTGCATCAGAAAGAGAGATTTCAGTCCTTTGTCAGGCTGCCCGTGTGAAATCAGATCCACATCCTCTCATCGGGAAGAGAAAAATACTTCTTAGCTACAAACAATGCAATTAGCTCAGTGTTTTCACAGCGCTGTCCTGCTAGAGCTCAGTTTATGCTCCTTCAGGCCTTTGTGGAAGTCGGTGGGACAGAAATAGAGGAGTTTGAGCTGGAAATCAACGTCGAAGGCCAAAACGGGGAGGGAGGGGCTTTTCATTTGTTAAAATGGCTTTTTGTTTTATTACAGGGGCGGGAGAGGATTATCCCTGTTATTAATTAACAGCAGGAAGAAGCATCTGGTGCTTTGCAGAGGGGTTTTATTAGGAAACTCATTTCTTTGTTAGCATCTTCATAACGATCGTGTTCACGCTCTCTGTGCGCGTGCCAGTCCCTGGGCTCCATGAGTTATAGTATCATGGAATCCTTAGGGATGGGAAGGGACCTGGAAAGATCATCCAGTCCAATCCCCCTGCCACAGCAGGATCACCTAGATTAGGCATGGGAGCACATCCAGGAGGGTCTGGAATGTCGTCTGAGAAGGAGACTCCACAGCCCCCCTGGGCAGCCTGGTCCGGTGCTCCGGGACCCTCCCTGGGAAGAAGGTCCTGCTGATATTGGTAGGGAACCTCCTCTGTTCCAGCTGGCACCCAGTGCCCCTTGTCCTGTCCCCAGATGCCCTTGAGCAGAGCCTGGCTCCATCCTCCTGACACCCACCCCTCACAGATTTAGAGACAGGAATGAGGTCCCCCCTCAGCCTCCTCTTCTCCAGGCTCAAGAGGCCCAGCTCCCTCAGCCTTTCCTCATCAGGGAGCTGCTCTCCTTCCTTCCTCATCTTCATTGCTCTCACAACACAGGATCCCCATGGAGTTCAGGGGATGATCCCGGGGGTAGGAGACTCTGCTTTATAAGTGGATGCATCTGTCTCTCCTCAGCTCAATAAAGAGCTGCTCTTTGTTGATTATTTCTAAGCTAGATGTGAGAAGACAGTTTGGTTTTGGATCTCCAAAAGTTGAGTCTAAAAGGACAGAATCATGGAATCGTGGAATTGTTTAGATTGGAAAAGGCCTGCGGTCCACAGGATTGGCTTTGGGTTCAGGTGGAGGCTGCTCTAGTCCAGTAAGTTAATTAATTTACACAATTGATGTTTGCATCTGTCCAAGAAAGGGAGATCCCTGAAAGGGGCTGTCAGAGGGCTGGGGAGAAGTGTTCACAAGGTCAGGGAACAATAGGATGAGGGGTCATGGTTTGAAGCTGGAAAAGGGCAGAGTGAGGCTGAACAGGAGGAACAAGGGCTGGGATCTGAGGCTGGGGGATCCCTGGACCAGGCTGCCCAGAGAGGGGGTGGAGGCCCCATCCCTGGAGCCATTCAAGGTCAGGCTGGATGGGGCTCTGGGCAACCTGGCCTGGTGAGTGCTGGCCCTGCTTGCTGTAGGGGATTGGACTGGCTGCCCTTTGGAGGTGCCTTCCAACCCTGTTTCTGTGATTCTCAGTCTGTCATTCCACGCTTCAGTGCGAACCTCAGAGCCTCAGCCCGCTGCCAGGCTCCTCTCAGCGTGACAGTGGTTGTTGTGGGAACTTGTCAGCTAGTCCTGAGATTCCCGTGTTGTTTAAATGAAGAAATAATTAATCAAATAAGAAGGAATGCCTAAGTAATTGAAATTGCTTTGTAGATGTTACTGAGTTGAATTCTCCGGGACCAGTTGCCCTAGGGGATTCCCTGTTAGGATTGGCAAGATGCTGAGATCGGGGTCCTTAACGTAGTCAGTCACTAATTAATCCAGTGTGAGTGAGATTAAAATCAATATCAGATTAGTTGCTAATTGGATGCCTCTGATTGGTAGCAGCGTCTCTTCAGGGGCTGGGGGAGAAATTCCCAGGGCCGGTTCTGTGCCGTAAACCCTTCCCTTTGTTCTTTCCCACGTTTGTGGCTTTTTTTCCATGACTGATTTGCAAGCTCCCACGATGCAGAGCTCTGTGGAGGAGCTCTGTGGAGGACAGGTGGGGAGCTCTAGAGGAGACAATAGGGGAGCTCTGAGGAGGGTGGTTGGGGAGCTGTAGAGGAGGCAATAGGGGAGCTCTGTGGAGACCGGATAGAGATCTCTAGAGCAGACAATAGAGGAGCTCTGTGGAGGAGAGTTGGGGAACTCTAGAGCAGACAATAGAGGAGCTCTGAGGAGGATGGTTGGGGAGCTCTAGAGGAGACAATAGGGGAGCTCTGAGGAGTATGGTTGGGGAGCTCTGTGGAGGACAGTTGGGGAGCACTAGAGCAGACAATAGAGGAGCTCTGAGGAGGACAGTTGGAGAACTCTAGAGGAGACAATAGGGGAGCTCTATGGAGACCAAATAGGGGAGCTCTAGAGCAGACAATAGAGGAGCTCTGAGGAGGACAGTTGAGGAACTCTAGAGGAGACAATAGGGGAGCTCTGTGGAGGACAATTGAGGAACTCTAGAGGAGACAGTAGAGAGTATTGCAAGACGACTGCTAAGCTCTGCTAGGGAAGATAAACCTGAAGGCAGCCCAGATGCTGAACGCTTCTCTGTATTCAGTAGAAGATGCTACAAAGCTCCAATCTCTGTCTGATACCAGTGCAAGCACTTTCATATTCTTTACTGGTTTTCACCAAGTCCCAGTTCTGTCTGGTGTTCTCACCACCTTGCTTGATGGTGGGGGCTTCCTTGCTCTCCAGTTGACAGATGAGGGAGAATTGCATTTGTTTTCCTTTGAACAAACCCTATTAATTAAAGGGCCTCCCAGCGGGCCTGCTGGTTGCTCCGGGTAGCACATATCATTAGCTCTTAAAAGCCAACAGCATCATCAACTTAATATTGTTTTAGCTTAAATACTGCAACCCTGAGGCAGAACCTGGGCACTCTGCTCGGCGTGGCCCACAAAGATGGTAGGTTTTTTCCTTGATGGAAGAGGATCTGCATGAACTAGAGGAAGGAGGGTTATGTTTTTATCAGCAAAGCAGGTTAATTGTTTGACCAGAGCAGTCAAGCATGAAAATTACTATAGTCTTGATAGATCTGGTGTCTTTACTTACGTGGGCAGGAAGGCTCTGCAGAGGGACTGGGACAGCTTGGATTGATGGGAGGAAGCCAATTGTCTGAGGGACAAGAAGACCAAGTGCCGGGCCCTGCATTTCAGATACAACAGCCCCAGGCACTGCTACAGGCTGGGGGATGTGGGGCTGAGAGCTGCCCAGCAGAACAGGACCTGGGGGTACTGGCAGACAGCTGGCTTCAGAGGAGCCAGCAGGGTGCCCAGGTGGCCAAGAAGGCCAACAGCATCCTGGCCTGGATCAGGAAGAGCATGGGCAGCAGAAGGGGAGTTATCTTGCCCTTGGACTCAGCCCTTGGGAGGGCTCAGCTCAAGTCCTGAGTTCAGTTCTGGGCCCCTCATGATAGGAGAGACAGGGAGATGCTGGAACGGGTCCAGAGCAGAGCTACCCAGCTCAGGAGGGGTTTAGAGAAACAGTCTGAGGAGAGGCTGAGGGAGCTGGGCAGGGTGAGTTTGGAGAAGAGGAGGCTGAGGGGGACCTCACTGCCCTCTCCAACTCCCTGAAGGGAGGCTGTGGAGGGGTGGCTGTTGGCCTCTTCTCCTTGGTGCCTGCTGACAGCAGCAGGGGCACTGCTCTACAGTTGAGGCAGGGGAGGTTTTCTGTGTGTTACTGGGAATAAATGCTAGTAGTAGGCTGCCTGCTGGCATTTCTTTGTGCCAAAGTGCTCCCAGTACCCAACAGCCATGGACAAGCTGTGGCTTGAAAATTGTATCTTCTGTTTCCTGCTTCCCAGCCAGTCTGGGTGGGAATATTCTTCTAGACAGGTTGTTTGCATCTTCTTAGGGTGTTTTAATGACCAGGAGTGTGTTGGAGGTGCTCCTAGAGCGTGAGAAACTTTGGATCCAGTGGGAAGGAGCCAAACTGATTGCTCTGGGGAGGACTGAGAGGAGAATTCACAGAATCACAGAACAATCCTGGTTGGAAAGGACCTCCTAGATCCCCGAGTCCAAGCACCCTCACACCAACAGAATCCCTCAGTCCCTGAGAGACTGACAGACACAGCCTGACCCCCCCACTCCAGCAGGACAGAAAGCACCATGGCTACAGGGTTCTTCAACACCTCCAGGCAGGGGGACTCCACCACCTCCCTGGGAAGGCCCTGCCAGTGCCCAACCACTCTGGCTGCAGAGAATCTCTGCCTCAGAGCCAGTCTGACCCTCCCCTGCCTCAACTGCAGAGCAGTGCCCCTGCTGCTGTCAGCAGGCACCAAGGAGCAGAGGCCAACAGCCACCCCTCCACAGCCTCCCTTCAGGGAGCTGGAGAGGACAGTGAGGTCCCCCCTCAGCCTCCTCTTGTCCCTGCCCAGCTCTCTCAGCGTCCGTGGTAGCTGCTTTGCTCTGAGGGAAGGATATCAAGGCGTGTGTAGTGTGTGCTTTAGGACCATGTGTTCCAGGAGAAAGAGCTTTGGACTGTTTCTCTGCTCCTCAGTGTCACCTAGGGTTTATTGAAGTGACGGTGCTGTGGCCGCTGCTGTGTTGTCCATTCACTCAGGGTCAGTAAACAGAGCAGACTGGGCTGCAGATGAAGGGAAATTTCCCTTATTGAAGGAATTAATGGCCTTGAGTGATGCGAGGGCAGCGGTTTGGTTTGGTTTTCATTCAGCTTATTACAAATGCAGCATAAAGATGGTCACTAAATGAAGTCCTTGCTGTCCACTTAGCAGTGAGACAACAACACAAATGGATAATGATGATAACATTTAGAGCTTGGGCTAAGAAACCACGTCAAAGAAAACAGCTACCCTGGGAGGCTGGTGGAGACAGTAGGAGAAGGATGTTTGAAAGCTCTATGGGGACTGAGGGGGCTGGGGGTGTTTAGCCTGGAGAAGAGGAGACTCAGGGGGCACCTTTTCCCTCTCTACAGCTCCCTGAAGGGAGGTTGTAGCCAGGTGAGGATCTGGCTCTTCTACCAGGCAATCAGCACCAGGACCTGAAGCTGCCAGGGGAGGGTTAGGTTGGCTGTTAGGAAGCCCTTCCTCAGGGAAAGGGTGCTCAGAGCCTGGACTGGACTGCCCAGGGCAGTGGGGGAGTCCCTGTGTCTGGAGGTGTTGAAGGACAGCCTGGCTGTGCCCTGAGTGCCCTGCTCTGGCTGCTGGGGTGATGTCAGGTCCTGGGCTGGGCTGGAGGAGCGCAGAGGGCTTTTCCAGCCTCAGTAATTCCGTGATGCTGTGTGAGGTGTGGCAAGCAGCTGGTCAGAAACTTAGACCTAGATTAAAGTGGTTGAAGCTCTTGGTCTTTGCTTCCGTGTTGGTCTGCCTGTGGTTTCATACCTGTGTCTAACTGGGGTGCTGTCAGCAAGAGTTTCTCTACTAGAGGCTCCCAAAATGAAGGGCTCAGGTGCACAAACAGGATTAAGTTGCCTGAGAACTGGAGCATTTGCATCCACTTAGCTCACAATGACCTGGGATAAGCTGCTTTTCCCTTAGTTAAATCCTTGTCCGAGGGTATGAAACACCTTGCTGCCCTCACCCTAAGGTGATTAAGAGCAAAATACCTCAAGAGAGAGCTGTGAACTGTGCAGCTTCAGGCTGTTTGGATGAAATCACTCTTTTCCTTCTGTTTTTTCCCTTGACAGGAAAGAATTTGAGGGCCACAGAGCTGGTAGGTGGGGGGAGAAAGAAGAAGGATGCTGCAAGAACAGCACCTGTCTTCCATTCTTCTCCTGAGCTGTGGTTTATGTATCACACAGCCGCCTGATTTCCGCTGCTTGCAGGAGCTCTTGTAGGATTGGAGCAGAAGAATATTGCTTCTGTGTTAACTGCCTGAGCTTTGGAGCTCTGCTGTGGAATTAGCATGCAGCCAGGAGCGTGCAGAGTATTTACTCTGTTCAATGAGTGTCGAGTTTGGCGTCTCCACGTAAGGCGCTGCATTGAGCAGAGTGTTTGCAGCACGGAAATCATCATCATTTTCTCCTCCTTGGCTACAGATTCTGTTACTTCGGTGCTGGTTGAATTATTTCCCTGGATGTGGTCCTTTCTGCTCATCCCACTGTTATTCCCGAGGGGAGAAAACCTCCCCTTCACTGAAACTTGGCAAGTGGCTTTCCAAAGGATGCAGTTTTTTTTTCCCTGAGTCTGCAAACCTGATTTATCAGTTAATTCCCCACAGAGAACGTAGAGAAGTGTCAGATGTTGAACGTCCTGCGAGGGGTTTTTTTGTCTAGACAGAGTATTACAGCGGGGTTTTACCGGGGAACATCTGCAATTTTGAAATGCAGGAGGACTCTGTTACTCAAAGCACCTTCTCGGCTGCCGGTTGCTTTTCAAGGAGGACGTGTGGGTTTTGAATAAATCCAAAAGCCTGTGGTTACTTCTCACTAAACAGCCTTGGCCTGGGTTCAGCTGCTCGGGTATCAGAGAACCCGCTGTCAGTGCTTGGCTCAAACCACAGTCACTGTCTCCATCTGACAGGCAGCCTTTCTAGGTTCAAAAAGAGGACCCTAACTGCTCTGTGCAGCTGCCTGAAAGAGGGTGCAGAGAGGTGGGGGTTGGTCTTTTCACCCAAGGAACAAGGGACAGGACAAGAGGAGATGGCCTCAGGCTGCCCCAGGGAAAGGTGAGGTTGGCCTGGAGGAGAAACTTCTCCCTGGGAAGGGTGCTCAGGCCTTGGCACAGGCTGCCCAGGGAGGGGTTGAATCTCCATCCCTGCCTGTGTTTCACAGTTATGAAGAACTGGAGCTGAGGGACGGGGTTTAGCAGTGGGATGAGACAGTTGGACTTGATGAGTTTGAAGGTCTTTTCCGACCTAAGTGTTGGTGTGATTGTAAAACCAAGGGGGTTGCCCACAGATTTTCCTTCACAGAGGACTGGAAATGATTGGGATGGGTTTCAGTCATTACAGTTGGAAAAGACCTCCAAGTGCTGAGCCGAGAGTAAGGCTAGAAGCCCCCTTTCCTCTCCCTCCTACTCAGGAGACACCAGAACTTCTTACCGTCATCACGGTCTCTTCCAAACTCTCGATGGGAATAGAGAGCTCTGCACTGACTGTGCTCGTGGTGCCAGTGCTCGTTTGGTGGGACACAGTTTGTGGCCTAAAGGAGCTCTGTCCCTTGAGTTGTCTCCTCTCTTGCTCTGTTTCCTCTTTCCTTTCCCTTTCTTGCACCACCTATCACTCCTTACAAGAGCTCTGATGGCTTCACTTGGGTGACCTGACCCCTGGCTCCCCTACCAAGGTGGCCAAGTGAAACAGCCAGTGAGGGTAATGAGCCAGATGAGAAGACTACCACTCAGCGAAGGTGTTGAGGGACTCCTGACCCTCAGGCTCACTCGCTCTGAGCTGACAAAGTCATAGCTGAATAGTCCATTTCCCTGCAGCAGTCCATTTCATTTATTCCCATCGAGTGTTCCTCCGCCCCAGACCTCAGCTCGTTTGGCTTAAACTCGTTAAACCAGCGCTTGATTGCATTACAGGGGGTGGTATTTAAACTGTGCCATGAGGGACAAATTCCTACATCCAGCATCTTGCCAGCCTGAGGATTTTCCATTAGACTGAGGAGTTTCCATTAGACTGAGGCCATCCTGCCAAGCGGCGCTGGTTCCAAGGGGAAACGGGCTCGTTGGACGCGGCGGCGCTAATTAAATCTGCATGTCTGCTTGACCGGTTGGAGATTTAATTAAAGCACGAGTCTTACGGTGGGAGAGATGACAGCCAACGTTAGCAACGCTGGCATAATCTGATTACTCTGTCTTCTTATTTTCTCTTTAGGTTTGTAAATGGTTCTTAGGTAGATAGGGACAGAGAAACCCCGAGGAAATGTGCTCCAGCATGGGCTCTTCCTAGCAGGTACTTTCCACCTCTGGAATAAGAACAAATATTGGACTGAGAATCTGCCCCTGAGCTCACGGATTGCTTCACTTTCGATGTTGGACATGGGAAACAAGGCAGTTCAACTGTAAATCATAGAANTCTTCTCCAGGCTAAACCCCCCCAGCTCCCTCAGCCTCTCCTCATCAGCCTTTCCCTGCAGTCTCTTCCCCATCCTTGTTGCTGATTTATAAAGCAGAAGGCAGTGATTTCTCACCATGCCAGTCCAGTCTGTTCAGAGCCTCTCAGCGGGTCTCACACACATGGGTCTCAGGTTCAGCAGCTCTGAACTGAACAGGTACTGTACTCATTTCACACAATGTCAGCAGTTGGAAGAGACCTTGAGAGAACCTCTAGTCCAATCCTCCTGGCAGAGCAGGATCCCCTAGATCAGGGCACACAGGACTGTTTCCAGGCAGCATTTGAACATCTCCAGAGCAGGAGACTCCACAGCCTCCCCGGGCAGCCCGTGCCAGGAACATCTCTGGTGCCTGGCACTGCACTTAGGAGAGCATCTTGGTTTGAAAACTTTTCATTTTCAATTAAGTTTGAAAGGACAGAGTGCAAAATTAACTAACTGGCAATTAATTTCAGTAGTCATTATGGAAAAAATTCCAGGCGTAGAGGGGATGAGCCAGCCTGGCATAATTAGTCGAGGAGAGGGGTATTTTTTCCTCTGCTGTAATGACGCTGATGAATATGCATGAGGCTGTTTGGGGAAGGGAGGCCCAGCAAGCAATTGTGTTTAATTAAACTTTTAGCTGCTTTAGCTAGGGAGGCTGCTCTTTGTTTTAATCCCTTCCATAAAAATCCTGGCAGTGGAGTTGTTCCACCCCAGAGGGTGAACAGGAACCTTTTTAGGATCTATTTTTTATCCCCAGGCAGGGGTCTCCCAGGTCAGCAGTCGCTTCCCGAGTCACAGGGAAGCGCTGGCGTTCCGGTTTTCCAGCCTGATGAGAGCTGCTGTCAGGGCTTTTCAATAAACGAGGAAAATGTGCGCAGACCCAGGTGAGCAGGGCTGGAGGAACCGTCCTGATCTTCATGGCGTGAGGCAGCAGTGGTGGTTAGGTCAGAGTCAGGCGGTCGGCTTCCAGAGGGCTTTATATCCTGGGGTTCTCAGCTCTAGAAATTAGTTAAAAAGGAAGGGTTGATCAAGTGTGAAAGGAGTGGCGGGGAGCCAGCATCTGCACTTCTCCTAATTGAGGGGTTTATGTGGTATTTTCTAGGCATTTCATAGAATGAGAGTGTTAGGGATTGGAAAGATCATCCAGTCCAATCCCCCTGCCACAGCAGGATCCCCTAGATCCAGTGGCACAGGAACAGGCCAGGTGGGTTTGAAACATCTCCAGAGAAGGAGACTCCACCACCTCCCCAGGTAGGGCTCTGGCACCCTCACCAGGAAGAAGTTGCTTCTCCTCTTGATGTGGAACCTCCTCTGTTCCAGCTGACACCCTGTGCCCCTTTTTCCTTGTGTATTTGGGTTCTCCTTAGTCTAGAACCCAGTGGGGTTTTGTTGTTCTTGTTTTCTCTCCTAATTCATCTTTACTCTTGTTTTTAAGCTGATTAGGCTGCTGTTATTTTGCTGGGAATCGTTTGTAACTACTGGAGAGAAGAGTGTTATAAAAGAATCACAGGATGACAGAATTGTTTGGGCTGGATCAGCCCTCTGAGCTCCTCCAGCCCAGCCCAGCCCCTGACATCACCCCAGCAGCCAGACCAGGGCACTCAGGGCCACAGCCAGGCTGTCCTTCAACACCTCTAGACAAGGGGACTCCCCCACTGCCCTGGGCAGTCCAGTCCAGGCTCTGAGCATCCTTATCATGAGGAGGGGCTTCCTAGTATCCAACCTAACCCTCCCCTGGCAGCTTCAATCAGTTGGTTTCCTAGAAGAGCCCAACCCCCACCTGACTGCAACTTCACATCAGGTAGCTGTAGAGAGGGTCTGCAGTCGTCCCCCCCGAGTCTCCTCCAGGCTAAACACCCCCAGCTCCCTCAGCCTCTCCTCGTCAGCCTTTCCCTCCAGTCCCTTCCCCAGGTCCCTCTCTGCCAGGCTGCTCTCCAGCCTCTCATCCCCCAGTCTGTAGCTGCAGGGGGTTCTTGCGGTCACACCTGCACTACAGATGGAGTAAGGTAACAGTAGGTTGGCTTTTTTCCTGTTGGAACATTTCTATTCAAAGGATTATTCCTCAGATCACTTAAACCACTCTGCTCTGTGTGTGTGTGTGTCTGTGTGTATGCAAACACATCTCCTCTATTACAAAAGCTGCTTCCTAGAAGCTTTTCCCGCACGATGTGGTTATTCCTCATGACAGATTCTACGCGGCCACTCAGCTTTTGTTTCCCTATCATCACCAAACACCATCTCACCTATTTTCTCTCCTTCTGGGCAGCCTCTCATCGCACTGCTCCCACGTCTCTTCCCTTTTCCCCTTGTCGCCTCGAGTTCTGCTCTGCCCAGCGATCTGCAAACGAGTCAGCAGCCTAATTTTCATAACCCGTGGCCATTACGATGCTTCAATCACGTCTCCTCTTAATCATCTTTCCTCGAGACTAAATCAATCCTACTGGGTTTCTTTTTGTTCCCCTCTCTTGATATTTAAGCCCTGTTTCCCCATTCATCATCTTGGTTCCTCGCGCTGTGCTCTCTCGCCAACCTCAGCCTGGCTGGCTGGCCGGAATGAAATGCCAACCTTGAGAGCTGGTTTCATCGGGGCTGGCGGCGGAATCAGGCGATGATTTTAGCATCCTGTGCGTGAGATAAGCTGGGTCTCTGTTAACCTCCTTTAACCACTGCGCTGCCTTCCACCGAGGTGCTGTGGTGCACTGCATTTTCACGTGGCGCTCGGTCCGTGCCTCTTAGCCTCTGCACTGATCACGGTGATTTGCCTCCAGTCTTTGAAGGCAGAGCGTGAACTCTGAGTGCACTCGCAAAAATCTCTTTGCTTGCCCTTGCATCCCGTAGCTGTCTGAGTAATTACAGCTCTTGCCTCTAGGATTTTAAACTGCGCTTCTCATGCTCCAGTCCTGGGTTCAGTTCTGGGTCCCTTGTGATAGGGAAGACAGGGAGATGCTGGAACGGGTCCAGAGCAGAGCTACCCAGCTCAGGAGGGGGTTAGAGAACCAGTTGTGTGAGGAGAGGCTGAGGGAGCTGGGCAGGGTGAGTTTGGAGAAGAGGAGGCTGAGGGGGGACCTCACTGCCCTCTCCAGCTCCCTGAAGGGAGGGCATGGAGGGGTGGCTGTTGGCCTCTGCTCCTTGGTGCCTGCTGACAGCAGCAGGGGCACTGCTCTGCAGTTGAGGCAAGGGAGGGTCAGACTGGCTCTGAGGCAGAGATTCTCTGCAGCCAGAGTGGTTGGGCACTGGCAGGGCCTTCCCAGGGAGGTGGTGGAGTCCCCCTGCCTGGAGGTGTTGAAGAACCCTGTAGCCATGGTGCTTCCTGCCCTGCTGGAGTGGCAGCAGGGAGGGGGTCAGGCTGTGTCTGTCAGCCTCTCAGGGACTGAGGTTTATTGTTGGAGTGTGGATGGTTGGACTCAGGGATCTGGGATCCTTTGCAACCAGGATTGTTCTGTGATTCCAGAGCAGGATTCACACAATTCAGCAGCATCAAAGAGGAAAACAAATGTTTCCCCAGTCCCCATGGAAGGAGAGAGCAGGGCTACGTCTCGGCGAGGTTCTCACACTCATTAGGCTGCGTTTGTCAGCGCTGAACAAACACCCTTTCATCAAGAGCAGCAATTTTCAGCGTTCTGTAATTAGAGATTATTTTGCTTTTTGCTTAATTTATTTGTATGAAAACTTGCTGAAGTGAGCCCAACGCTTTTTTATAATGCCTCTTTCACAAAGAGGAATTTAAAGCCTCTGGAGAAAGTCCCAGGTACTATAATATCTTGATTTAGTGTCTGAGGTGTTCCACTGAGCCCACCCGCGCGAGAACGCTAGCCAAGTTTCCTCTGCACGGGCAAGGAGATGAGCTCCTCCTTCCTCGTGAATCCTCGGTTGGCTTCTACGGCTCCTAGAATTTATGGGTTTGTCAATGAAGGATGAACTTGTGCTGAACTTGGCAGTCGGGTGGGATCGTGCAGCAGGTGAGATGAAGTTATTTAAGAGAGGACATCCATCCTTGCCGTTAGAGGGAGGGTTTGCTCTATTTATTGGAGGTCTCGGGGTACTTGCGTGCATCCAAGTCTTTGGTAGCTTGAGGTGATCTATTGCAGTGCTCTGTCATGGTTTTAAACTGAACAAAGGGAGGTTTAAGCTGGGTATGAGGAAGATAGTTTTGATGCTGAGGGTTTCCCAGGGAGGTAGAAGCCCTATCCCTGAGAGTATTCTAGGTCAGGTTTGACCCTGGGACTGTAGGCACCCTGCTCGGGTTGGAGTTGCTCACTGCAGGGGTTGGACTAGATGAGCTTTAAACACTCCTTCCAACCAAGACCCTTCTCTCATTCTATGATTAGTCTGTGTGTCAGACAGTTGTGATGCAGAGTCAAGGTCCCTAAGAAGCAAAGATTCATGAGGTGGCTTCACACAGGAGCCTTCTCTGGTGGAACCAAGCACTCTGGTTTGGTTTGAGCTGCTCATCCACCCAAGTGCACTCTGTTGTGGTCGTTGTGCTTTCCACTCCAGAGTCCTGCTTCTTTGAAGGCAGAGGGGCCAGGTCTCTGACTGGACCATGGATTTAGTGCCTATTTCGTGCATCCTAGCAGCAGACAGTGAAAAGGCATCAAGCAGGTTTGAGCGGATGTGAATTGAGACCCTAAGAAAGGGATTAGATGACCCAGCAGGTCTGTCTGCCTCTGTTTTTTTGTTGTGAGAGGTTTTTATGACAGAAGATCACAACCTGCTAATGGTTTCTAGATTGTTAGGCCACTACCTAAGAGATG
>VZRI01001607.1:77785-91911 GCA_013397515.1 Upupa epops | reverse complement strand
GGAGGTTGGTCTTGGGGGTGCAGGTTGATTTTTATGTGGTTGGTGTTAGGTGCAGATTAATCATGATGCAGGTTGGTTGTGTGGGAGCAGGTTGGTCTTGGGGGTGCAGGTTGGTCTTTATGTGGTTGATCTTAGGTGCGGGTTAGTCATGATGCAGGCTGGTCGCTTGGGCGCAGGTTGGTCTTAGATGCAGGTTGGCCATAGGTGCAGTTTAGCCACGATGCAGGTATTTTACTGGGGTGTCACATTTACCCTCCCTGCGTTGAAGAACCCGGGTAGTGCTGCTCACCCACGGGTCATTCCTTGCCAATGAATGTGTTGGTGCTCCTCACTGCACCCCCCACACTGGCCGTGTTGGTGTGACAGGAGCTCCTGTCTCAGCTGCTGGGTTGAAGGAGCAGGCAGATGAAGCCACAGCAGTACACGACCAGCTGTAATCAAACTCTCCTGCCTGTAAATTCCTTCCCTCTGCCCTGCTCGTGCAGACTGCGTTCCCTCAGCGGAGTCAGGCAGAGACCCGTAAAACCTCTCTATTCAAGAGCAGTCGATTTTATAGCAGCACCAGTACTTGTGTTCTCTTTAAGTCTTTCTCATCTCACCCCTTTAGTTGATAAGAGAAAGGAGAACCCTGTGTTAAGATTTACTGCCTCAGCCTTCCACAGCACGAGGTGAAGAGTTCGTAGCTGGGTGTATTTGAAGGTCAAGGGCTTGGGTTAGTTTGGTTTGGTTTTTCGCTCAGCCTCTTGTTTTTCTTGAGGCAGATGAACGTCTTGGATGTGAAAAGTATCTCTCTTTCCTTTTCGAGCCTGTGAGGAGTTGAAGGAGTTCCTCTGGGCTCTCAGATCTGCAGAACACAGGATGCAGTTGATGTTCTCTTGATAAACTCCCTGTAAACTTTGACTGCGCTGTGAGTTCCCGTAATGGATAGGGAACTTCTGTGAGGGACTCTGCTCACAGAGCTGCTCACAGAGTCATCAGCGATTGGAAGGGACCTCGAAAGATCACCTAGTCCAGTCCTCCTGGTGACAGGACAAAGGGGATGGTTTCAAGGTAAAGGAGAGGTGATTCAGATTGCATCTGAGGAAGAAATTCCTCGCTGTGAGGGTGCTGAGGCGCTAGGACACGTCGTCCAGAGAGGATGTAGATGCTCCCACAGCGGAAAGCATCCCAGGCTCAGAGACTGGGAGACACCTCAGGCTTCCGTTTCCTTTTCTCCTGCAGAGGCGGGCAGTGGCCAGGATTACGTGACCTCGGAAAATCAGCTGCTGTACTACCCCAGCATCACCTACGCAATCATCGGCAGCTCCGTCATCTTCGTGCTCGTGGTGGCCTTCCTCGCCTTAGTCCTGCACCACCAGCGGAAACGCAACAACCTCATGACCCTGCCTGTGCACCGCCTGCAGCACCCCGTGCTGCTGTCTCGGCTCGTGGTCCTCGACCACCCCCACCACTGCAGCGTCACCTACAACGTCAATAACGGCATCCAGTACATGCCCAACCAGGCCTACCACAGGCCTGTGGACCTGGACTCGCCACCGTCCTACTCAGAGGCTGTGCTCGACCAAAGGTACGTGCAGCAGACAGCTCTGCGCTCCCGGTGGGGCGCGCTGCTGGTCACAGCTCTGCTCATCTGTTCTTCTCCTCCCGGTTTATCCTGATCGCCAGGCAGAGGGGTGCTGGAGTGGGTCCAGAGAAGGGCAGCAAGGGTGGGGAAGGGTCTGGAGAGCGGATCTTGTGAGGAGCAGCTGAGGGAGCTGGGGCAGTTAGTCTGGAGGAATCGGGGCTGAGGGAAGATCTTGTTGCTGTCCTGAAAGGAGAGGGTGGAGAGAGGTGGGGGTTGGTCTCTTCTCCCAAAGAACTTAGGTAGCAGAGAGGTCAAGGACAGCAGGAGAATGCAGAGACAGACCTATTGGCTGTCTGGTAGTGATCACCCTGTGCCAGTCCAGAATCCAGACAGGAAAACTGAGCCTGGAGTTTTCCCAAAACACTGCCAGCTTGTGAGTCAGACCATCTGAACAGTAAAACTGACCCTGCTGCTGTTCTCAGTAACCTCTCACCCTGTGTCTTACAGCAGACCACCTTGGTTTGACCTCCCTCCACCACCTTACTGTCCTGATTCCGACTCCTCTCATCAGCCAGACCTTCCTCCGTACCGATCTCGGACAGGAAGCTTGGTGAGCACAGACACCCTGGGGGCAGAAAGCCCGGTGGGCACAGCCAGCAGTTGGACAAGAGACACCCACGACAGCACGGAGAGCCACAGAACTCTTCTCGACAGGACAGCAGGTCACAGCGATTCTCTGGTCGACCACAGTGCTGAGAGAGAGGTGTAACGGCTCCAGAGCACGAGACCAGCAGGCCAGCGGGTACCTGTCCAAGTCCTTGTGGGTTTATCTGCTGTGTTCAGGGGGACACGTGCCTCCACGATGACTCCATTTCCATCCCCACCGAGTTCCTGTTGGAATCCAGCGGTTAGGGCTCAGAGCTGTAACTTAGGTAGAGTCACATCAGCTCTGCGCGACATCGCTGCGAGCAGGTTCCAGACTGGACCAGTCTGGGAGGCGTCAGAGCCTGGCAGTGAGGTGTTTGGGGGACTCGTCGCTCTACACGGCTGTACATAGGTGCCTGTGGAACACGTACAGGTGTGAGCTCTGCCAGGAGGACTCTGACAGCCTCTGACTGCAGAAAACAGCCTGCTTGACCCTTTTTCTCTCCCAGGCCTGGGACATTCTCACCGTGAATGTCATTTTCAGAGCTGAAGCTTGTGAGGATGGAGCGATTCCAGAGCTGAGAGAGTGGAAGGTGGAGGTTTGGACTCCAGGCCTGCATGGGTTTTTCTCAGAAGCACCAGCAAGGTCGGCTTAGCTGTCGAACTTGAGAAGCACTGAAGCTCAACAAACCAGCGCGAGACTTCTGTCCCAGTGTGGAGAAACAACATCTCTCCATGCTTCTCGTCTTCAAAATCCCAAAGGACAAAACCAAACCCCACAGGTCCACTTCTGCTGCCCCAGCAGAGCTCTGTAACTGCCAGGGCTTCACTTGGGACGGTGCTCTGCGCGACATTCCCCGTTCACCCTTGTGGGAGCGTCCCAAGGGGAAGGGTGCTCAGGGGCAGGAGGGGAAGGGGTGCTGTGAGTTGAGATGCCACTGCAGTGCTCGTGCTCCGTGTCCTCCTCTTGTCCAGAAGGGAACTTGCCCTCACAAACCACTTGCACTTGCCCATCAGCTGCCTCTGCTCTCCTCCCGCCAGGTCGTTGGACAGAGTCGGCTGTCAAGGGGGAATGGAGGAACCCGTGGCTGCCCACACCCTCTGCTTCCTCCTCCCCGTAGCTCTAAGGTAGCTTCTTTCCCCTAAAGGTTCTGCACTCAGAACCCGAGAACGTTTGAGCTTGAGTGTAGGCAGGGGAGTGACTCCAGCGCGCTCTCCGTTCCCACAGGAGCACCTGACTTTGCTGTGGAATTTTGGGGGGGTGGGAGTGTTGATTCCCAGCTCTGGAATCCACTGCCATGAGGCAGCAGCCCCCTGGATTTACAAGCACAGGTCCTTCCAGGACTGGATTGACCCCCTGAGGACACTGGAGGGCTAATGCCTGGCTGGCTTTGGGAGCAGAGGAAGGGCAGCCTTTATTACAGGCTTTGGCAGCCTGCCTTAAGTGCCTTGGGGATGATGCTCTGTGATCCTGGACAAGCAATGTGGAGGGAGTGGGCTGGGTTTCAGCCTTGCTGGGTTCGGTTTCAGCCTTACTGGGTTGGGTTTCAGCCTTACTGGGTTGGGTTTCAGCCTTACTGGGAGCTCGTGTTGTCACTCCCAAAGCAGGAGCAACTGAAAGCCGACTCTGTGTGGTGAGGCAGACAGGCTGTTGTCACAGTCCCGTGGCAGAGAGTTCCTCTCTATTTTACAGGCAGGTTAAGCCCAGGTATGTAGCTGAGTTGATGGTAGGGGAGGCTCCCTGCTGTCCCTCCTGCCTTACACCAGGGTTCTGCTTGGTCTCTACAAGAACCACGTGTCAGAATCAGCCTTAATCTTCTTCTGTGACAGTGGGTAAAGCATCACCTCGGACTTGCAGCACCTCCTGTTGAAGAGCTTCCAGTAGTTCCATTAGAACTAGACCCCTTCCTGATGCTGGAGGCACCTAAGGCTAAGCCGTGGTCCCAGAGTCACCTCCACGGCACGTACCCTCCTCCCACAGCCCTTCCACGGGAGGGGGGGCTTCTAAGGGAGCGTGCAAACCTCTGCTATCTGAACAACATCCTGCTTTGCTAAGAAGTAGGAGGAGAAGGGGCACGGGCTGCTTCTCCCACCTCGAGTGGGTGCTATCGCGCGTGTACATACCTAGACGTGAGCGGTCCCTCGTCAGGCTGTAGATACTGCTGTAACCTTTGCCTTGAGCTCATCCGCTCGGACTTCATGCAGAGCAAGAAGGAGCGGGCGTTGTAAATGCTGTGGGGTTTTCCCTTCCAGCTAAGGGTCTGTCTGTCTCTGTACAGGTGTGAGCACACGAGTTCCGCGAGGAGAAGGTGCCTTTCTGCCCGAACGTTGACTCGGGAGCCCGGGAGCTGCGGTTCTGGGTGTCGATGCATGTCCTTGTCTAGAGATCCAAAGAGAACAGACGAGTCCTGTCTTCCTCTTGGTCCTTCCTTTGGGGGAGTTAGCTGCAGCTCTCGGGTTCGTAGAGCAGAGCTGTTAGCTGGGCTGCAGCGTGGCCCGGGATGGCTCAGAACGTGTTGCTTGCAGCGGTGTTACCCCAGCGCCACGCTGCGTTAGTCGAGGAGGTTCAGTAGTCCATTAGGAACCCCGTCAGGCTGCAGGTCAGTGCTCGTGAAACACCAGTCAGGAGCCTTTGAGCAGCTGGTGGAACTGGAGTTGATCCTTCTAGAGTTTGCAGCTGCCCTTAACACACTTTGAGTGGGCTAGATGATCTCCAGAGGTGGCTAGTAGATCTCCTCTTGATGACTAGATGATCTCTGAAGGTGTGACCTCTAGATGGTCTCCTCTGATGCAGGATGATCTCAAGGTCATCTGGTGACAGGACAAGGGGCACTGGGTGCCAGCTGGAACAGAGGAGGTTCCCTCTCAATCTCAGCAGGACCTTCTTCCCAGGGAGGGTCCCGGAGCACTGGACCAGGCTGCCCAGGGGGGTTGTGGAGTCTCCTTCTCTGCAGACGTTCCAGCCCCGCCTGGCTGTGTTCCTGTGCCACTGGGTCTGGGGGATCCTGCTGTGGCAGGGGGGTTGGACTGGGTGATCTTTGAGGTCCCTTCCCATCCCTAATGATCCTATGATTCTATGATCTCCAGAGGTGGCCTCTAGATGGATCTACTGGATGATCTCTTCCCATCACTAGATGATTTCCAGAGGTGGCCTCCAGATGCTCTTCCACCCCTCCCTGTTCTGTGCTGAACCTTTTAGTCCTCCAGGAGCTCTCCTCTGCACTTAGTATCTCCATGAATTCATAGTCTCTTCAAGACTGCTCTTAGAAAAGCAAAGCCCAGGTCTTATTCTGGAGCCAAATTCAGAGCCCAGTGTCTGCAGGGGACGGTGACAGCCCGAGGAGCAGCTCTCCTCAGAGAGGCTGAGTCGTTTGACCCCAACAAAAGGATTTGAGGCAGCACCTGCTTGAGGTCAGGGAAGGAACTGGCTAAGATGGGGGCTGTTCAACCAGGCTGCGCTCACCCTGCCTCTCCTTCGAGGCCCACGGGGTCTGTTTGCACCACTTGGATCCCGCTAGTGGGGTCTTTGCGATCGATTGAGGAGCTGGGCTGAGGGAGGAGTTTGTGACTCTGGGTTTAATTAACGCTGCGCCTTGTTAATCTCCTGTGCTTCACTCTTCAGGCGTCTTAGGAGAGACAAAGGGGCTTGGGGGATGAGGAGAACGATGAGCGATGAGGAAAAGGATGCAGGGACAGCGATGCCCAGCTTCATTGGTAATGAGTATTCGAAAGGGAGGACTGAGTGCTGCGTTTCTGACTGGCTGGTTGGATGGTAACTGGTCTGAACTGGGAGGGAGATGGTAAGAGAAGTGCTCTTCTTACAGTTCACACTGGGGCTGAAATACTGGTTGATTAACACAGGACTGCAGAAATGATGTCTGTACTGTGCTGGGCTCTGCCTGGGTGTCCTGGGGCTCTGCCTGGGTGTCCCAGTACAGCCCTGTGCTGGGCTCTGCCTGGGTGTCCTGAGGCTCTGCCTGGGTGTCCCAGTACAGCTCTGTGCTGGGCTCTGCCTGGGTGTCCCAGTACAGCCCTGTGCTGGGCTCTGCCTGGGTGTCCTGGGGCCCTGCCTGGGTTGGGTGTCCCAGTACAGCCCTGTGGCCTTCACTTATCCATTTAAACTCTGCTGGGAGGAGATTTCTTGACTTGCAGATGGTTGGTGGGAGCTTTAGGGGGGTCACCTGTTGAAACCCAGCCTTGTCCTAACCTCGAGTAACTGGAAACGCTCCGAGCTGTCCCCGTCCGCCCGAATAAAGTTGGAGTTTCCGCACTGTTCCCACGCCAAGGCTCCTGGCTTTTATCTAGAGCCTCACTCGCCAGGGTTCTCCCCCCCGGTGACTTCGCTGAAATCCTCCTGGCTGTTCAATGCAGTCTGGGAAGGGAATTGTCTGGGAAGCCCACGCGTGCGTGGAATTAACACCCCCAGGCTGATAGCGAGGAACACGGCTTCGGTCTGTACCCCCCCTGCTTGTTTTGCCCGTCAGAGCAGCCGTGCTCTGCTGTCACCTGCGTTGTGCTCGCTGCTGGTTGCTGCAGACAGATCTGCTACAGGGCACAGGGGCCCACAGAGCTCTCCTCTCCCTCCTCCTCTCCACCCGCTTGGATTCCCAGCACGAGGTCCCTGTTTGTCTCTGCTCTGTGATCCGGGAGCCAGGCTGAAGCAGAGATGCTCCGTGGAGGTTGTGCCTGGCCTCACAGTGAGGGGGTTGAGGCCCCCTCACTTGAACTCGATCCTAAGCTTTCTTCTCCAACCTAAAGGACTCCGTGAGCGCTGTTAGGTCAGCAGGAGGCTCAGCATCACCCAGACCAGCCCCGCACTGGAGGAACCCCCTGAGCACCACAGGGTAGCTGGAAATGGAGTGGCTCAGCGCATTCATCGGCAGAGGCTGCTGTCTGCCTGGCTGCTGCGAGGAGCTGCAGTGCAGAGGTGAGATCCCAGAGCCCCGGAACGCTTTGAGCTGGGTGTTTGGTTTGACTGAGCAGATTCTTCTCCTCGTGTCTTTGTGACACTGAGGTAACGCAGACATCTGCATCCAGAACAGCAGCAGCTGGCAGAGCAGTGGGGTCAGACGGGGACAGTGGGGTCCACTGCACAGAGCTGGGTGATTTTTTGAGGTCCCTTCCCATCCCTAAGGATTCTCTGATCCTGTGACTCTGCCCCGAGGCTGAGGAACAACCCTGCCTCCATCCATCGCTGCTTCTGCCCAGGCTCCTCCGCTGAAGCGATGGAGCAGCTCCCCTCCACAGCCCCTTCCCCTGGGCTGGCTTTGCTGGCCCCTGCCCTGGCACAGGCAGCTCTTTCCTGGCACTGAGCCCCTGTTGAAGCCGAGAGTCCTTCCCCTAAACCCCGTGTGGGTCGGAACAGGGACGGAGACACCTTTGGCTGTCAAAGCCGGAGGAAAGGACCGAGTTCAGAGGAGCCCGAGTGGAAATCAGTACCCAAGCCACGCGCAGCTCACAGCTTTGGTGTCTCAGCCTCTGAAGTCCCGATGCTTCCAGCAGGAATTAATTGTGCCCTTCCCTGGCCAGAGCCTCCTCAGCAGCCTCATTAACGCTCAGCCAACTGCTCTGCCAACTTGCTGAGCTAGAAACCGGCTTTGTTTGCCACCGCCTTGTTTCTCCTGCTGCTCTGAGAAGAGGAGGAGGAGGAGGAAGGCAGAGCTGCCTTCGGTCCCTCCGTCATCATCAAAAGACAGCTTGGCAGCCTTTGAGCATCCTTTCACACCTCTGCAGCAGGTTCCCCCCCTCCCGCTTCCCTGTGATCACTGAAATCACCGTGATCAGAGCTCCTACCGCCGCGGGTGCCCCCGTGGCCCAGGCTGGCTGCTGCTCAGCTTTGTGCCAGCACCCCCGCGGCGGCTGCTGGGGCTCGGGGAGAGGGTTGAGAGGCACTGGAGTGCTTTTTGCTGAGGTGAGGTGAACAACGAACGCGTCGCTTCAGCAGGAGCAGCCCCCTCCCGTGCGCTCCAGTCAGTTCACTGCTAATGCTCTGGAGGGGACTGGAACAGCCATCGTCCAGCCCTGGATGGGGGATCCGTGAGCAGGAGGACTAAAGCTCTGCAGCGTCTGAGTGTCTGAGCCAGGGGGGAGGACTCGATGATCTCAGGGGGGCTTTTCCAGCCGCAGTGATTGTGTGGTCTGGCCTTCATCCCGGTGCTGCGAGGGACTGGTCGGGGGTTGGAACAGGCTGCTCAGGGAGAGGAGGGAGTCACTGTCCCTGGAAGGGTTCAAAAATGAGCAGCAGTGGCCCTGGGGAGCAGGGTTTAGTGGACAGGGTGGGGTTGGAGTGATGGTTGGACTTGGTCCGACTGATCCAAGTCTCTTCCAGCACCTGTGACCTGCGACTCTGAGGAGGAACAGCCTCAGCTGGAGGTCCCAGCCGACCCTTCCAACAGAGGGGTTGGCTTCAGTGAAAAGGGGGGACGGTGGGGACACCTCAAGGGAGCTGGAGTCGTGATCCAAAGTGCAGACCCTTCTGCCTGAGGGGAGACCCCATCACCCTCTACAGCTGCCTGACAGGAGGGTGCAGAGAGCTGCGGGCTGGTCTGTTCTCCCAAGGGACAGGACCGGAGGAGGTGGCCTCAAGCTGCCCCAGGGGAAGGTGAGGTTGGCCCTGAGGAGAAACTTAGGGTCCTCAGGCCTTGGCACAGCTGCCCAGGGAGGGGTTCAGTCGCCATCCCTGCCTGTGTTTCACAGTCGTGGAGACCTGGAGCTCAGGGAGAGCGTTTGGGGGTGGGATGCTTGCTCCCAGCTCGGGGAAGGACAGCCCTGACTGCCGCTGCTGCCTGCCCGCCCGGGACCAGGTGAGGGACTGCGGCCGGGAGACCAAGGTCGCCATCTCCTGGGGAGAAGGCACTTGAGCGTCCGGGAAACTTGGGGTCTCGCTTCTTCCTTCCACTCTGCTGCTGGGGTTGCAGGAGGTTGGAAGGGACCTCAGGGATCACCCAGTCCAAGCTCTGAAAGCAGGATCCAGTTGGAATGAGCTGGCCCAGAGCCCTATCCAGCTGAGCCTTAACACTGCCTGCAGCTGAGCAATCCCCCCCTGCCCTTGGGAGACCCTTCCACTGGCTGACAGCTCTCAGTGTGAACAACTTGCCTCTCAAATCCACTGGGAATCTCTCCTGGAGCAACTGGTAACCGTCCCCCCTGTGCTCTGCCTCCTGTTCCTGGGAGACTCTGTAAGATCAGGTACCTCTGTCAGACTGCACATCCACTGCATCCCCTGCAGCAGCGCTGCTCGTGAGAGAGCCCCTCGAGTCCTGGGGGCAGTGCTGGGTCCCTGTCTTCAATAGACTGGGTGGCTGGAGCAGGTGCAGAGGAGCAGTGAGGCTGGGGAAGGGACTGGAGGGAAAGGCTGCTGAGGAGAGGCTGAGGGAGCTGGGGGTGTTCAGCCTGGAGGAGACTCAGGGGGGACCTTCTCCCTCCCTCCAGCTCCGTGAAGGGAGGGTGCAATCAGGGGTCAGGCTCTTCTCCCAGGCAACCAGTGCCAGGACAAGAGGGCACAGGGCCTGAAGCTGCCAGGGGAGGGTTAGGTTGGGTGTTAGGAAGCCCTTTGTTGTAGGGAAGGAGGGGCTTTGCCGTAAACAAGGTGTGCGTTCAGTGCTGGGCACCTCGAAGCAAGGAGGACTTGGAGGGGCTGCAGTGGGGCCAGGGAAGGGCAACGGGACTGGGGAGGGGTCTGGAGAGCAGACCCTGTGAGGAGCAACTGAGGGAGCTGGGGCTGCTTGGTCTGGAGAAGGGGAGGCTGAGGGGAGGCCTGACTGCTGTCTGCAGCTACCTGAGAGGAGGGTGCAGAGAGGGGGGGTTGGTCTCTTCTCACAAGGGACAGGACAAGAGGAGATGGCCTCAAGCTGCCCCAGGGGAAGGTGAGGTTGGCCCTGAGGAGAAACTTAGGGTCCTCAGCCCTTGGCACAGGCTGCCCAGGGAGGGGGTTCAATCACCATCCCTGGCTGTTTCCCAGTCGTGGAGACCTGGAGCTCGGGGCCAGGGTTTGGGGGTGGGATGGGACAGTCAAGGTGACAGTTGGGAGTCAAATGGTTCTGCACGTAGCCCCCTCCCTGTCAGCAAACCTCGAGTCACCAGGTTTTGGGTCAGGGCCATCCCCTGGGTGCTGCTTTGGGAAGAGGTGCCCTGAGGCTGTTCCAGCAAAGGTGCTCTAAGAGATTGACCTGTTGGAGACGCCAACACAAGACCCTTCCCTGTCCAGCAACACAGAGGAAACACCCACTAGAGCAGGCAGCAGCACAGAGAGGTGGAGGTAACCCAGGATGTCCTCTTCTCGACTGGAAAGGACACAGAAATCCACGAGCAGCTCATTTATTCTTTCAATGAAGTGAAGATCTACACGAACAAGCAAACACCATCCGTTCTGTAAGTCCCAGTCTGGCAAAGCCCAGTAACCAACCCTACCAGGAACTCTCTGAACTCCCTGGGGTTGATTTTCCAGCAGCAGGAGGAACCGAGTCCCCGCTCAAGAGATTCAGACGACTCCGTTCAGGAGTGGAGGAGCTGTGGAGCTGACCAGAGGAGGATGGAACAACCCTGTTTCAAACCCTCCTGAGCCTTCAGATCTTTGCTTCAGGACAGAGAGGTGTCTCTTGCTCCACTGACTGCAGCTCTGTGCTGTTCCCAGTTATCCCTCGTGATGGAGCCAAGCTCTGAGCCCCGGAATCCTCCGCTGAAGCAGGGACCAGCGTTATTAGGTGACCCCTCGGGCCACCGGGAATGTCTCAGCTTTACAAAAGCCAGGTACCTCACTCAAGAGAACTCTCGATGTTGCTGGAACAGAGGGCTCCTTCCCCTCCCTGCTGCTGGAGTTTTCACTTGTTGGCGACGGCAGAAAGTTGGTCGCGGATCCTCCCCAGGCCCTCCAACATAGTGTCCAGGGTTTCTTTGCTCAGCTCCACCGTCAGATCAGAAATGGGGCTGCTGCCACACAGGGCAGCGTCCTCCTGAATCTGGAAGAGGAAAGCAGGAACAGCTCACTGCTGAGCTTCTTCAGAGCTGCTATGGAAGTCGGCGTCGAACAGGGAGGAGACAGGCTTCAGCCTGGGCATCCAGCTCCGAACGGAGCAGTGAGCACCAAGCATAGTGAGGGAGGGGAAATTCTGAAGGGCAGGAAGCCACTTCGTACAATCAGAGTCCTCATGGCTGGAAATGACCGCCAGGATCACCAATCCAGCCCTCACCCCAACAGCTCCCCAACCCCTAGAGCACCTCAAGTGCTCTAGCT
Source organism: Upupa epops (assembly GCA_013397515.1). Taxonomy (NCBI): domain Eukaryota; kingdom Metazoa; phylum Chordata; class Aves; order Bucerotiformes; family Upupidae; genus Upupa; species Upupa epops. The sequence continues at coordinate 80,470 of VZRI01001607.1, read as the reverse complement.
ACTCGGTTTTTAAGCCCCTCCAGGGATGGGGCCTCCACCCCCTCCCTGGGCAGCCTGGTCCAGTGCCCAACCACTCTCTCAGCAGAGAGCTTCTTCCTCAGATCCAATCTCACCCTCCCCTGCTGCAGCTTGAGGCCATCAGCAGCACTCCTATTAAAAGCATCACAGCAGATACCCCCCTGGACCCCTAACCTCGCCCCACATGCAGAGGTTTTCTTTCTCCTCCTCTGGAACCCACCCATCCCCTCTGGAGCGGCTGAGGTGGGGGGATGCAGCACTCTGCAGGTCCCTCCCAGGCTCTGAAGATGGCCTGGTTATTCTGCTCACCTTTAGCTGCAGCAGACAGGTAGGAACTGCCATTCTGCTGATGCTGTCTGAGGACGTCTTGATGTCCACCCTCCAGTCCAGGTCAACCAGGCGAGGCAGAGAGACTGGGGGATTGAAAAGGTGGGTCTGTGAGTTAAATTCTTTGTTTAAGAGAGAGGTAAAGAAAGGAAGGTCACAGTCATTCCCATGTCTCTAAGACACTCTGAACGTCTCCTGCACCTCTTGCAGCTCTGTGTTGTGGCCAGAGCTGAGCTCTACTTCCCGTGTTTCCACGTGCAGCATCCAGTTTCCAGGGAAAGCCAGTACATTCTCGCTGGAACAAGGTGCACACTGAGGGCACGGAAGCAGAGACAAAGCCTAGAGGGTGTCTGCAGGGAAGGGGCTTCACTGGTCCAACTGTGGCCGAACGAGGGGGTTGAATAGTGGAAGAAACTCAAAGAGTTCTGAGTGAAACAGGGCCAGAAGCGTCTGGGGAAAGGCTCTGCCTGCTCGTGCTGCTCCCCTCTGAGCAGAGCTCCAGAGGGCAGTGCAGAACTGACTGCCTGGCTCTTATTTTTGGAACCAATTCCAGTTCAGAGCCCTTCTTGGCAGCGTCTGGAACAGCATCCAACGCATCTGCTCAGCCTCGTGTGCTGCTCATCTGCTAAGACTGATGGCCGGTGGCTTGGGAGGGGCAGGAAACTACCCGCGTTCTTATGGTCACCCAGATCATTTCCTAGAAGACAATCGCCACTCCAGCAGGGTTAGACATTCATAGAAAGACTACAAAGGCATGAGGAACTATGGGCTTTCTCGGAGAGCCACACGCCCAGCCCTGCAGCGGGGCTGTGAAGCCCCCCAGCCCCGTGCCTTTACGCTCCCTCTCATTTCCTCAAACACTTCCTGCTGTGCAAGATGCAGGATAAACAACTGTGTGACTGGAAACGCTCCAGCACAGCAGCACGGACCCAAACACAAGCTTGCTGGCCTCTGCTAAGCTCAGATTCCTAGACTGGTTCAGGGTGGAAGGGATCTTCAAGATCAGCCAGTTCCAACCCCCCTGCCATGAGCAGGGACACCCCCCACCAGACANCCTGTAGCCCCTTTCAGGTACCGGAAGGATGCTCTACGATCTCCCCACAGTCTCCTGCAGCCCCAACTCTCTCAGCCTATCCCCATAGCAGAGGTGCTCCAGCCCTCCCCTCATCCTCATGGCCCTTCTCTGGACACGTTCCATCAGCTCAATCTCCTTCCTGTGCTGCGGGCTCCAGAACTGATGAGGACCGTCATGAACCCCCTGTAGTAATTCTCAGCTCTAAGCTCCACTGGCCTCAGAGAGCATCAATTTCGTCCAGGCAGGGACTGCTACTTACTCTGACTTGCTTGTGCTTCATTCCTCCAAGCAGAGCTGTGAAGAAATGGTGGAAAACAGTATCAGCAACAATCTCACCCTCTAGGGGAAGCCATCAGAGAGGTTTATCAGAGAGGCCCCCATCCCTAGAAGGATTAAGAGGGAAAGAGTTCTCCCACTCTACTCTGCCCTAGGCAGACCACATCTGGACTCCTGTGTCCAGTTCTGGGCCCTTCAGTTCCAGAAGGACACAGAGGTGCTTGAGAGAGGCCAGCACAGAGCCACAAAGATGATGAAAGGAGTGAAGCATCTCCCTGCTGAGGAAAGGCTGAGGGAGCTGGAGCTCTTGAGCGTGGTAAAAAGAAGCTTGATGGGGGACCCCATGACTGTTGATCAAGATGGAAAGGTGGGTGTCAGGGGGAAGGGGCCAGGCTCTGCTCAGGGGCACCCAATGCTGGGACAAGGGGCACTGGGTGTCAGCTGGAACAGAGGAGGTTCCACATCAAGAGGAGAAGCAACTTCTTCCTGGTGAGGGTGCCAGAGCCCTGGAAGGGGCTGCCCAGGGGGGCTGTGGAGTCTCCTTCTCTGGAGACGTTTCAAACCTGCCTGGGCTGTTCCTGTGCCACTGGATCTAGGGGAACCTGCTGTGGCAGGGGGATCGGACTGGATGATCTTTGGAGGTCCCTTCCAATCCCTAACCCTCTGTGAGTCTCTGTTATGCATGAGGTTCCACGGGCCACTCACATATTCTCCAGGATTATCTTAGTCAGGAGGTTTTTCAGATTCTGGTGGAAGTTTTCCGGGAAGAGAGCAAGGATCTCCTCAGCCGTGGCCAAGCCTCGGTACACGACGTGACGGGTGAGGTTGTGCAGAGCAGACACCAGCTGTAGGAAGAGGAAGAAGAGCTCCACTGGGCTAGGAATCATCCCCTAATGGCCTGGGATGGGTCTTCAGGAGCAGGAGAGACCCTGCTGCTTGGCCATCCCGCTGCTCTCACGGGTCAGGAGCGCTGCCCCGGGGCCTGTCCC
>VZRI01001607.1:56504-77733 GCA_013397515.1 Upupa epops | reverse complement strand
CTCCCGCCGCAGGAGGCACCTCGTTCCCCTTCCCGATCCCCTCCTCCCCTCCCGGTTGCCCCCCACGCCCGGCCCTACCTGCTCCTGTTCCTCGGGGCTGTCGGCGAGGCGCTGGGCCAGCGGGCCGAGCCCTGCGCGGGGGCTGCAGAAACACTCCCGGCACANCGAAGTCCCCGGGCCGCACCGCCGCCATCTTGGCGCCGCCGCCTGCGGAGGGCGGGAACGGGGCCGCCGTCACGCGCCGCCGCCATCTTGGCGCTGTCAGACGGGGCGGGAACCTGCCCTCCCGAGCTGCGGGTTCGAGTCCCAGCCCCGCGCTGACAGTGAGAGAGGGGACCCTCAGAGCCGCTCTCGTTGGACCCTCTGCAGCGAGCAGGGACAGCTCTAAGCAGAGCGGGTTGTTCAGAGTCCCCAAGGTCCAGCCTGACCTAGGAGGGTTGTAGAGATGGGGCTTCCCCCCCTCTTCTCTGGGCAGCCTGGGCCTGGGTCTCACCAGCCTCAGCGTCACAAATACTCCCTCATGTATAGTCTGCACCTCCTTCTTTGAGTTTAATCATCCTGTCACAGAAACCCCTGCTGAAAAGTCCCCTCCATCTCTCTTAGCCCCTTTACACCCTGCAAACCTAAGCTCTAAGTTCACCCTGGAGCTTCAGTTCTCCAGCTGGAACCTCCCAGCCTCTCCCACAGCAGCAAGTTCCACCCTCAGAGCAGAGTCTCTGCAGCTCCATTAGCTCCGGGTCTCTGGGAGGGCTGAGGAGCCCAGAGCTGGACCCAGCCTTGCAGGAGCAGAGGGAGACCTTCCCCTCCCTGCCCTGCTAGGAACAGCCCAGGACACAGGGGGCTCCCCCACACGTTGCCAGCTTTTCACCCACCAGCATCCCTGAGTCCTCCCCCAAGTGCAGGACCTTGTACTGGGCTTTGCTGAACCTGATAAGCTTCACATGGATCCGGTTCTCCTGGTCCCTCTGGGTAGATCCCATCTAGCACTCAGCTTCGTGTCATACAGGGTGCTGGTAGAGTGAGGCTGCAAGGACAAGTCCATTATGTTGCCTCACCCTCCCTGATCCACTGGTAAATATGGTATTTACCAGTATTTAAAATATTTAAAACATATATTTAAAGTAAATACTGGTATTTATTTTACTGTCAGTGCAAATCTCTGTGTCGGATGTGAAATTAAAGTGGAAACTCTTGTCTTTTCAGCCAAGGAGAACTGAAGGCAACTCACAGCAGCCAGCTCTGGGTGATCCTGCTCTAGCAGAGGGATTGGACTGGATGATCCTCAGAGGACCCTCCCAGCCTCACAGTCTGTATCTTGTGCTTTGTGAAGGTTATAAACGAGTCCTCTTCGTGAGAGAGAAACAGTCTGTTTGATGCAGTTCCCAATGCATCTGGTCCCAGGGCTCTGGCTGGCTGTGATGTTTCCTCATCACTACTTCTGCCCCTCTTCCTTTCTGTCTGTGAGCAGAATCACGCACGGCAAGACGTACAAATATGTGTCCATGTTGGGCTTCACCAGCTTGGCGTGGGGAAAGGGGCTTCCTCTTGCAGATGAACTGATTTCCTCCTCTCATGCTGCAAAACCTTAAAGGGCATAAGAATCCAAAGGGGGAAGATGATATTTTCCATCATTTTTCCTGAGCAACAGGAAACGAGGCTCGGGGGGAACTATTTTGAGGTATGAGTTTACCAGCTGTGGCCTCTTGAAACGACTTTGTGCGATGGATCGGTCTGGAGAGCCGCCGTGGGTTTGTGCCGCTCTCTCTAGGGCTTTGTCACCCCGTTTGGTAAAGCTTAGGGTCTGACATGTGGAGCTGTCTTCCTCGGAGAGCTGAGCTGAGGTGGTGGGACCGAGCAGGCAGTGGGTGTAGTGGATAGCAATAGATTATCCAGGCTAGACAACTCAACAAGATCAGAGGGGGAAAACGAGCTGCATAGGCGACATTGTGTGGTTCCTTCCTGAGAGGAAGTATCTGAAGGCTTTGGCTAGATGTAGTCACTCTTGATGGCACAGCACTCATTTTCTACCTACATAAACACTTATTAACACGAGCAGCACGCGTAGGGCTTGTGAAAGGAAAAACAGACCCAAGGCAGCAGGAAACACTGCTGTGTTACCGTCTGAGCAAGTGAGCCTGAAAGAAGCAGCACTGGGTGACAACTGGCTGAACAGGAGCCAGCAGGGTGCCCAGGTGGCACCAAAGGCCAAGGGCATCCTGGCTTGGATCAGCATTAGTGTGGCCAGCAGGGCTAGGGATGGCATTCTCCCCCTGGACTGGGCACTGGGGAGGCCTGCACTTGAGGACTGGGGACAGTTCTGAGCCCCTCACTTCAAGAAAGAGATTGAGGAGCTGGAGCGGCTGCAGAGGAGCAACAAGGCTCGGAGACTGGAGGGAAAGGCTGATGAGGAGAGGCTGAAGGGAGCTGGGGTGTTTAGCCTGGAGAAGAGGAGACTCAGGGGGGACCTTCTCCCTCTCTATAACTCAATGAAGGGAGGTTGCAGTGAGGTGGGGGTCAGGCTCTTCTCCCAGGCAACCAGCACCAGGACAAGAAGGCAGGGCCTGAAGCCGTTTAAGATCATGAAGATCAACCATTAACCCCCCACGGAGCTTGCTCACAGCCTAGCACTTAACATTGCAACTGCCTGTCCTTATCTGTTGCCCCGTGTGGTTCCCAGCCCCATAAACCGCGTGTTTTCTATGTCAGAGGTAAGCAGGCCTTTTTGAAGCAATAAAACTTGTGAAACGAGGCAGAGGGTCACTGGTCTGTTTGGGGTTCTGTTCAGGGCTGTTCTCTAACAGAGATTTCACAGTGAAGTCGGAGGGATGCACACAGCTAGTGACTTTGTCAGGCGAGGTGCAGAGCTGCAAAGGGCAAGGTGAGGATGGAGTAGATAACCCAGTGCTATCACAGCAATACTGGCAGGAGGAAGCTCCTACCTGTGAGCCACCTCTGCAGGACAAAGCTGCTGCCTGCCAGTAATAAGCACAGCTTGGCATCCCACTGGAGTTGCTCTCGGGTCCTGTTGTTGCCATTTCCTCACTCCGGGAGCTTTCTAATTATGAGGAAAAAATGCTAGGTTTGGTCTGATATCAGAATTGAAATGCTGTTTGTAGCTCGTGGTTAAAAGCCAACAGGATGGCTATGAGCCAGCAGTGTGTTCTCGTGGCCAAGAGCGCCAACAGCATCCTGGGGGGGATCAGAAGGGGGTGGTTAGAGCAAGAGAGGTTCTTCTTCCCCCTCTACTCTGCACTGGTGAGACTGCATCTGGAGTGCTGTGTCCAGTGCTGGGCCCCTCAGTTCCAGAAGGACACAGAGCTGCTGGAGGGTGTCCAGTGTAGAGCAACGAAGATGATGAAGGAAGGAGAACAGCTCCCTGATGAGGAAAGGCTGAGGGAGCTGGGGCTCTGGAGCTGGGAGAAGAGGAGGCTGAGGGGGGACCTCATTCATGTCTATAAATAGGTGAGGGGTGGGTGTCAGGAGGATGGAGCCAGGCTCTGCTCAAGGGCATCTGGGGGTAGGACAAGGGGCACTGGGTGCCAGCTGGAACAGAGGAGGTTCCATCTCACTATCAGCAGGACCTTCTTTCCAGGGAGGGTCCTGGAGCCCTGGACCAGGCTGCCCAGGGGGGTTGTGGAGTCTCCTCCTCTGCAGACGTTCCAGCCCCGCCTGGCTGTGTTCCTGTGCCACTGGGTCTGGGGGATCCTGCTGTGGCAGGGGGATTGGACTGGATGATCTTTCGAGGTCCCTTCCCATCCCTAAGGATTCTATGATACAATGCTTTGGAAATCCTTCCCTTTCTTCTGCACTGTCTGTAGCTCTCCTCAGGTTCCAGACCTCCAAGGGGTGAAGGGAGTAAGGAAGGCTGGCCCTGTGATCAGCAGCTTATGGTGATGTTTTGCAAAACACCAGCTCACTGAGAGTTTGGATGGAATGAGATGGCTTGGCTGACCCCCTCAGTCTGCCTTCTCCCAGACCTTTTTTTTGGTGATTTCACATCTGTATCACCCGTTGGGACTGAGCTGTGAGCTCCGAGTCTGCAGATGTGACTTCACAGCGCGGTGTGGGAACTGACTTGGACATCCAGAGCTGAACTGCTGTTAGTCCAGCCCTGGGGGCTGCAGCTGTAGTACTGATTTGTTTCTTTCTCTCTCTTGTTGAGCCAGCCTGAGGTCTCTGCAAATGGCTAGCAGTGAAGCAGAGCAGCCACAAGACTCTGACATACTGCCGATAACTTTCTAGAGGCAGGGTCTCCGGGAGGTGGGCGCCTGGGTGTGGGGCTCTGTACAGACCTGCTCTCTGTGACCTTTATTCCCAGCCGTGTAAAAACCTCCACAACTGGTTACTTCACACGGAGAGGGAGGACCAGACACTCTGGTGTCTGTGTGAGAAGGGAGGTGAAGCAAGAAGCGATGACTTGAGTGCTAAGTGGGAGGTTTCTGGTGGGATCTGGGGACCTCCTAGAGCTTATGGGGAGGGGAGACTAGATCCTCCTTTTCGCTTCAGATAGCAGCTTGTCCTAGTTTTCCATCTCTGCTGGTGCTTGGCAAGGCATTGCCAGGGGGAATTTGCTCCTTGTCAGGTACAAACCCAGCTCTAGCTGCACTCTGAGGGATTTCAACATCTCCCTACCTGGAAAATATCAGGAGGGGGGGGGGNGATCTGGGGACCTCCTAGAGCTTATGGGGGGGGGGAGACTAGATCCTTCTTTTCGCTTCAGATAGCAGCTTGTCCTAGTTTTCCGTCTCTGCTGGTGCTTGGCAAGGCATTGCCAGGGGGAATTTGCTCCTTGTCAGGTCTAGCTGCACTCTGAGGGATTTCAACATCTCCCTACCTGGAAAATATCAGGAGGGGGGGGGGGAACCTCTGTGCCTTTTGCCTTTTTTTGAAGGAGAGGGACTGCCAGCCCAGCTTCAGTGTAAAATCAACCCTGTGGGTTTATAGGCAGCTATAAATGGCAGATAAATGCCTTGCAAAAACGGCCCTCAGTCCATCAACTGAAGCGAAGTCCCGAAACAGTTGTGTCCGAGGAAGACCACGTCGCTTGGAAAAGTCAGTCCTGCTGCTCCTCAAATACTGAAGGTAAAATATAAGCATCTCAAACGAAATAGCTCGACACAACTCATTCCAGCCAGACGTTTCGCTCTCTTTTTCCACCCTGCTCTTGAGAAGTAAAAAAAGAAAGGAGTAAATTTAGCTTCCCTACACTTCTTGCAGAAGCATAACCTTTCACACCCCGGAGCAAGAAGCGGAGTTGTAGCTCCCTTTGGCAACTCAGGGCTCCCTGAGAGAGAAATCAATGGGTTGCTATGGATTTGATGGGAAGAACTGACAGGTTTCTCCCTGCAGCGCAGCCTCTATTCACTGGAGCATCAGCTGCAGAACAAAAGTCTCTTCCTTACGGGCTTTCTGCTGGAAAGGCAGGGCTGAGCTCCATAACCCCACCCTGCTGGGTGGGTGAGCTGCAGGCTCCACACTGGCTGAGTCTGGTTTAGAGATGGAGCCAGATAAAGTGTGAGTGACATCTTTTCCTCGGTTCCACTCGCCTTGTTTGTTTTGGGTTTTTCTAACGGGGTTTCTTTAGCAACAACGAGCAAATAATAGGAAAGCAATCTTCACAAGATCATGCAGGGTTTACCAGTACAAGCTGCCTCCTCGGAGTCATATTCTCCATCCAGGACTTTCCTGAAATGCCTCCAACTTTCTAAAGTCCCTTTTATAGTATCTTACATATCGATGGATGCGTCAGCTATTCCCTGCGAGGGCTAGGACAGGAGGGTTCTTCTCGCTCCTACAGTCTGGCTTTGGTAGATTACCAGTAGGGTTAAAACATCCCGGGAATGTCTCTTGCAACTCATGCTGTGCTTGTTGGTCTCTGGACTAGAGAGCAGTGCAGAGACTGTTTAATTTCTTAGCACTAATTTAAGTTGTTGTCCTGCCTTCCAGCAGACGTGGTCTCTCTGGCCCACCTAAACCACCACGTGATAAGCAGTCACCAGAGGTTGACACAGTCCTTTTGTGCCTGAGGGCAGAGAGAGGCAGCAGTTACATGGATTCCTAGAATGGATGACTGGGCACAGAGAGTGGTTGGGAATGGTGCCCCATCCAGTTGGTGTCCAGTGAGCACTGGGGACAGTTCTGAGCCCCTCACTTCAAGAAAGACATTGAGGGGCTGGAGCGGGTGCAGAGGAGCAATGAGGCTGGGGAAGAGATTGAAGGGAAAGGCTGATCAGGAGAGGCTGAGGGAGCTGGGGGTGTTTAGCCTGGAGGAGAGGAGACTCAGGGACTTTCTCACTCTCTACAGCTCCCTGAATAGAGGTTGTAGTCAGGTGGGGGTCGGGCTCTTCTCCCAGGCAGCTAGCTCCAGGATGAGAGGGCAGGGCCTGAAGCTGCCAGGGGAGGGTTAGGTTGGGTGTTAGGAAGCCCTTCCTCAGGGAAAGGGTGCTCAGAGCCTGGACTGGACTGCCCAGGGCAGTGGGGGAGTCCCTGTGTCTGGAGGTGTTGAAGGACAGCCTGGCTGTGGCCCTGAGTGCCCTGGTCTGGCTGATGGGGTGATGTTTAGTCCTGGGCTGGGCTGGCTGAGCTCAGAGGGCTTTTCCAGCCTCAGTCATTCTGTGATTCTGTGTGATCCTGTGCAATTAAAAGATGCAGGACTCAACTCCTAAATTAATGCAGCAGAACTACAGCATCAAATAGTGATGTTTAAGCTGCTTGCTCAGTCCTGTGTGGGACAGGGAGGAGAAAAACACATCGAAAGGCTTGAGGATCGAGTCAAGGACAAGAAGGGATCACACCCCCATTGTGCTGAGGGGTTAAACAGATTCAATTTGCAGGAGAAAAAGGAATCAATTTAATTTATTACAAATCAAATGAGAGAAATCTTAGCTCTACAGTTGATGAGGAAGCGATTTGTGGGCTGAAAGCATTAGGCAGATGCTAAATGCTTTTGTCTTCTGGAAATAAAGCACCAAGCAGTTCAAAACACAGAGAAGCTGCGCAAACAGAGCTAGCAGACAGGAGCTGTGGATGCACACTGATCCCGACATCTCTGCAGGCAGCAGAACAAGGCTCTTGCATCTAGTGTTTTGACACGGATGTCTGTTTGCTGCAGCTCAGACAGACCGATTGGTCTGTGAAGTTGCTGTATTGATCACTGGACCTGACAGGTAATCCTTGTCTTGAGGGCTTGGCTGTTGTTGGATGCTTTTCCCAGTATTCCCACTTTTCTCCTTCATTCCCATTAATTTTGTGAGGCTGAGAGCGGGGTGGGACCCGCTGGGGTTACAACGTGTGCCTATGGAATCACAGTCTTTGTGTGATGTCTGGCCCTGTCTCTACTCACAGATCAGCTGTCACCCTGACAGCTCGTCACTGGGAATTATTTTAAGGAGTAGAGCAAAGCCAAGTGGTTAATCCTTGGGTCTGTGCTTCTGTCGTCTTTCAGATGATCGGGTTCCCTCCTCCCCAGCTTCCTGACTGAAGCATCAAGTGTCTTTTTGATCTTCACTGCTGATACTCGAGGCTTTTCAGATGGGACTGCAAATTAGAAGGTGTGAGTACTGCCGACAGATGCAATTGGCAAGGCTCTGTGCTAACAGATACGCTGGATGCTACCTGTGTCTGTGACACTTGTCCGTATTAAACGTGGCAAGTGAGCAGCCTAACACCCTCCTGAAGAAGGCACTGCACATTAACAGTTCATCTCAGGTAATCTTCTGCACGACGATCCCAGAGATTGGACTAAATGACCTTTAAAGGTCCCTTCCAACCTGAAACCACTGTGCTGCGGGCTCCAGAACTGGACACAAGATTGCAGATGGGGTCTCACGAGAGCAGAACAGAGGGAGAGGATCCTCTCCCTTGCCCTATTGGTCCCGTTTGTCTTGCTGCAGCCCAGGATGGGGTTGGCTTTCTCGGCCACAAGCAAACATTGCCGGCTCCTGTTGAGATTTTCATCAACCAACCCCCCCAAGTCCTTCTCCTCAAGGCTGCTCTCACTCTGTTCCCCACCCAGCCTGTGTTTGTGCCTGGGTTTGCCTCGACCCAGGTGACAAGAGCCGCCAGGAAGGGCTCCTTCCAGACATGGTGTGTGGAGCAGCAAGCCTCCAGCATGCACAGTTCACTTGCATGGTTCTTTCTTCCCACAGAGGAACTATCTTCCCTTCAGTAGCAAGCAGTGAGTAGCATCTATCACCATGAGCAGTTTCTGTTCCTCAGTGGAGCCTCAGGCCACTTGGTGACCTCTGGCCCGTTTGGGCTTCAGAATTGAGCAAAACATGAAGGAACAGCTCTGTGAGTGCAGCGATGCCAGGAGCAACCGTCTAGCTCTGGAGATGTTTTATTGATTTAACTCTCTGTGTTAATTACAAAGTCTTGCTGCACCACAGTCCACTGCAGGCAGCTGCAGGCACCATCCAAGGGTGCTGTGAGGCAACCTGGAATCTCTGCTTAACCACCCTAAAGTCTCCTCCTACCCTTCCACTTGCCCACAGCCTAAACCCCTCTTGGTCTCTGTCCTCTGCAATGCCTGGCCTTAACCCCTGGGTGCCAGGACCCTCCCAGCAGGAAGGTGCTCATGCACCCACTCTTCCTCCTGCTGCAGGTAGGCCAAGGGCTTGTCATGAGACCCATGTGATGCTCTCCAGACCCAGGCACAGAGTGGAACTGCTGCCTTCTGCCTGCAGACTAGGGAGGAAAGGATGGCTGTAAAGCTGTGACTGTGACCCAGAGCTGCAGCAAGAGCCCAGACAGCTCATTCTGTAGGAGAACAGGTGAGACAACACTTACTGTTGGTTTAAACCTCGTCTCACTAAGCAAAAGGATTCATATCCCATCATCCAGGAAATTCTGCAGTAACTCAGGCTCTTTTTGTTGCACTTGATGCCTTTTATTGGTTAGAAATGACAGTTACAAGGGGGTTTATTTCCACCTTAGTAGCTGCGATTGACTCTTCATTTTATGTTGCTATGCTGGCTAATTCAAAGGAGTCCTCCCTGAAGTGCAAAGAAACAGGAATAAAGTCATGAAGCCTCAATTTATTTCATCAGTGCCTTGATCACACAACAGAAAACAATCAGAAAGCAGTTTCTCTCTGTGTTTTGACCTCAGGAAAGCCTCTAGGAATGCCTCAAACTGGGAAAGCAGTTAGGAAAACTAAGCAACTGAAATATAAATAATATCCCTCTTCATTCTGCTTGAGAGACTCTGTCTCATCACAACCCTGTGCTTTAATCACCAAGGGTAAATGTCAAGATAAATGCTTTAAAAAGGCCCTTCCCTGTGTCATTAACGTCGCTGAGGACTATTAATATTAAAAGGGCCCTTGAAGATGTAATTGGTTTTTCATTATTTACCCGCTGTTGCCTCTGCTTGCTTCCTGGGGTGTCAATAGCAAATCCCCAGAGGGGTGTTCCCTAGCTGGGAGCTGCTTTGCCTCTGGCCCTTTAGAGCTAACACAGTCGCCGCAGTGCCTGAGCATCTGTAATTTCAGGATCCGAGCCAACCTCTCCAGAAGCTTCCTGCTGGCAGCCTACACTTTACTCCACGGAATTTCATCTAAAATATCCAACATCAGTGACCGGCAGATGGAGGTGAGGGATGCTGTGGGCTACTGCTCAGCACACAACTGCCTATCTCAAGTTATTGGAAGGTAAGAGGTGGCATTCAGTGTCGTGAACCTGCTCTATCCAGCCATCTGTGTCTACAGACCGTGTGTGTGGGTGCTTGAATGATGATTGTGGCTGGCAAAGCCCTCTGAGCTCCTCCAGCCCAGCCCAGCACCTGACATCACCCCAGCAGCCAGACCAGGGCACTAAAGGCCACAGCCAGGCTGTCCTTCAACACCTCCAGACACAGGGACCCTGGGCAGTCCAGTCCAAGGTCTATGATTCTGTGAACCAAGTTCCTCAGTGCCAGGGCAACAGCAGCAGCTATACGCTAAGGCATAGCATCCCAGAGATGATGTTAGACTCACAGTCACCCCTGGAGCCTTACCCTTCAACTCCAGGAATTTTATAACCATAGCAGATGTTTTTTACAGAGAAATACAGAGGAGCCACAGCAATCAAAACAAAACAAAGCCTAGGCTCAGACACATCATTTTCTAAGGCTGTGACACTCCTCAGCAGCCCTTTGATTCCGTCTCTGGTACTGTGAGGCACCATGAGTCAGTTGATGCTGATCCGTGGCACCGTACAATGCTGCCCTTGTGGGGATGAGGAGTGAAGTCCGACTGTTTGCCGGATGTACCAGTCAGCAGGAAACAAAATGACAGGGACACCCATGCTTAGGTGCTCTTCTCAGCATGGGAAACGATTCAGATGAGCTCAGAGGGCTTTTCCAGCCTCAATCATTCTACCATTCTGTGAATTATGTAGTTTTATTGCTAGAGTGTTTCTCTGGCAACTGTATGAGGATTTGGGTCAGCCCCAGAAAGAATTTATCCCTGCAACAGAAAGGCTGGACGTGGGGGGCTGACTCTGTCGTGTCAGGGTATCCAGATACTGTAGGGACCTCTGGTTCCAAAACACAGTGTGAATACAGTGCCCATATATTCACCTTCATGGCAACACTGCGCGGGGTCACTGCTGCCTGAACCTTCATGTTGTGCAATGAGAGTAGGGAAGGCTCTGGAGAACAAACCTTGGGAGGGAGCTGGGATGGTTACTCTGAAGAGGAGGAGGCTGAGAGGAGACCTTATTGCTGGAAGGAGGGTGCAGAGGATGAGTGGCAGTTGGTCTCTTGTCACCAGGAACAAGGGACAGGACAAGAGGAGATGGCCTCAAGCTGCCCCAGGAGAAGTTTGGGTTGGCCCTGAGGAGAAACTTCTCCCTGGAAAGGGTCTTCAGCCCTTGGCACAGGCTGCCCAGGGAGGGGGTTCAGTTGCCATCCCTGTCTGTGTTTCACAGTCGTGGAGATCTGGAGCTCAGGGAGAGGGTTTAATGTTGGGATGGGACAGCTGGGGTCATGGTTGGCCTCTGTGAGCTTGAAAGTCTTTTCCAACCTGAACAAATCTGTGATATCTTGCCAAGAGAGTGATGTAACGTTATGCAAGCTCGTTACTCAGTGACACAGATGCCATGGAGCTGAAGCACTGCTTTAAAACAGAACTGCTTCCACCAGGAGAAATTATCCTTAAATCAAACACAGGCACTGTGTGTGCAGATGCCTGCTCTGCTTGACCTCATGATGCAGATACAATGGTACCTGAATGTTAAGAGTTCAGAAGGCTTGCTGAAAATCACATTTCTGACTTCTTCTTTTAACTTCCTCCTCTACAAAGTGGGCCGAGTGCAATTTTTGCTCCTCCGGGAGACAAAGATCATCAGGGGATTAGTGCTGCCCCACTGTCACCACAATGTGTTGTGTCACTGCTTAAAAGGCACTGAGAAAGTTGAGGAAAAGACGTGGTTCTCTCTTCTACAGATTCTAAACTGTTTCAACAGCTCCATGATGAAAATCATAGGATCATTAGGGATCGGAAGGGACCTCAAAAGATCATCCAGTCCAGTCCCCCTGCCACAGCAGGATCACCCAGACCAAATCACACAGGAACACAGCCAGGCGGGGCTGGAACGTCTGCAGAGAAGGAGACTCCACAGTCCCCTGGGCAGGGGTGGGGAGAACCCTCCCTGGGAAGAAGGTCCTGCTGATCTTGATAGGGAACCTCCTCTGTTCCAGCTGGCACCCAGTGCCCCTTGTCCTATCACCAGATGCCCTTGAGCAGAGCCTGGCTCCATCCTCCTGACACCCACCCTTCACATATATTGATAGATGCAGCCCCTTCACGAGTTGAAGGCATCAGCCGAGTCAACACACAGCTTTACAATGTGAGAAAAGAGGGGAAATTGCATAAAGAATCCCACATCCTAGGTAAAAATCAGCATATTGCAACCCAAATTGCACTTGGACTCTGCTTTCATGATAAGATTGGATGCGATTTTGAACCACCCAGGCCCCCCGGCTACATTTTGTTGGGAAATAGTGTCTGGAACTGCTCTAAACTGAGGCAAGGACACAAGGTCCTGCAAACAAATGGTTTCTGTGGTGCAAAAAGACTGCTCGTAGCATCCTTTTCCCTGTCTGGATATCTTCTGTAAGGAAAGGCACTGGCGATACTGGGTAATGTAATGGGTCAATATGGAACAGTGTCTGGAGAAGGGGAGGTGGTTAATTAGCTACTGGGAATTACACTGCCTTTTCAACACTTCACCCTGGAACTGGTCTTCCGAAGCAGAAGCAAACAGGAAGAATAACTCTTTCAGTATCACCGCTGATTTGGATTGGATTCAAGTAAGAAAGAAATGCCTGTAGTTAAAATAAAAGTATTAAACCCCCCGTTCTTTCCTTCCTGGAACAGGAAATGTAAAAATAGGAATAGTCTGCTTCCAAATGGTGCTAGAAGAGGTGAGGATGTCTCATTTCTCTGCCAAGAAAGGACTCTGCTTTGCTTTTGAGAAGGCAAGTAGAGTGACTAACCCATTTCAGAGCCAAATATGCATCATATCGGGAAAGCTCTTCTGAAGTGACAGTGGTTTTTCAGATGGTGAAGAGAAGCTTCGTGTTGAGAAGTCTCAACATGAGTCTCGTTCAAACCAAGACATCTTCAGCTGGGAGCCTCAGAGTCTAAACATCTCCTTCTGATGGAGTGCTGAGCAGCACTGTGTCTGGGCCACCATTCTCATTGCTCCAGGCCAGGAGACAGGAGGGGAGTTCTGAGTGTTTTAGGGCTGACACGTGGCCACAGACTTGACTAAAGAAGCAGTGACGCACGGTGGGGGACTAGGAGAGGCTGAACCTCTCTGAAAATATTGAGGTCACCTCTCCTCCTGTCTAGCATTGAGGTTTCTTCCAGAACACATCGGTGGCATCGAGCAGCCAGCACTCACCTTCTTCTGCAAATAGAGTCTGCATGATGAGCTGGAACTGAGTCAACACCCCTGGACTAGGGCACAGGATACAGCAGGATTTTATTACGAGTTGGGTTTCCTGGAGGGAAATCCAGCTGAAGAGGAGCCTCCAGTTCTACCCCAGTCCATTGTTCAGTTGCACTTGGACCCTGGCCTTTTCTGCTTGTGTATGCAGACAGCCCATCTCCTTGCATACCAGTGTGTGTACAGTAAACTCCGCAGCCCACATCCACCTTCCTCACTCAGCTGCTGATCTTGGTTCTTTCTGACCTCATTTCCCTGCCACAGGACACTAGGTGCTGGCAATCTGTGTCCTGTGCGTGGGCTCTCATCCCCTGAGTGCTGCTGCACGTGGCATCTTGCACTGGATGGAGAAAATACCCTTAGGTCAGCAAAATGCTTTTTCTAAAGGGTGACAGGAGATTCCATTGCTTAGACTTCCATATTTATAACAGAGAGAGGCTTCTGTCTGTTGATTCTGCCTGTGGAGAACGTGGAATCGGGCTATGGCTCCTGAGAACTGGCTTCGCTCGCTGTGCAGTCGGTGCTGTGGCTGTGTATTTGACAGCAGCATTAACTCTGTGGCCTAGAAAACCAACTGCATCCTGGGCTGTGTTCGGCTCTTGTGAGACCCCATCTGCAGTCCTGCGTCCAGTTCTGGAGCCCCCAGCGCAGGAAGGAGATTGAGCTGTGGGAAGGTGTCCAGAGGAGGGCCACGAGGATGAGGGGAGGGCTGGAGCACCTCTGCTATGGGGACAGGCTGAGAGAGTTGGGGCTGTTCAGCCCGGAGAAGAGGAGGCTCCAGGGAGATGTTAGAGCAGCCTTCCAGTCCCTGAAGGGGGCTGCAGGAAAGCTGGGGAGGGGCTGTTTCCAAGGGCTTGGAGTGGTAGGAGCAGGGGGAATGGTTTCCAGCTGGAATAGGGGAGGTTGAGACTGGAAGTCAGGAGGAAATTCTTGACGATGAGGGTGCTGAGACCCTGTGACAGGTTGCCCAGGGAGGTTGTGGCTGCCCCCCAGCTTCCTGAAAGTGTTCAAGGCCAGATTGGATGGTGGGTGTCCCTGCTTATGGTAGGGGAGTTGG
The DNA here is from genome assembly GCA_013397515.1 of Upupa epops. Classification (NCBI taxonomy): domain Eukaryota; kingdom Metazoa; phylum Chordata; class Aves; order Bucerotiformes; family Upupidae; genus Upupa; species Upupa epops. The sequence goes on along the minus strand of VZRI01001607.1, from coordinate 63,744 downwards.
AACTGGCTGATCTTGAAGGCCCCTTCCAACCTGCACCAGTCTAGGAATCTATGAATCCCTCTTTGCCTTCCTCATGCCATGGAGTTTTCCCCAGCAAGCCTTGAGAACACTTGTGAAAACAGATCCCAACACATCTGCAGTCGTAGAGGTCTCAGCAAAGCTCTCTGTGTTTTCCACAGGTCAGGATGGTGCCCTTCCTTAGCTGTGACCTAGTAGATGCACTTTGTGCTGCTGAGGCAGGAGGATGTGAGAGAGGATGCCTGCCCGGGGCATGGATCCCGTGGATCCGGTGAGTAATAATCCAGAGTAAATTACTGGTTGCTGGAATGCCTCTGCTGGTTTGTTTTCACATGTTTCAGTAAGGTGTGAAAGTAGTGGCAGAGGGAGGCAGGGAGAGAGGGAAGGAAAGGATGGTTCTTTTACTTGTTGAAGTCTTTTGGTTGCTGGCTCTGTGTCTGTTGCAGTGAGTTGGCACTAGGCACACACACACACACAGACATACACAGAGACGCACACACACACAGACATACACACACACACACACACAAGAAATCTTGGATTTCCTCTTGAATGGCTGACATTCCAGCCTTGCCTGGCAGAAGGGTAAGTTCCACATTAAAAAAAGAGTCTTTGTGGAGAGTTTCTGAAAATAAAACAAAAACTCAAGAGAAGGAGGAAAATTCTGAGGACAGGAGATGTGTCAAACTGCAGTGCACAGCTTCACATTACAGAATCACTGAATGACTGAGGATGGAAAAGCCCTCTGAGCTCAGGCAGCCCAGCCCAGCACCTGACATCACCCCATCAGCCAGATCAGGGCACTCAGGGCCACAGCCAGGCTGTCCTTCAACACCTCCAGACACAGGGACTTCCCCGCTGCCCTGGGCAGTGCAGTCCAGGCTCTGAGCACCCTTTCCATGAGGAAGGGCTTCCTGACAGCCAACCTAACCCTCTCATCCTGGCACTGGGTGCCTGGGAGAAGAGCCTGACCCCCACCTGACTACAACCTTCCTTTGGTGAGTTGGAGCGAGGAAGAAGGTCCCCCTGAGTCTCCTCTCTCCAGGCTAAACACCCCCAGCTCCCTCAGCCTCTCCCCATCAGACTTGCCCTCCAGTCCCTTCCACACCTTTGTAGCTCCTCTGGACCTACTGCAGTACCTCCATCTCTTTCTTGAAATGCGGGGCCCAGAACTGCCCCCAGGAGTTCACAGGAGACCTCCCCAGTGCCCAGCTAGTTGAATCACAACCCTAGTCCTGCTGGCCACACTCTTGCTGATCCAAGCCAGGATGCCATTGGCCTTTTGTGCCACCTGGACACCCTGCTGGCTGCTATTTAGCCGGTTGTCAGGCAGACAACATTGGAGCAGTTGGGACGTGGCTTTCTTATTCAGAGAGCCCTCAGATCTTGGCACAGGGTGTCCAGAGAGAGCATTGAATCACCATCCCATGAAGATCTGGAGCTCAGTGCCAGCACTTGGGGGAGGATGGGACAGTTGGGGTAACGGTTGGACTCTACAATCTTAAAGGTCTTTTTCAACCTAAACAGTTCAGTGATTCTGTGAATGCACACAAATGCAGAGCCCTGCACACAGGTTCCACACGTTAGCTCTTTTCAGGAGAGGTAGGCACCTACAGCATTTCTCCTAAGCAACATGAGCACATACACCCAGGATCCTCTATTTAAACACACTTACCTGACAATCACAGCTGAATTCCACAAGTGCCTGCAAAGGCTCTGCCTCTGCAGAAGGCTGATCCGTGGTCTGTGCCTTCATTTAAGCAGCACTCTTTACATCTTCCTCCCACTTCACGGTGTCTTTGTGCTACAGAGGCTCTATCTGATAACAATAGATCCTTTGAGATCAGAGGCATCCGGTAACGTGGAGCGGTTCTCCACCAAGCTCTGCCATCCACATAAGTAGCACATGCCGGGCATACTTGAGGTATTTGCTTCTTGCTCTGCTCCACCTCTCAGATGCCCCCACCGGTCTCACCTCCCTGGTTTAATCCTACATTACAGCCTGGCTGTGTGCATCATTTCCACGCCAGAAGTCACAGACACTGCTGTGCCAGCAGAGCATCTGGCTGAGGAGCTGAACTGGGATATAATTATAATTCACTGGTTCTGCCAGGCTCCTTCTCTGTGTAGAAAAACTCTGAATGGCTGAGGGTTTTCCTTCCCCCTTGGTGCCCCCCCCCCCCCCAGCCTTCTCCATTTCTGGACAGATGAAATAAGCTCCTTTATCTACGAAAAGCATCTTCTAGTTTGGCTCAACCTCAGCACTGGAAGAAATGACCCGGTGAGTCAATAAGCACTGAGCTATAACCCGTGAATTCAGACGAGGGCACCCGGCTGTTGTTCTGTCCTTGTTGGCTTTGATCAAGGAGGACAGGGTCACCCTGGGAGAGGAGGCTAAGTCATCCCTGACTGCTCCAGATCAGCGGCGTACGCTCACGTCTGCTTCACCATCCCACCAACCGTGGGACAACTCACACATTCTTTCTGCATATAAATATAGGCAGAGCCCCCCCGGTCGCCTCTGGTGTGACACATGACTTCTTCTTGGCCCTGGACTCCACTGCTCCTTGTGCCAGTGAGCTCAGGAGGCGAATGTGTCCTTCTGCTGTGACCACATGGATTTAGTGCCTTCACCTGGCTCTGACAGCTACTCCAAAGCCATGGTGCAGAGTGCATCGAGGTGTTTTAAGGAGGAAACCCTTTTTCTCACTAAGGGAGCTCTGCTCTAGGTAATGGCTTTCACCGTGTCGGGGTACTGCTGTCCCACAGAGCAGAGCTTGGCCAGCAAGTGAGGTGTAGGAGTGAAAGAAGAGACAGACTGAAAACCATCAGATGAATCACAGCAAGCCAGGGATGAATAAAGGAAAGCACCTTATAACCCTCCTGCAGTGAGGAGGGCACAATTTGGCACCCACTCCCCGGCAAGAGTCATCTAACACCTTGTGATTTACTTGTTTTGCCCTAAGAGCCATGTCTTACTCTGTTGGGTGTGCAGCTTTGAAAGGCTGTGTAACCCAAAGCTGTTGCCAGCAGACAGCTGATACGTGAAACATCAGACCTCTGGTAACTGAGCCGCTGGTCACCTTGCCAAAATCACCTACTGGGCTGACCTCTCCCCTGGCACAGCCTGCAGATCCTAAACCTACAGCAAGTGAGCACCACAGAGCAAGCTGATCCCATCTGTGCAGCTGTGCAGAGAGCTGGTGGCACAGCGGTGGGCAAAGCCATGAGAGATGGCCTTTGTCAGGGGTGATCTGAGCTGATCTTGGTAAAACTATGATGTGAGAAACAGCAGGAACACGAAGGTTGAGAGCTGTGTTGCTAAGTAGAGAGGGATGGACAGTAAAAGGTGCTGCTGTCGACATGAGGCCAATGGCATCAGCAGCACTGCTCTGCACAGATAAGAATGAAGTCCTAATTTTGAAAGCTGGAGGAGTTCTGAAGTGAGGTGAGTGGAGTCAGGCTGAGCTATACTGCTTTGTGAAGAAGTGAGGACGCTGCTTGACAGAAGACACACAGAAAGTATCTGAAAGATTGAGCTCATGTCTTCTCCTCGGAGGTTTGCCACCGACGTGCCAAGCAGTGCCCTACACTCTGTGGAAGCTCCGTAGAAAACCAAGGAGCCCACCACCCTCAGTGGGCCAAGGGATGAACACCAGCGTTGTGCTTATTTAAAATACCATGAGATGAAGTCTCCCGGAGCAGCTGCTCCACCAGACAGAGGATCTTACAGATGAGCTGTTGTCAGAGTGCTCGTCGTCATCTTTTTACCTCCTTGCAGCCCGGGTTCTCCAAGCACACTCAGCTCAGCAAACCTAAACAGTTGTTTCCCCACAGGTCCTAGTTTTTGAGGCATATCTGGCTGTATTTAGTGATTGCAACGTGTACCCCAGCATCTCTGAATCGACCTCAGTGCTTTCACTTTATAAAAAGATCATTCCATTACATCTGCTGATGTCTTTCTGATGAGAAGCAGCTCAGGACTCAGGGCAGTACTCCAGGGGATTCGCAGCAAGCGCCCCTGACAGAGGCCTTTGTTAAAGCTGCTGTTTCTGAACTCTATCTCGCTGCTTTCTTGTTTCTGGGTTTATTTTTCCCTGTGCTGTCACCTCAAATTACAAGCATGTCTAATTTACTGTCTGCTCTCCTGTTATTTTAGGGCTCTTTCAGCTTCTGAGAACCCTTCTCCCAGTGAATGGCTGCGATTTGAGTTACTCTTCACCAGATGGAGCTGAGCTGCGTTTTCTCCCTATGGAATTACACTTGGTTTCCTGAGCATCGTTTGTGCCAGAGCTTTGACTTGGTAAAACGAATCCAATAATTTACTCGCAACCCCGCAGCTTGGAGGTGCTGCCCTCCCTTCCCCAAGCTTGAAACCTTAAAAGTGAAAATTAAAAGGCAACTAAAGAAAACCACTTCTCACTGGTTTTGGTTGTCTTTGCAGCAGTTACAGCTTCACAGCATCGCTGAATCAGAGGATTCCTCACTGCAGCCTCAAAAGGAAGGTGAACAACGTTGTGAAATCATTTGCACGGTGTCGCTGAGGGCTGCCAGGCTTCTGCTCCTCACTGGGATAGGAGGTTGCTACTCCCAGCTTCTCCCCAGGTAACTTCAAGTCCAGCGACTGCCTAACCCTTTGCTGTCAAAATTGTTTCAGCTGAAGTCAGTTTTTTCTTGCCTGGGTTTTCTCTCTCTCTTTGCAAGATGGAGCAAATACTCACTGTCCCAGCAGATGGGAAGGGGTGAAGCTCTTTGGGGGGTAGAACGAGGACGGTGGCCTCGTCATGTGGTTCAACCCTCAGCTTTTTGAAATATGCTCTTCAGAAATGATGATGACTGTCTTCATCAGCCTCCTCCTAGCCCACAGCGTGGGCTTCTTCCCAGAACTCATTTCTGGGCAGCACGTGATGCTGGAGACCTGCTGGATCGCAGAGCCGAGGCGATACGTTGTGGGTTCATCCCATCCCCAGGCGCGCTGTGCAGCGGACCAATAAAAGGTCACATCTGTTAGTCACAGCCCTTGTGGTTTGACTCCTGCCGAACACTGGGACGGGCGTGCTTGGGGCTCTCTTGCTGCACAGAGGATGTGTGCTGTGGGGACACAGGATTAAGGCTGTTTGTCAGGTTTATATCTGCAGCGATGGGGGTGATGTTGCTGATTTGCCTGCTTGTCAGAACTTCTGAGGGGGTGCTGTCGACTTGAATGAGGCCATAGAAGGCTCCATTCCTCTCACACAGAGAGTGTAAGGTATCACTTGTCTGTGTAAGGCAAGGAGCTTTCTCCAGAAACCTTACTCTTCTCTTTTTCCTCAAAACAAAGTGAAAACAGAGGACAAGAAGCTATTACAGGTCATTTTCCTCACCCGTTAGTTGTCGACACCATAACTCTTTTCAGTTCCCTTTCACTACAGCCTTGTCCACTGGGGTAAGCTTCAGGGCAGGATTTCCCTCATGCTGACAGCTTAGGTGTGTGTCACCTAATCTCAGGCAGCTTAGGGTGGATACAGTGGATCCCACCTAAGCCTTCGATCTCACTCTGCTGGGCTAACGTTGCCAAGTGTCTTTCTAGTCTACTCTTCTCCCGTACTAAGGTCTTCTCAGCACCTATCATCTTGTGGGAGATAACTGGGATCCTTGCTCCCAGGGACAGACTCTTTCCTTTCCACGTGAGGGAATCAAACAGGATCTCTCCCCTTCCTCCCTGTGCTGTAGCAGGGATCTTTTCAGCTCTTCCATCCCTTTCCCCCACGAGCAGGAGCCCAGCCACATGAGGGGATGGTCACAGTAAGCCTGTGTGGTAGTATCAGTCCTGTAAGTAGAACCACACGGGTATGATGACAGCTCCCACTCTTAAATATGGAGTTCCACAACTCTGTGTGGACCTGAAGCACACTGTTTGGAGTTAAAATCTGGGGGGAAGCTGCTGGTTTGTGTGCTGGTTTATTGAGGAATCTTGCTCCTCACCTGCAGGTTCCTCAGGAGCTTTGCTGGCCCATGGAGAACAGCAACTCTCGGCTTGAAAAGTGCAGGACGACTGACAACCCACACTTGTAACTGTTAGCAGCGTGGCAGACACTCTAAAATGCTCTGTGCTGGGTAGGTGTCAGCTCTCATCACATGCTACCACCAGGCAACTTGTTTCGGCCGATGGAATTTGTTCTCATAGTGAAGTCCTGTTCCCTGGGTTCTGATTTCATGTTCCCAGTAGTAAATCTGATGTGTACACCTAGTAGTAGTGATAGGCAGCCCTGATGGTTCACAGTAACTCAAGAAAGGTTCTTAGTACCTCAGTGAGACTTTGATTTCGTAGAATCACAGAGGTTGGAAAAGACCTTTAAGATCATTAAGTCCAACCCTTAACCCCACTGTCCCAAGGCCACTGCTAAACCCTGTCCCTGAGCTCCAAGTCTCCAAACTTCTGGGGGTGGTGACTGAACCCCCTCCCTGGGCAGCCTGTGCCAAGGCCCGAGGACCTTTATGCAGGGAGAAGTTTCTCCTCAGAGCCAACCTCACCATCCCCTGGGGCAGCTTGAGGCTATTTCCTCTCGCCCTGTCCCTTGTTCCTTGTGAGAAGAGACCAACCCCCAGCTCTCTTCACCCTCAATCAGGCAGTGGTGCCACTCAGCTCTCAGTTAGGGGCTGAATTCTCTCCACCAGCGCTGCCCAAACCGACTCACAGAACGAAACTGGGAGGAAACTCTTCCACCAGTCCTCTCCCGTCCCCTTTAAGTCCTAAATCACAACCTCAGCGCCTAGAGCAGCTCTGCAAAACTCAGTCTCGTTCTTGTAGCTACACCCGACTGCTCGCAGTTAATTGCGGTTTGTTAATCACCTCCAACCCCCCCCCCAAACCGCAGCCCATTCCCTTGACTTCTTGAGTTTCCTGCAGGCTCGGACGGGGCGGGCGGGGAGGAGCCGGCGGGGGGCGGCTCTGCCCGGCCCCGCAGCCTTTTGTCTGCGCTGGGAGGAGCCAGCGAGAGGCTGATCGTAAAAATAAAGAGTGGCCGGTGGCCAGGGAGTGTAAAATCCTGCCTGGGACGGGGCAAGTTTCACCGGAGTGCGGTGAGTGCTGCCGGGGGGCTGCGGGATAGGGCCCCGCGTATCGACCGCGAGGAGTAGCTCATTGCGGGATGGGATGGAGTGAAGGTGTGGGGGGGTCATTGATTACCGGTGGATTGTTGATCACTACGGAGGCTGTTTGATTACCGAGGGGGTGTCATTA
>VZRI01001607.1:30572-56438 GCA_013397515.1 Upupa epops | reverse complement strand
GTCATTAGTTACTGGAGGGTATCATTAATTACTGGGGAGGGGAGGGGGAGTTGTGTGGTTTGCGGGAAGGCAGCGGAACCAGCCGGCTCCCCGCACCCGGAGGCGCCTCTTGAAGCGGAGCACAGAAAAAAAAGCTGGGTAAGTTCTCCTTTAAAAAACAAAACAAAACAAAAATACATTAAAAATAGCCCCTGAGGCTCTGTAGAGCTACCGAGTGAGTCATTTCCAACCCCAGTGGCTCGGGCTAACCCTTCCCCCCCTCCACCTCACTCTCTCCCCCCCACCTCCACCCCCCTCGGGGCGACACAATCATTCTGAAAGAGGGGGTGAAGGGAAAGAGATTCTTTTTCTCTAATGAAATCGAAGCTGCCCCGAGCTGCTGCGAGAGGAGACAAAAGCCTGTTTGGCAAAGCAAAAGCCCCCCGCTCCATCCCTTTCTCTCTTGGCTGCGGTGATGCCACCCGGGTTTCCCCGAAGGATATTTGCAGCACAAAGTAAGGACTTTTGGGGATATCCATCTCTTTCTGGGTTCCTTCGACGGCTAAATCCCATCCCCTGCCACCTTCTCCTCTGCCACGCATCATGCCGGCGGTGCCCCCAGCTCCTGGCTGTCCGTGCTGCGGAGAAAACCCCACAGCCCAGCTATTTCTTACTTGTTCTCTGCCTTTTGCAGTCATATGATGATTTGTTTGGCTAATCAAGCCGTGGGGTTTGTTTTCTAGCGGAGTTGTTTGTAAGCAACGCTGCAGTTTTGCAAGGCAGAAGGTTTCGGTGACACTGACCTCCTCGGTGCCTGCAGCAGGGTGCAAGAGCTGGACCCCCAGCTGGACCCTTGCAGCGAGACAGCGTGTGCCAGACACGGCAGCCGATGGGGAGGCTGTGTGGTTTGTCATCCAAAGCACCTCCGAGAGCGCAGTACTTGGTCCCTGACTGGCACTGATAGATCAGTGGCAGTCAGAGCTTGTGCTCTCCTTGTACCCTGACCTTCCCAAAACTAGGGAACCACTTAAGGAGGGGTCAGGCTGCCTCCTCAGACCCCGATGAGGAACTTTGTTAAGAGTTAGGCAACAGAGAGTGACCTGTGGCTGAGGATAGGTGCAGCAGGTAGACGTGTCAGCTGCTTGACAGCCAAGCCTGTCAGCTTTGACGGTGTGACTGGCGGTGGTGACCCAGATGGCACTTGAGTATCTGTGAGTGGAGGATCGTGACGTAGAAACACTTGTGTTCTGGGTTTTTCTGTTCAGGTTTTATTTCTCCTATTAAAGATAGCAAGGTGGGTGCTGGTCTCTGCTCCCAAACTGCTAAGGACAGGACGAGGGGAAATGGCCTCAAGCTGCATCAAGGGAGGTTTAAACTGCATCTGAGGAAGAAGCTCTTTGCTGAGAGAGTGGTTGGGCACTGGACCAGGCTGCCCAGGGAGGGGGTGGAGTCCCCATCCTTGGAGGGGTTTAAAAACTGAGTAGACAGAGCACTTGAGGCCATGGTCTAGCAGTTAGGGAGATGTTGGGATGAGGGCTGGACTCGATGATGCTGGAGGTCCTGTCCAACCACAATGATTCTATGATTTATAGGGACAATAAGGACACTGTGAGTGACTGATCTTCACATAGGGCGCAGGTTTGTGCCTCTACAGACTGGGCGCANGAGTGACTGATCTTCACATAGGGCACAGGTTTGTGCCTTGACTTGTGGCTGTAACATGCAAGAGATCCATGAGCTTGAACGTGCTGACCCAACAGAAGGAAACGTGATTCTCGTGTGTCCCAAAGAACCCGAAAAGGCAGATTTCACATCCCAAGCAATGATTTCACAGGAATCTATGACAACGTGGACTTGGTCCACAGTCTGTAGACAACATGTGGTGTTCTCGTGAAGATTTGAGCACCAGGGGCTTGTGTAACCCACCAGAGGGGGAACATTCCTTGGACTGGGGTCGAAAACCAGGTGCTATTTGGGGAAGCTAGGTGACAGAGAAGTGTAGATGTGAACTGGGAAATGCGATTTAGTGGGTCAGCTGTTGGGTTGATGGTTGGACTTGATGATCTTAGAGGTCTTTTCCAAGTTTAATGATTCTATAATCACTCAGTGCTTGTCTCTGGGTGTGAATCTTGGATTGACGTAGCTGCCAGCTCGGGTATGGTGTAGAGGGCAGGGTTCTCTGTGCTTCAGGGCTCTCCCTGGGTGCTACCTGCCATGCAGCAGTACTGAGGACAGGCAGGGCAGTCGAAGTGCCCATGTGGGAGTCTCCTTCACCGTGTAATTGAGCACCAATATTTCCTCCTGGCAGTTTTACAGCAGGGTTAAGGTGACGCTTCTGCATTTGTCTTCAGCCTTCCAGATAAAACCGTGTGCCAGGATTTTCCTGCTGTGTGTTTGTGGGCTGTCTGATGTCAGCTGAGACTCCGATAAGGCTTCCAACGTTCACTTTCAAAGTTCAGCCACAACACGGGTAGTGTTTCCTTGACTCCTCGATCCCGTTGGGAAGCATTTCCATTCCTTACGTTTCCAGCACAGAATAGGTGAGATATGAAATCTTTTCTTTGAGAAACCAGTCATGTTGCTTCCACTCTTCTGGGAAGAGTCAAGAAACCGTGGGTGAGTACATCGTTGAGGGTTTGGAAGTAGCAAAAGTTGAGTAAGTACTGGAATTGCTCCCTCTGTGTGACTCGTTTGCCACCCGTTCTGTTTCCAGACGTGGCTTTTCTGGGTGCCTGTGGTATCCCTGGGGTTTCTCCCCAGTAATAGATGGCCTTTTGTCCTCATTGTTTCTGCCCATGTGAATTCAAGCAGAAATAGAGTGACCCAGTACTTACTCCTGGGGTTATTTAGTAGGGCATGACAACCTGTTCTTGCCACACGAGATGGGACTTGGAGGGTGGAAGGTTGTTCTGAGGATTTTAGCCAAAACCTGGTTATGCTTGTGCTGGCTGGGGTGGGCTGTGACCTGTGATCTGGCTACTTAACTGCCACGTTTTATAGCCACAAGGTTAAAAATAGATGGTCTGGGGCGAGTTGTGTTTTTAATAGCAGCAAGAGGACTGAGAAAACAACAGCAACCAAATGAAAACCAAACAAAAAGGAGTAAGGACACAGTGCTGGAAAGCACGGAGGTGCTAAACTCATCCTATGGCAGCAGAGGTTGCTCCTAAAACAACGGCTCTTGCTGCAGTTTTGTAACTGAAACACTCTGAATTACAGAACCACTGAATCATTAAGGTTGGAAAGGACCTCGAAGATCATCAAGTCCAACCTTCCTTCAGCCCAACAGCTCCACAACTGCTGTTTCACCCCTTAATGACCAAGCAAGGAGAGATCTACAAGGTTAAAGTCCTCCTGAGCTTTGTGAACAGGTTTTTAGCTCTTGTGCTGAAGGAGGAGCTCTTTGATGGGGGAGTTACCCCTTCCTGGATTTGTGAAATTGAGAAGGGAGCGTGATGTGGGAGAGCAGGGCTGGTTTAGCTCCCCAAACAGGAGCAGTTCACTTGCAGAGGAGCTCGGAGTTTTATTCCTTTTAAAAACAAGCCAGCGGTTTCTCCGTGTGCTAAGCAAAGCTTCCACGATGTCTGCACACCCAGCCCATCTGATGCACTTGGGACTATGTTCTGAATGAGTTAACACCTGTAGTGCCTGAATTTTGCAGCAGATGTGGGTTACCAGGAACAGGCTGAAGCTGCTGGTTTGAAAATTCATTTGTCTCTCCCACCCAAAGGCCTTTTTGACAGCTTCACTCTTACTTGTGGCAGGCGAGTGAGACATTCCTGAGTGAAGGTCAGCCCAGTAATCAACAGGAGGGTCACTGTCAGGGACAGAACCTGCTGGAGAGCCTGCAAACCCCTAAAGCTTTCCCTTAGTCAGGTAATGGTGATGTAGCTCTGCTTACCCTCCTTCCTCCTCCCTACTGGATGATATTCTCTCCCCAAAGAGAGAAGCGAGCTTTTCTGTCTCAATCCAGCCCATCAGTTTCACGATTCAGAACTCAGCAATGCTTTTGCTTCTCTCCTTTCCTGACTGGGGTTTTGCTGTGGAAGCTGCTTGTGCAGGGAACACAATTTGTTTCAGCCAGACTCAGTCACTGGTGAGGGCCTCTAATTCACAGTAGTCTCTAGTTTCATACTCATCAGTGAGGGGATTCTCCTCTGTTCTCCATCCAACCATTTCAGAGTGTTTTGCAAACCTGTGGCGCCTTTTAATAGCCCTAACAATTTCCTCTGCTTTTGAGTGATGCCAGGCCAAAGAATTAAGTGATGGTTTTGAAATAACACGGAGAAACTGTGGTGGGGAGCAGCACAACTTTGTTGCCTTAGATGCTACTCCTCAACTACAAACTAGCTCCGTCTGTGTGTGTTCTGAACTCTGAGCTGAGCTCTGCAGCTCACGTGGAGCTTGCTCACGGTGTGCCCTTACTGGTCTTTTACATGTTTTAATGAGGATCTGTACTGTCCCGTGTACAGCAGAGGTGCTGGAGCACACAGTCCTTATTCCTGACAGGCTACCAACTCCAAAGAGGTTGCAGTGGTCTCTGAAGATGATGAAGGAAGGAGAACAGCTCCCTGATGAGGAAAGGCTGAGGGAGCTGGGGCTCTGGAGCTGGGAGAAGAGGAGGCTGAGGGGGGACCTCATTCCTGTCTCTAAATCTGTGAGGGGTGGGTGTCAGGAGGATGGAGCCAGGCTCTGCTCAAGGGCATCTGGGGATAAGACAAGGGGCACTGGGTGCCAGCTGGAACAGAGGAGGTTCCCTCTCAATCTCAGCAGGACCTTCTTCCCAGGGAGGGTCCCGGAGCACTGGACCAGGCTGCCCAGGGGGGTTGTGGAGTCTCCTTCTCTGGAGACGTTCCAGCCCCGCCTGGCTGTGTTCCTGTGCCACTTGGTCTGGGTGATCCTGCTGTGGCATGGGGATTGCACTGGGTGGTCTTTCCAGGTCCCTTCCCATCCCTAATGATTCTATGAATGACCGAGAAGCTTCTCAGCCCCTGGTGTGATACAAGCAAAGGTTTTCCCCCACCTCTTCATCTACTGCCTTTCACTCTAAGCTGAGTTTCACTGCGAGTTTCAGGTTTACTGTAACCTCAGGAACTCAAAGCACAACTTGGGAAACCACTGAGGTTCTTTACATGTGTAACAACTGAACGTGTCGAGATGCGTGAAGGATAGAGGCGTGATGGGGAGCAAGGCATCTGAGGAGGGACAGGCGAGGAAGGCAGGGGTCTCATTTGCAGAGATCCTAGGAAGGATCTTGGTTCACACAGTCAAAGAGTAGCAGGAAGCCTGTTGGGTGTAGGGGTGCGTACCAGAGTGCCAGCACTTCGCACTGAGGAGGTCGCTTCTCCTGTTCTGTTGAAGTCTCCTCTCTTCCATAACTCCATCTCATCACTTAAAATCTGTGAAGGAGAGGTGAGGATGCTAGAAGACCTCCAGACTACTGATGAGGCAGCAGGTTGCTGCAAAAGAGTATTAACTTAAGAACAAGTGAGTCAGCTTTGAAAGGAGAGGGGAAGTCTTGTTCTCTCCAGCTCCTCTCTCTGTTGAACTTGAGTCAAGGATTTTGCCAATCACACACTTTGCTTTGGAAAGAGAGTCAGCTAAGAGCAATCTAGATGACTCTCTGCTTAGAGTAGGACGAAACCCCTCATTATACATCTATAGGGCTAGTAGAGAGAGAGTAGAGGATGGTTCTTCATGGTGCAAGTAATCACAGCAAATTCCAGTGCCCGTTGTGCTACCTGGTTTGTGAATCCCATGGTCGTCATGGACATCACAACCGCACGAAGCTCAGAAAGGAGAGGAAAATGGATGAGTGGGTATCTCCCCTCATGAAGGGGCTGGTTTGATAGCACTCGAAGAAAACCTTTACAGGGCAAAACAGCCCTCTATCTGGATAACCCCCTGTTCTGTGTTACTCTTTTTCAGGAGACCTGGGATTACTCTTTCTCAGGAGACCAACTCAATGACTGTAGTCAAGTCCAGTATCTCCGTCTGTGTGTATTGGGAAGGGATTTGTCTCCATGCTTGATTCCTCTCTTCTAAAGACTCAGCTGAATCCTAGCAGTGTTTACTCAGATGTGGTGAGTTACCAGGGGATGAAGTGACAACGTTGTCAGACAGCCTCATCGTCCTGCTGCCCTCTTGTAGCTCGGAAGAGTTTGCTCATTCCAAGACCTGGGTTTTACACAGACAATGCATTTCCCTGGTTAGAGATCTGGGGTGGTGGGATGTGTGTTATAGCTGTGTTTTGGGTTGGTAATGGGATGTAAGAGGGGAAAAGACCAGTAGGGGGTAGGACAGCTAAAGGGAAGGAAGACCAATAGCTGCCTCTCTCTCCTTACAGCAACCTTCTTGCCGAGAAGGGTAAATAATAGGTCTTTTGATTATTAGAAGTGGAGTTAATGCTGTACTCTTCTAAAATGCTTTAATCTTAGGCAGAGGAGACTGTTAGATGTGAGAGGGCTTGGACTAAGGGCCTCTAGGAGGACTAGATAATCTCTTGAGGTCCATTCTGATCCCTAATGATTCTATGACTCTTTGATTGGTAACAGAAAGGAGTGACTTTGAATCCTGAAGTCATGAAAATAAAGCTCTGGAGCTGGTCCTGAAGCTAAAGATCTGCTCTTCCGCTCCTGATGAGGACCTGAAGTAAGGTTGACTTAACCATATGATCTAGATGTCAGGTGTTTAGGGTTACTGGGTTGGTTTTAGGTTGGACTGGATGACCTTTAAGGTCTTTTCCAGCCTCATCATTGCTGTGAGAAGATGGGATTAGAGACTGGGGTTGTGGGAGGAAGGGTGAAGAGGGCTGTCTGCTCCTTACAGACAAGAACCTGTTATTATCTGCCTGGGTGACTTTAACAGAGATGAAGGAAAACAATGGCTGTTTCCATGAGCAGAAACAAGATCATTCCTTGCTAAGAAGTGTTCAGGAAATTCATCGTGGGGCCCACTGTAGCTCAAGCTCAGGAGAGACCTTCCTGTCATTGATTTTTGCTTCTCTCATGACTACAGAACACACTGCACAAACCTTAAACGTGGTCACTGAGGCACAGAGGTTGTGTTTTCCCACAGTTTACATTTCCCCTTGCAAGTTAATCCAGCTCGAAGATAAATGCAGTTTTATCAGGTGAATTCATCCATTGGTGGGGAGAAAGAGGCTTGGAATAGTGATAGGAGAAGGCTTGTCAGCTACACAGGCATCATAGCCACTGCTTCCAACCCCACAGCTGACCCAGAGTGACATGTGCTGGGGGCCACAAGAACCCCCTGCAGCTACAGCCTGGGGGATGAGTGGCTGCAGAGCAGCCTGGCAGAGAGGGACCTGGCAGCACTGGGTGACAGCTGGCTGAACAGGAGCCAGCAGGGTGCCCAGATGGCACCAAATGGCATCTTGGCTTGGATCAGCACTAGTGTGGGCAGCAGGACCAGGGATGTCATTCTCTCCCTGCACTGGGGAGGCCTCCCCTTGAGTCCTGAGGGCAGTGCTGGGCTCCTCATTTCAAGAAAGAGGCTGAAGAAGGGACTGAAGGGAAAGGCTGATGAGGAGACGCTGAGGGAGCTGGGGGTGTTTAGCCTGGAGGATGCTCAGGGGGGACCTTCTCCCTCTCTCCAGCTCCCTGAAGGGAGGTTGCAGTCAGGTAGGGGTCAGGCTCTGCTCCCAGGCAACCAGTGCCAGGATGAGAGGGCAGAGGCCTGACGCTGCCAGGGGAGGGTTAGTTGTAGATGTTAAGAAGCCCTTCCTCATGGACTATTCTGTGATTGATGAGAACCCAACTCGGCCGTGCAGAGGTGGGGTAGGAAAGTGAGCTCTGAGTGACATGGGGCCGACCAGGTGAGAACCACAGTGTTCTGCTCCATCTAGGAGAGCTCGTTGTGGTTTGGGGAGTGGAACACTGAGAGGCTGAGCACTAGCCAGATGAGAAGCAGTGTGGAGCTGCACACCCTTTCGTTGGCTGATCCTCGCTCCTTTCTCCTCCCGCTGAAGATGGACCAGAGCAGGGTTTACTCCACATCTTCCACAGGCTGTTCAGTTACACAAGTTCTTTTGCTTTGGGTGGTTTTATTCCCCTCCTCTGCCCTTTCTCCCACATCTCCACTCTCCCAACTGCCAGCTCCATCCTACTGCTTCCCTTTGTCTGTAGTGGGAAGATTTCAAAGCGCAGAAGCTTCGCCAAAGGGGGTTTTAGTCCAACTTCTTCGATTTCAGTGGTTTACTTGAGGCTACGTATTCATCTGCGTGGAGATGATGATCCGAGTGGAAACTGCAGGCGCTTGGGTTTTGGCCTAGAAACCACTCCTCATTCTGTAGAAAACAAAACAAACATCGAAGCCCTGTTTGCTCTCCAAATATCTGCTTGCCAGACCTCGTTTGTAGAAGCTCCTTGTTGTAGCCTTTTAGTTACGGAGCGGGTTTAGCCCCTTGCACAACCCTCCTCCACAAAAGCCCAAACCATCGTGTTTGTCTGATCACCCTTTCTTCCACTGTTCATCCTTTGTTCCTTCTGACAACGCTGTTCTCTCTTTCTCCTGCTTTCTACTGTTCTATAGAGGCTGAGTGGCCAGCAGCACTTATCGATATCTGAGGTGCCTCTGCAAGAAGAGTTCAGCCTCTCTGTTCTTGCTTCTCCACTGATTTAAACAGAGAGACCATCCTGGTGTGGTTGGGTCATGATTTAAGGAGCAGGAGAGGGAAGGGGCTGCCCTCAGAGACTTCTGGAAGATTTGCTGTTAATGGCAGAGGCTGCTGTCATCCCTCCCTTTTCTTTCTTGTTCTTCTTGCTGTGGAGAATCTCTTCTTCATCTTGCAACGCACGGCTGTGTCACAGCCTAGTGGTTGGACTCGATGAGCTTCAAGGTCTTTTCCAACCTAAAATGATTCTTTGATTTCAAGACACTGTGAGGAACTGCTGGTCCAAGGCTGACTCTCTGCTTGTGCTGCAGGTTGAGTCCCTGGGTGTGAAGACTCCTTGGCATCGCTGGCACTGACACTTGGACCCTCAGGAGAAGAGCCTTTCTGTCTACTCTGCTCCAACCCCGCCTGACCCTATGACTGGAGGGTTCACCATAGCTCCATCCTTTGCTCTCCAGCTCCACAAGATGGGTTCCTTCAGAAGGCCCCGACCTCGCTTCATGAGCTCCCCGGTCCTCAGTGACCTGCCGCGCTTCCAGGCAACCCGACAGGCTCTGCAGCTCAGCTCCAACTCTGCCTGGAACAGGTGAGCAGGACCCAGCAGGGCTGAGCCCTCGCCTCGCAGCAGCTCTGTGTGTGTGGCTTGTGGCTGTGGGTGTCTCATCTTTGTGCTTCAGATAGTTTACAGCGGGTCTGTTTATAATTCTGCTGGAGTTTGATTCCTCCCCAAGCTTTGCTGTCACTGAAAGCCTCTCTGGAGGTGGAGAAATGAAACCCAGTAGTTTTCAGCCTTGGTTTTGTTGGAAGAGCTGCACTGAAATAGAGCAGAGCTGCTCTGAGGCAGTGGCTGGCACCTCTAAAGTCCCTTTTAGGGAGACACATCCCCTGTCTTGTGATGAAGGCCAGGTTCTTAATGCTCAGCAGGCATTTATTTGAGTACTATGAAGCTCTGACCACAGCCAAGTTCCTCTGAGAACTGGGAAGCTGTGGCTTCCACCAGCACTTCCTATCAACAGTCTGATCCTGCCTGCAGTAGAGCTATGGCAACCAAACACCCAAAGCTTGAAGAGTGGGCAAGTCCTGATCTCATCTCCTGAGGCAGAAGAGGGTAGATTTGTGCTGGAGAAGGTCTGAGGGTGGGGGATCCCTGGACCAGGCTGTCCAGGTTGGGGGTGCAGGCCCCATCCATGGAGCCATTCAAGGTCAGGCTGGATGGGGGCTCTGGGCAACCTGGGCTGGGGAGGGATGGCCCTTCAGACCTGCTAAGCAGAGAGTTCCTCTGTGCTGCTGAGAGAAATGTGAGAGAGGTCTCTTTTCAACAGCACCTTGCAAGCATTATGATGGCTTAGAGTTGTGTCTGGTGGTGATGGTGTTGGCTACAGAACATTTCCAGTGCAGCCAGTGCCCTGTTGGAGCCTGGTGGTTCCTGCCAGCATCGCTGAGCTAGCGCAGTGGGATGGGTCTGGTGGAAACCTGTGTCTCCCCAGAGCAACCAGCCCGCAGCACACAGCAGAGATCCCTAGAAAGTCAAAGGGCATTAAAATCAGACCTGGTGTGAACGTGGTCTTGGTGTCCCCATAACTCTCCGTTGCTTCCTCTAGGCACAGCTCGAGGTTGGCTCTGAGCTGTCGGTGCCTGAGAGTGATGATTTCCAGGGCAGCGAGGGGAAGTATTTAAGTGCAATTACCCTCTCCACCCTCTTACCACCACTCAGCTCTTGGCAGCCAGCGTGCTGTGTGCTCTGGGTTGGATCACGCCGGTGGCCGGTGCTTACACACGTTGTCCTGTCTCCTCTCTCCTCCTGCCAGCGTTCAGACAGCGGTGATCAACGTCTTCAAAGGGGGAGGCCTGCAGAACAACGACCTCTACACCCTCAACGAGAACGTCAGGTGGGTTGGGGTGCTGCCTGGAAAGGGGTTGGGGTTTGTAGCTGCTCGGTGGGTGTCTGCTTGGCTTTGATACCGCTGAAGAACCCCGGTTAGAGGGTGCTGGTGGGAGGATCTGGGACAGAAGCGATCGGAAGCAGAGCTCTGTGGTTTCAGGCCAGCTTGACTTTGAATGGGTAGAGTTCCTCTCCCTAGTAATGTGGGCCTGGAGGGCAGGGCTGGTGAGGAGTAGTTGAGGGGACTGGAGTTGTTTAGTCTCAAGAAAAGGAGGCTTAGGAGAGACCTTAACACTCTCTACACCTACCTGAAAGGTGGGCATGAGGGTTGGTCTCTTCTCCCAAGACAGAACAAGAGGAAACAGCCTTAAGCTGTACCAGGGCAGGGTTAGGTTGGACATCAGGAGAAATCTCTTCTCTGACAGAGTGCCCAGGGGTTGGAACAGGCTGCCTAGGGAGGAGCTGGAGTCACCATCCCTGGAAGCATTCAGAAAACAACTAGATACAGCCCTGGGGGCCAGGGTTTAGTGGGCAGGGTGGGGTTGGCTTGACAGCTGGCCTGTCTCTTGTAAGTCTCTTCCAGTCTTCCTAACTCTATAGTTCTATGGGTTTTGTCTCCTCCGGGAGGATTTGCCTCTTCGGGCTGTTCTTGTTTTCCACACTCTTGCCAGGATGCCCACGGTGCTGCTACCACCTCACGATCCCACCCCAAGCCTCTCCGAAGCAGCGGGTGTTGAGAACAGAGGCAGAGCACAGCGTTTCCCCTAAAAGCTTCATCTTCACAGGCTGATTGCAGAGCAAGACCTGGAAACACAAACCCTAGAGATAAAACCCCCCTGAAAGCCTAACAAACATTTTCAAACGCTGATGCCAGCGATGATTAAAATCATCATTTTTAAAAATCATTGGTAGGGCAGGTTTCACCCATTATCTGAGGTTTCGTTCTGATTCTCTGGAAAGTTTGGGTAGCAATAGATTGTAGAGGAGATAAAGAACAGCGTCTTCTTGCGTTGGTTCCAGAGTGCTGCTAAAAGAGCTCGTGGATGGAGCTCCTTCTCCCTCTTTCTCACTGCTACAGCTTGCAGAGCTCGAGGAGCTCTGTCCTACTTAGCGTGGTCCCAGAGGTGCAAGCTCTCTCGTTTGGAGAGCTGAGTGCAGGCAGGAGCTCGAGCTGTAGTGGTAGCTTAGAGTGCTCAGGTCAGGAGTCGTCAAGAGAAGCTTCAGGGAGACCTTAGCATGGACTTCCAGCCCTTAAAGGGGCTGATAAGAGAGACGGGGACAAACCTTTAGCAGGAGCTGCTGCTCAGGACAAGGGGTGATGGGATTAAACTAGAGGGTGAGATTCAGTCTGCACAGGAGGATGGCATTTTTGACAGTGACAGTGGAGAGACCCTGGCCCCAGGCTGCTCAGAGAGGTAGGAGAAGCCCCATCCCTGGAACCATCCCAGGTCAGGTTGGCCCTTGGTGCTGCTCTGCTTGGAGATGTCCCTGCTCACTGCAGAGAGTTGGATTGGAGGAGCTTTCAAGATCCCTTCCAGCCCAGATTCTACTCAGAGCACTCGTAATTCTCCACGTGGGTGACTGTTTCTGTTGTGTAAAGACAAACCAGTGCTAGGAGACTCTGGAATACCCTGACCTCGAGCTGTTGACAGACTTGGGGACTGGCTTTGGGTTTCACAGCTCACTTGCCAGGCTGTTGACTGGAACAGTCACATTTCCACTGGCTGGATCCTGCTCTCTGTGCTGATTGTTGAGATGGATGTAGATTTCCTGGAGTGCAGGAAACTCTTTGTGACTGGTGTCTGCTTTGTAAGCAGTGCTGATGGTGGAGGGGAGATGCCCTCCCAGGCAGCACTTGCAAGGGCTCACCTCAAAATCCATTCCTGAAGGTGGCTTCAACACTGGTTCCACCTCCTAAAGCCATCCTCTACATAGTCCTCTGCTGGAGAGAGTCCAGTGCAGAGCCACAGAGGTGATGGAGTGGAGCATCTTCCTGCTGAGAGAGCTGGGGCTCTTGAGCTGGGAAGAAAGGAGCCTGAGGGGGGACCCCATGACTGTTGATCAAGATGGAAAGGGCAGGTGTCAGGAGGAAGGAGCCAGGCCTCACTTTGCCCTTTTCCAGCTTCAAACCATGACCCATCATCCTATTGTTCCCTACCCCTGTGGACACTCTTCCCCAGCCTTCTGACAGCCTCTTTCAGGGCTTGGAAGGTGGACCATTAACCCCACCAAGCCCAGTCTGTGTCCCTAAGCTCCAGATCTACTCCCACCTAACCATCAAAGCCACCTCACCCATTCCCACGTCCTCGCCTGGCTTTGCTCTCACTGGTGGTCAAGTGCAGCTGGACCAGTAGGACCTGCTAACCTGATGACTCCATTCCTTCTGTCTGCAGACGCCTGCTCAAGAGTGAACTGGGATCCTTCGTCACGGATTACTTCCAGGTACTACGGGATTGACTGGCTTCTCTTGAGGTTTGCTCTCGTCTGCTTTTTAACCTATAAAGAAAAAAAAACCCTAGGACCCCTTTTTCATGCCTGTAGCTCATGAGTTTTGGGGTTGGTTTGGTGTAGAAGGTGATGGAGCTGGTGGGACATCTTAGTGGGGGTCAGACAACCTTGGGAGGAGTCAGATTTGAGGGTATGTTGAGGATAATCTTCCTCTGTGCTTAGAGAAGGATCTTTGTAAAGGAGGTGAGAAACCTCCTCATAGGTCTCTTCACCCTGTTTCTCTACTCTGGAGAATCCAGGAGGAGGTTTTCTGCACCAGGGCTCAGCAAAGGGGAGGAGAAGAGCTAACAAGTTTTGGGTGGGGGGACCCAGGAGGAAGTCCCTATCAGCAGGAAATCAACCCAGGGTACTGCGTTCACCCGTGAAACAGCAAACAGGGGCAGGATGAAGGAAGACCTGATGGGTCCCAATGTGATTTGAGCGCTCATTGCCTTCTGCTGATACCATCCAGATAGATGCAACCACTTGAAAGCGTGCTGGGTGATTCCGAGACAGCCTGATGGCTTCTGCTGTTCTAGACCGAGAAAAGAAAGCCAGAGGGGTTTCATCCCTTTGAGTAAGACAGGAAATGTCAGTCCCTTCTGAAGCTGCTGCTGCTCACAGCTCAGGAACAGGGAGCAGGGTGACGGGTGCTTCCTATCAGGGGGAAAGAATATCACCCAGGCTGTGCTGTGGAGCAGGAAGCAAACCCCTGCCCCGGGGGTGGTTGTGATTCACTTCTTCAGGCACTCTCTCTGAAGGGCTTTACTGGAACGAGGAGGCTGAGGGGAGACCTCACTGCTCTCTCCAGCTGCCTGAAGGGAGATGGTAGAGAAGCAGGTGTTGGCCTCTTCTAGTGATAGGAACAGAGGAACTGGGGTCAGGCTGTGCCCAGGGAGGGTGAGATTGGATCTTGGGAAGAGTGGGGAGCCCTTGGCACAGGCTGCCCAGGGAGCAGGTGGAGGCACCATCCCTGGAGGGGTTCAACAACCAGCCAGACAGGGTGTTTGAGGAGATGGGGTAGCAGCTGGGGGTTGTAGGGCAGTCAGTCAGACTTGATGATCTTGAGGTCTTTTCCAGCCTTGGTGATTCTGTGAGGTTTCCTAGACCATCAGTGGGGTCTGATAGCCATCTGGCTTCTGTGGGAACCTGCTGCTGCTGACCCCAACCCAGGCAAAGCAAGAGGAGACTGGCACACTGCGAGGTGTTGAGCAGGGCCCTGCAGGGTCAGCAAGGTTGGAGTAAGCAGAAAATGCCTCGAGGTGGCTTCATGCACCTATAAGCCTGAGGGAAGCATGGGGCTGAGCGTGGTCAGTAGGACACGAGCTGGTTCCTTGTTGCTGTGCAAGAGGAGCCAGTGACTGCTAGGGGACCAGTGCCACGGTTTGGATGTGATCTCTTCCTCCAGTGTGTAACTCTGCAGGCTGTCAGGGTCACATCAGGGCTCTTGACAGTAGCAGTGGCGAGGTCTCACCTCAAATCCTGGGTTCAGATTTGGACCCCTTGTGCCTAGAAGGACATGGAGGGGCTGGAGTTGTCCAGGGAAGAGCGACGCAGCTGGGGTAGGGGCTGGAGCAGAAGTGCTCTGAGGGGGTTAACTGGAGAAAAGAAGGGGGGATCTTACTCTCTAACTCCCTGGCGTTCAGGAGGTGGCAGAGAGCTGGGGGTCAGTCTGTTCTCCAAGGGACAAGTGACAGCACAAGCAGAAACAGTCTGTCTGCACTCCTGAACCAGAGGCACTGAGTCTGGTTTGTGTATGAAAGAGAAACCTAATTCCTGAAGGGTTGTGGTGGGAACTCGGATGTCTCATCCTGAGGGAGGGTTGTGTTTATGAATCCGCTGCTTTAGCAACTCTCTTCTGTATACAAGTCCTCTCCCTGGATCCCAGGCCCAGCGTGAACGCCACAGAGTGAGCTCTAGCACAGGTCTCGCAGCCCTGACTTAGCCCTGCATACTGGGGTTTGGAGAACTGGTGACTGGGATTTGCTAGGGCAGCTCTAAGAGGTTTTCATGCTCTCTGACCTGTGTGGTCGGGGAGAAAACTGTCTGAGATATAAAACCAGTGGGTGCATGGTCTCCTGGGTTCTGCAGACAGCCTGCAGCAGAGCCTTTGGGAAGAGCAGGCTGTTTCCTTCCAGTCCCTGGGCATCTGTTCATCTTGAAACTCCCCAGGGAAAGCAGAAGAGCTGCTTCATTCAGAGCTCTGAACCACACAGCCTGTCTCCTCCTGGGGTAGACAGACCATCCCAGGCACTGTGACCTCTCCCAGTACCCACCCGCTGCTCATGCAGAAGGTCGTGGCCAGAGTTAGGGCTGTTGCAGTGTGATGTTCACTGTCTGCACTGGCAGAGCTGGTAGGGGAGGGATGGTGAGGGGACTGTATGAACTCACTGAATCACAGAGTCAGGCTGCTTTGGGCTGAAGGGCCTCCAAAACTCATCCAGTCCCACCCCTGCAGTGAGCAGGGTCGTTCCCAAGCAGAGCAGGTTGCTCGGAGTCCCAAGGTCCAACCTGACCTGGGATGGTTACAGGCACGAGGCTTCTCCCACCTCTCTCTGGGCAAACTGGGCCAGGGTCTCAGCACCCTCAGACAAAGTTTTCATCCTCTTATCTTGTCTACCTCTACCCTTGATCCAGTGAGAGCTTTGAGGACTTAAACCCAGAACCAAAGCTGCTCCATCATCTCCAGCCCACAGCCACGGGGAGCGGTGGGACACAGCGAGCCCGGACTTGGGCTCAGGCCCAGCTTTCTATTTGTGTTCAAAACCATAGAAACCACAACGAGCCAGCACCCACGTTGCCAGGGGTGTTGAGCAGAGTCAAACTCGCATGGTTGATGATAAGAGATCGCAGCAAAAGGAAGCAGCAGCAGCAGCAGTGGCAGCGGCGAGGCCAGCCCTGGTCCCAGCCAAACTTGACTTCTTCTCAGTGCTTACTCCTTAGAGCAGCCAGAAGTGGGCTGGGGGCACCTTCCTGTGCTGACAGCCCCTGTGTGGGTCTGTCTGGGACTCCAGTCTATCTCCTGGCTAGTGGTGCTGGCTCCTCGGAGAGGCTGCTTTATGAAAGCCAGGTTGGATGGGGCTCTTGGGCAACCTGGTCTGGCGAGAGGCGCCACTGCCCAGGGGTTGGGACTGGGTGAGCTCTGAGGTCTCTTCCAAGCCAAGCCAGTTCTCAAAGCCACACTAACAGCTGACTACACCACGTTCTCCTCTCTCCTGCTTAATCAAAGGGGAAAACCCGGTGCATGGGAGGACGTTTCTCTCCTTGTGCCAGGAGGACACAACTCCCACTCGTGTGATGTGCAGAGCTCAGCCGTGGGTCTGCAGTGCTCTTCTGGGCCAAGCTGGTCTGTCTTACTCTGTTTCATCTATCGCTTTCTAGGACTGAGCCTCCAGAGATGTTTCCTTGCTGATAGGGTGTAGGGTGCTCTCTTCCACCCTTCAGCCTCAACCTCCTTGCAGAAGACTGCTGCGTTCTGCTCAGTCACTCCTTAAGGACAAACCCTTCCTTTACTCCTCCCACTGGTGCTGGGGGAGACTGTTCACAGGGGCAGGGAGCAATAGGATGAGGGCTCATGGATTGAAAAGGCGAGAGTGAGGCTGGACAGGAGGAGAGAGCTGTTGAATCTGAGGGTGGGGGGATCCCTGGACCAGGCTGCCCACAGCAGGGATGGAGGCTCCATCCCTGGAGCCATTCAAGCTCAGGCTGGCTGGAACTCTGGGCAACCTGGTCTGGTGAGTGCTGGCCCTGCTTGTTGCAGGGGGGTTGGACTGGATGCCCTTTGGGGGTCCCTTCCAACCTAACCCATTCTGTGATTCTCTAATTCTATGACTCAATGAAAAGGCAAACGTGTCTCTCTCTTCTCTCTTGGCAGAACCAGCTCCTTGCCAAAGGCTTGCTGTTTCTGGAGGAGAAGGTTAAGCTGTGTGAAGGCAAGTATTAGTAAGAACCCCCCTTTGGAGGGGAGATGCTCTGTCATGCATGTCTGGAAAGCATCATAGCCCATGGTGCTGTCCTGTAGTGTCACCCCACAACCTCTTGGGTCACACCACGACCCTCCTGAGGCTTAAGGGTTGCTGCAGAGCTCCCCCAACCCCCAGCAGGGATGTGGCTGTTGTGTGACAGCTGAATGTGGGCTCAAAGCTGGAAAACAGAGTCCTGGCTGCTGCAGAACTGCTGGGAGCTGCCTCCTGCCTTTGGTTTCCCGATGGTTTGAGCTCCGTGCATTGCAGTTGTGGGTACTGTCAATGCTTCTGAGAGCTGGACCAGCAAGCTGGAGGGAAATCCAGTCACTTGGGTGGGAGTGGAATTCCTCACCACAGGGTGTGCTTTCTCTGCTTCTTCACAGCCTGGAGAAGAGAAGGCCCTGGAGGGGGGGACCTTAGAGCAGTTTCCAGTACCTGAAGGGGCTGCAGGAAAGCTGGAGGGGGGACTATTTATGAGGGACCCTGAGAGATAGGACAAGAGGGATGGTTTCCAAGCTAAGAGGGGAGATTTGGGTCGGACCTGTGAGGGTGCTGAGGCTCTGGAACAGGTTGCCCAGGGAGGTTGTGGCTGCTCCATCCCTGGCAGTGTCCAAGGCCGGGTTGGATGGGGCTCTGGGTAGCCTGTTCTGCTGAGAGGTGTCGCTGCCCATGGCAGGGGGCTGGCACTGAGTGAGCTCTGAGGTCTCTTCCAACCATATAAAACTATCCCAATGCCTGCTTCATCAGGATGAAAACCGAGCTCCAGTCCACACTGGGCTGAGAGCTGCCCAGGAGCAGCTGCAGACTACTCAGGTAGCTTAGATAAGCTGAGGTTTCCCTGTCCAACAGCAAAACCCTCTTCCTCTGCCTCACGTTTTGAAGTGACATTGGAGCTGCAGGGTAGGAGGTGACTCACGGGCACCTTTGGCTCATAATGAGCTCTCTCCTTGCAGATCTTGTGGTCACAGCAAGAAGAACTTCTTGCACATCCCTCTCTGTTAGCTCCAGCTTCCTGGAAAGCTGCTGCTACCCTAGTACTCCAGATGGGGAAAGCAGTTCCAGACTCCTTGGAGTCAACGTTTTCCAGTTGGAAGGGACCTCCAAAGATCATCCAGTCCAATCCCCCTGCCACAGCAGGATCCCCTAGATCCAGTCACACGGGAACAGGCCAGGTGGGTGTGAACTGTCTCCAGAGAAGGAGACTCCATAACCCCCCTGGGCAGCCCCTTCCAGGGCTCTGGCACCCTCACTGGGTTTCTTCTCCTCTTGTTGTGGAACCTCCTCTGTTCCAGCTGACTCCCTTTTTTGTCCCAGCATTGGGTGCCCCTGAGCAGAGCCTGGCTCCTTCCTCCTGACCCCCACCCTTTCCATCTTGATCAACAGTCATGGGGTTCCCCCCTCAGGCTCCTCTTTTCCCAGCTCAAGAGCCCCAGCTCCCTCAGCCTTTCCTCAGCAGGGAGATGCCCCCCTCCATCATCCTTGTGGCTCTGTGCTGGGTCTCTCCTGCAGCTCTGTGTCCTTCTGGAGCTGAGGGGCCCAGAACTGGACACAGGACAGTCCTCGGGGCAGAACATAGTGGGGAAGAGAACCTCTAATCCAGCCCAGTCNAACCTCTCTGGATCTTCTAACCACTTCTAATCCAGCCCAGTCTGCCACTGGCCTTTTTGACCACCAGGTCTCATTGCTGGCTCCTGGTTATCCTGCTAGAGGGAAATGCAGTGGCTTTGTGGCTTGTGGGGTCCCAGCTGGTGCTGTGCATCTGTGTTCCAGCACTAGCTGAGCTGTGAGCTCACACAGCCCTTGGCTGTGGGCTTAAAGCCTCTGGTTGAAGAGGATCTTCACTCTTTAGTTGGAACAGGGCTCATGGTTTGCACAGAGCTGTCATCCTTGCAGCAACAGAGTCACCTGTGATCCCAGCTTCTCTGCCAGAGAAGGAGAAGCTTGAGTGATGTGCAGTGAATGAGAAGGGTGGGATCCTCTCTTATTTGAGGAATGGGAGAGTGGTGGGGACATTCAGCTGGATTTTTGGCATCCTCAAAGCTCTTGCTCTGTTTTCGTAGGTGAGGATCGCATCAACGTCCTGGCTGAGATCTGGGATCACTATTTCACAGAGACTCTGCCTACTCTCCAGGCCATATTCTACCCAGTCCAGGTAATCTCTGCTGTAACTTGTTCCCGTGTATCTACCCTACCCCTGGACGCTGTCTGGTGTAGACTGAAGCTCTGGGCTAGTTCTTTGCTAGCTCTGGTTTTAAACACTCGGGGCTCCTGGTGGAGGTGACAGCACCAGCAACTTAGTCTTCAGAGGGGCAGATCCAAAGCCTAGACCAGGCGCAAGCGTGTTTCACCTTCCCTAACTCCTTCAGGAGGGCTGGTGACCCAGTTGTGCTCTGGAAAATCCTCTGTTGGGTGTTTTGAAGCTTTAATAAGGGGAAGACTCCATGGGTAGGGGATGAACGCAGAGCTTTGTGCAGGACCTGTTTACCCCGGGTGTTCTGACGGCAGAGCACCCCACCAGAAGCGCTGAGCTGCATCATTTTGCAGCGTTGCTTTACTCAGGGTTTCCACACAGCAGTCGAATGACCCCCTCAGGCTGCTCTTCCATCAGAGGCAGCCATCCCTCGTGAAGAGACTGACCTTCTTGCAGATGCTAGCTGCCTCCTCTTGGCTCATCCCCCTTCCTCCAGACGAGCCTTTCACAACTCACATCCCCTGTATCGTTTGAAAGGAGCAGGGAGAGCCCCAAGGCTGCCCTTTCCCTCTCACCCCGTGTGTTCCCTAGAAGGGGATGGGCTCCTGCAGAGACAGACACTAACCTTTCTGCTGTGTTTATTCTTTCCTTGCTGCAGACGCTTGAAGGTAGGTGTTGGGCAGGTAAAGCTGCACACTCCTTGCATCCTCCCTTTTCTCTCCTCCTGCAACTCATTAGGAGGCAAGGAATGACCTGAATTATTTAGGAAGGGGTTTATCTGTCTTCTCTGGAAAGATCTGAGTTGACTCTATGTCCTACCCACCCCCTTCTTGCCGAGAAAGCCTGCTCCCTGCTCTCAAGGAAAGAATTGCTCTCTGATTCCATGCAAAGCTTGGTGGGTGCAGCTTTGGGAAGTGACTCTGTGGCCGTGGTGGATGGCATGTTGGGCTTCTTTGAGAGAGTAACTCGCTGCCTTGGTCTTGTCACAACATCTGAGTCGCTCACAAACGTTTCCTGTAACCTGTCAGGCTGGGGAAGTGCTGCTCTTTCATGGATGAGGAACTCAGAGGGTCACGGGCAGAGCATCTAGGGCTCTGCAGGCACCAAAGCCCTACATGGATTCAAACCACTGAAGGACCTCAGTGCCTTTGGCTCTGCGTAAGCTGAGGGGAACCAGACAGAGTTGTAGGTGCAGCAAGGAGTAAGAAACTGCTGTTACTGTGCCCTAGTAACAGGCCTGGGCTCTTCCCACAGATGTGGTTCCCTGTATATACAGCGTGGCCACACGCAGCGACGCCTCATCTAGCGAGTCTCAGCCCCTCACACGCTGCTCTGGCACACGGGGAAGTCACCGTGGTGTCAGTTCCCCATCCTTGGCTGCAAATGTCACCGGGACGCCTCGCTCGCTCTCTTTCTGCCATCCCAGCAGCTGCCTATTCAGACCGAAAGTCACTGGGGCAAGCGAGAGCCTCAGCTCAGGCAGCAGCTACAGGCGGCTTCCTACATCAGCTCAGCCCCAACCCCAGGCTGGAGCTGTTGCAGCAAGCTGAGCTTTAAGGAGCCAAGTCGGTTCGATTCCTGGCCAGGGGGGAAGCTGTGCAAACAGATCCCAGGCTCTGGTGCAGCTGCAGCCGTTGATGCAACCACTTGGTGGGGAATGGAAAGAACTGTGGGGGGGGGATGCTGGGATGTTTGGGAATGAGGGATGGAGTTCATGGGGACTAAACTGCACAGCCCAGACCGAGTGTGCAGCTGCTCAGCTAAGATTTCAGGGGATGCAGGCTCCACGTAGGAACACAGGGTGATGGCTTGTTGTGGCCGAGGGTTTTCCTTGTGGCCGAGCTGCCCCTCCAGGCTGTTGGCTTCAGTTTGTGTTTCCGTATGGATGATGCTGTTAATGACAGCATTAAACCCACTCCGAATGAATGATTAACTGCCCCGAATGACTTCCAGCTAAATATTTGCCTTGTTGAGTGCCTTATGGAGACGCTAAAGCGGGTCCCAGGCACCCCACGGGGCAGAGGTGAACGTGCTGGGTAGAGTAAGGGAAACTCTTCGGGCTGGGAAGGTGGCGGCAGGGAAATCTCTGCAGTGGGGTGAGAGAAAGTTGTGGGGAGCAGAGGGAAAGGCAGGAGCCCCAGTGGGCTGAGTAGAACCCAACTGGGGAATATTACCCCATCCTCATGGGTAACTGGGAGGACACAGAGTGCTTGGAGATGATGGTTGGCTGAAGCCTTGCTCTGGCCTGAACTCTAAAGGCTCTAACAGCCTGGATTGGGGGGTTGTTGTATCAGCAGGGTCTGATGTTGAGCTAAAAGGATCCAGACTGGGTTTAGAGGTGCTCTGTGCCAGCCTCTTTCCCTCCCAAACCTTCTCTGGTGGCAGAACCATGAGCTGCTTCCATCCTGGGCTCTGGGTGCTTGCAACCCAGCTGAGTCTCCTGTGGGTGTCATGATCAGTCCTTTGGGGTGCTACAGACCCAGGTTTGGCACCTCAGACAAGGTGTCAGTCATTTCAGGGTTCATGTGGGACAGAGACCAAGATGGAACCAACCAAAGGATGCTGTGACACCTCAGCAGGAGCAGCTGGAGGGGCTTTACCCCAGAGGCAGTAGGCAGGGTGGGCCCTTCGTGTCTCTGGAGCTCGTGCCATGCTCACACGTTCCCTGTGCTGACCCCTGGATTTTGCCTTCTGTGGTTTCCTTAGGGTCAGGAGCTGACTATCCGTCAGATTGCTCTTCTTGGCTTCAGAGACTTGGTCCTGCTGAAGGTCAAGCTGGACGAGATCCTTCCTGTGGTGCAGACCAAGCTCCCGGCGTCCATTGTCCAGATGCTGCTAATTCTGCAGGTGAGGGGTCTCTGCTCTTCTTCATCTGACTCCACTGGATGCCTCACCTCTCCCTGCACAGGAGGGAGGGGGGGTGCAATGGAGGGGAAGCCAGGAGTGGTTACAGCGCTTAAGTTTGAATGTCTGGAGCTTTCCTGAGGACAGGTCAGGGTGTTGCAATGGAAGCTTCTGCTCATGGGTGTCAGGAACAGCATCAGGACTCTGTGTTCATGCAACGCTTCACCTCCCTGCTTCTCTGAAAGCCTCCTCGTGCCCTAAACATAGAATCCTTAGGGATCAGAAGGGACCTAGAACAATCATCCAGTCCAATCCCCCTGCCACAGCAGGATCACCCAGACCCAGTGGCACAGGAACACAGCCAGGTGGGGCTGGAACATCTGCAGAGAACCCCTGTTGGGGTTCCTCTCACTCCCATTTCTTCTCCAGTATCCCTTGTCCAGGGCAGGAAGCTGAAGCCCAGCCAGCAGTGCAGAGAGGCTGAGTTCTCACTGTAACAGCAGGAGACTCTTGAGCTCCAGCTCCGTTCCCTTCAAATATTTTATCAAGAGAATCTTGAGGGCAGAGAAGGTCTCAAAGCAGCAGCTGGAATGAGAGAGAGAACGATCTACTGGGGCTTTGCAGGGCACCAAGTCTGAGGAGATTGTGAAATTCTCGGTAGAGTGGTCGCTGTTATCTCCCATCTTCCCAGCTGGGAGCTGAGCCATGGAGGGCTGTGACTTATTCCTGCAGTCCTTCCTGGGAGCAGAGCAGAGCTTTGCCCAAGGCTTTTCCCCAGAGACACGTTTCCTGGTGGAACAGGTGCAGTTGTATCGCTGGGGTTGAGTGATCTTGTGGCCAAGAAGGCCAAGGGCATCCTGGGCTGGATTAGGAGGGTGGTGAGGAGAACCTCTCTCTACTTTGTCCTGGAGAGACCACAGCTAGAATACTGTGCCCAGTTCTGGGCCCCCTCAGCTCCAGAAGGACACAGAGCTGCTGGAGAGAGTCCAGAGCAGAGCCACAGGGATGGTGAAGTGAGGGGAGCATCTCCCTGCTGAGGAAAGGCTGAGGGAGCTGGGAACAAAGGAGTCTGAGGGGGGACCCCATGACTGTTGATAAAGATGGAAAGGGTGGGAGTCAGGAGGAAGGAGCCAGGCTCTGCTCAGGGGCACCCAGTGCCAGGACAAGGGGCATCAGGTGTCAGGTGGAACAGAGGAGGTTCCACATCCAGAGGAGAAGAAACTTCTACCCAGTGAGGGTGCTGGAGCCCTGGAAGGGGCTGCCCAGGGGGGTTGTGGAGTCTCCTTCTCTGCAGCCGTTTCAAACCCACCTGGACTCTGGATCTAGGGGCTCCTGCTCTGGCAGGGGGATTGGACTGGATGGTCTTTGGAGGTCCCTTCCAATCCCTAACCCTCTGTGATTCCTTGTGCCTTCCCATCCCTTGGTCTGGAGCACACTGGCTAGCTGCTTGACCTCCATAGCTTGGGGCTGTGACTTGTATGTAGGTTGCCCTGAGTGGCCATTGAACCTCTGTTCTGGGCTTCCTGTGCTCCTCAGAATGTTCTACCGGGAGGGCTGGGCTACTGCCACGCAGAGAGGGCACAGAATCATTAAGGATGGGAAGGACCTTCTGAGTTCATCGAGTCCGAGCTTTGCCAGCCCCCAGGTTTGACCCAAAAGCTTTATCCAAACCACGTGAGGCTGATGCTGACTTCTGTTCTGTTGGCCTTTCAGAGCGTCCATGAGCCCACTGGCCCCAGTGAGGGCTACCTACAGCTGGAAGAACTGGTCAAGCAGGTGGTGTCTCCATACTTGGGTTTATGTGAGGATCACAGCTTCTCTGGCAGCACCTGCTTGCTGGGTAAGACTTGTGCATCGTGGAGAATCCCAGGCTGGTTTGGGTTGGGAGATCATCCAGTGCCAACCCTTGTGCCACGGGCAGACACCTCTCACCTGGCCAGGCTGCCCAGAGCCCCATCCAGCCTGGCCTTGAACACTGCCAGAAGCTGTTGTTGGGGGGCACAGGTTGGTGACTGTGAGGCAGTAGATAGAAAAGGAGACTGTGAGAGGCAGAAGCAAAGGGTGAAACACCTTGCAGAGCTGGGAGCTCTCATGGCAGAAGGACTCACAGGGCTCCTCTGTTCCTGTCCCAAGCGGAAGGCATGGCTGGAGGCCAGCCACGGCTCAGGGCTCTCATTTGTCTGGTTATTGGACCATTAAATATCTCTTATGCAAGAGGAACTGGGGTCAGGCAGTGCCAGGAGAGGGCCAGATTGGATCTCAGGAGAAACTTCCCACGCAGAGTGGGGAGGCCCTGGCACAGGCTGCCCAGGGAGGGGGTGGAGGCACCGTTCAACAACCGGGCAGCCAGGGTGTTTTGGGAGATGGGGTAGTGGTTGAGGGGTGTAGGTTGGGTGGGTGGTTGGTCCTGATGGTCACGAAGGTCTTTTCTAACCCTGATGGTTCTGTGAGTCGAAGGGAAGTGGTGGTGGAGGCTAGCACTGGTTGTGAAGCCTGGTGCTGGTGGTTGAGCTCAGCTCTTGGTTGCAAAGCTGCTGGTTGTGGAGCTCAGCACTGGTTATGAAGCTGCTGGTTGTGGAGCTCAGTTCTGGTTGTGAGGCTCAGCTCTGGTTGTGGAGCTCATGGTTGTGGAGCCCAGTGCTGGTGGTTGAGCTCAGCTCTTGGTTGCAAAGCTGCTGGTTGTGGAGCTCAGCACTGATTACAAAGCTCATGGTTGTGGAGCCCAGTGCTGGTTGTGGAGCTCATGGTTGTGGAGCTCAGCTCTGGTTGCAAAGCTCAAGGCTGTGGAGCCCAGTGCTGGTTGTGAGGCTGAGCTCACGGTTGTGGAGCTCGGTGCTGGTGGTTGAGCTCAGCTCTGCTTGCAAAGCTCAAGGCTGTGGAGCCCAGTGCTGGTTTGCAGACCCATCCTGAGGCCAGACCTCCCCCGTGAAAGCTGGGCTTTAACTGGGTTGATTGCTGAGCAGCTGCAGGGCAGTTTGGGGGTGAAGTGTCCGGCCCTGCTGGGTTTCCACCAGCCAGGCAGGGGGTCAGCATCATTAAAAAAGCCTCTCAGAACCCCACGAGGGGCCCTGTAACGTTCACAACCAGGGGATCCACTCTGCTTTTAGCTGCTGGCTGTTTGTGTGGCCTCTTGCCTCTGCTCCATCCCGGGGGCTGAGCGGGAGGAGGGACTGAGCAGGCTGGTGTTGGCGCTGTAGGGCACTGCTGGCAGCAGAGCAGAGCTGTTCTCTAGGTGACCCTGGTGGTTCCCAAACGCTGCCAGTGGCCTCTCTTCCTCAGCTCTCACTTCTCTACCTGATTCCCTTCGTCTCTCCACTGTTCAGTCACTAGCTCCTGCCTTAGAACCGGTTTCTTCTCTGGTTGGGCAGCCTGGAACGATGGTGAAACCCAGTGGATGCCCTGTAGCAGCAGCTCTTTGGGGTCTGCAAAGGGCAGAGCCCCTGCCTGCTCTGCTGAGACCACCCTTCTGCCTCTGCCCACATAGATTAGCCGTGACCTGCAGGGATGGAGCGCACTAGAGGGATCCAGTTCCCTCAGAACTGGTTTAAACTGGGAATAGTGAAGAAGCTGAAGCGTTCACCCCATTCCTCCTGTGGATTAAAGCCAACGTTACTGCTGGTTTGAGTTCCCCTACAGACAGCACCCTCAGGAAAGCTGCTGGTTTGTGCTCCTGGCCATAAAGCACCCAAACACAAAGGAGTTCCAGTTCAGCTCTGACTCCCTCGAGGGGCTGAGGCCGAGAAGTAAAGGGGGCAAAAGTGAAGCAGCGAGTGAAATGCAGGCTTGAGCCTCGTTTTGTCATAGAATCCTTAGGGATGGGAAGGGACCTGGAAAGATCACCCAGTCCAATCCCCCTGCCACAGCAGGATCCCCCAGACCCAGT
>VZRI01001607.1:9630-30337 GCA_013397515.1 Upupa epops | reverse complement strand
GGGGCTGGAACGTCTGCAGAGAAGGAGACTCCACAACCCCCCTGGGCAGCCTGGTCCAGTGCTCCGGGACCCTCCCTGGGAAGAAGGTCCTGCTGGTAGTGATAGGGAACCTCCTCTGTCCCAGCTGGCACCCAGTGCCCCTTGTCCTGTCCCCAGATGCCCTTGAGCAGAGCCTGGCTCCATCCTCCTGACACCCACCCCTCA
The DNA here is from genome assembly GCA_013397515.1 of Upupa epops. Lineage (NCBI taxonomy): Eukaryota > Metazoa > Chordata > Aves > Bucerotiformes > Upupidae > Upupa > Upupa epops. The sequence goes on along the minus strand of VZRI01001607.1, from coordinate 30,133 downwards.
AAGATTTGGAGACAGGAATGAGGTCCCCCCTCAGCATCCTCCTCTCCCAGCTCAAGAGACCCAGCTCCCTCAGCCTTTCCTCATCCTCCTCAGAGAGTCAGGGCTCCACGGGGCTCAAACACCGGGGCTGGAGCTGCAGGTGACACCTGAAGGGTTGGTTTGGTGCAGGCAGCCTCAGAACTGCTCCTCACTTAGCCCGGAGCAGGACACAAACCCCTGGGGTTGAAGATGCTGCTGGCAGCCCCGGGGTGAAGTGGTGTCAGAGCTTGGCTGCTGCCAGGGATGGAGTCCTGGCCGCTCACCCCATCCTCCCAACAACAATGTAGGGTTTGTTTGCTGCTTCTCTCCCCCATGAAAGGTCCCCAAGCTCCTTTATAACCTTCTTTGTGCTCTGTCTGGACCCCCCTGCAGGGACCCCCCTGCAGCCGTGGTGGCAGTGTTTCATGGGCTTTAAAGGCTTCTGCCTCTGTGACCTGAGACCCTGAGCTTCAAAGAAGTGGGTGAGGAGCAGAGAGGTGGGGAACTGCTTTAGCAGCTGCCTCAGGGATGAAGACCCCTCACAGACAGCAGTTCCTCCTGCTAGGGGAGAGAGTTCAGTCAGCCAGCACTCAACCTCAGTCCCCTGCTCTGCTTAAAGCTTTTGGTGTCAGAGTTTAAACGGTGCTGCGTGAGATGGAGCTGGAGGCTGCAGCCCCAGCCCTGGTTCCAGGTGGGAGAGGTGTTCCCGTCCCTACACACCCTCTAAACCCCACAGTGCAGCCAGCTCCCTGTCTCAGGCAGCCACCAGCACTCCCACGTTGGCCCCAGCATCGCCTGAGGGAACCTTCCAGAGAGAGGATGGCAACTGAGGCCCTTACTCAGTGCTTCCAGGGGCACTGGGGTTGCTGCAGTGCCCCTGACTTGAGGAAAGCCGTGTGTGCCAGCTGCTGCTCACTCCTCACCCCCTTGGGCAAGCGAGACTACCAGGTCCATCAGCAGTCCCTTTGCTGCACTCCCTGGCTCTCTTCTTGCAGGCAGCAGGGTGGGAGCTGCGGGGCTGAGCCGACAGGGGAGCAGCCAGGGGCTGAGTCCTCCCTGGTCCCTGGGGCAGCCCAGCAGTGAGGCTGATGCCTTGTGCAGGTGCCCTGTTGACCCTTCCCGCTGTCTCCATCTCCCGCAGAGCGGCGGTACTCGCGCTCCCGTCCCAAGGCCGGGGTGCTGAGCTACTCATCCCACACCGTGACGAGCCGGCAGCCCAGCGAGATGGCCCTGACGCCGCTGACTGAGCAGGAGGGCGAAGCCTACCTGGAGAAGTGCGGCAGCATCCGCCGGCACACGGTGGCCAACGCTCACTCGGACATCCAGCTGCTGGCCATGGCCTCCATGATGCACACGGGGATGGTGGCCGAGGAGTCGGACAGCCCCGACAAGTGTCTCCTCCTGCAGCCCAGCTTCAGCCACCGGCAGTGCTCCAGTGAGCCCAGTATCGCCGATGGGCCAGAGGGAGTCATGGCAGTGGGTCGGCAGGACCCCGCGGAGCTGAACTGCACCTCAGTCAGCTAGGAGGAGGAGAACTGTGTGCACTGAGCTGGACAAAGCATCTCCTCACCCCCACGGGGGACAAAACGAGTCAGAAAGGAGGAGTTCTGCTCAACTGTCAGTGAAGGGGCCTCCAGGGATCTTACGGGATGACTTGGGGGTTTGGTGTCTCACCCTCTAGAGTTTTCTTGCCTGTCTGGGGTCGATGTCAGTGGGGGGACTGGGACCAGTGTCGATGGAGGTACCTGGGTGGGTGATGATGGGGGGACTGGGACCAGTGTCGATGGAGGTACCTGGGTGGATGATGAGGGGGGGGACTGGGATCAGTGTCGATGGAGGTGCTGGCGTTGCTGTTGGTGGAGGTACCTGTGTTGATGATGATGATGATGATGGGGGGACTGGGATCAGTGTCAATGGGGGTAGCAGGGCTGGTGTTGGAGGAGGTGCCAGGCTGCTCCCTCCCCAGAGAGCACTGAGGGCTGCAGAGTTTGGCTGTTGAACAGCAGCTAGAACCATAGACTCACAGGCTGTTGGGTTGGAAGGCTCCTCCAAAGGGCATCCAGTCCAACACCCCCCCCACAGCAAGCAGGGCCATCCCTCACAGACCAGTTTGCACAGAGCCCCGTCCAGCCTGGCCTCCAGTAAGGTCTTTTCCATGTCCAGTCCAAACCCTTTTGGCCTCGAGTTTCCTCTGCCATGATAGGAACAACCCCTCTTCCTGCTTTTCTCCCTGTTCCCCAGCTTCCTGCTGCCCCTTCCCTCTCTGTTCCTGCAGCAGGGAGCTCTGGGCTTCTGCAGTGGGGATGGCTGGGGGGGTGGTAGGGTTTCCCTTCTAAAGCTGAACTCAGGGGTGAAACCACTGGCATCCTGCAGGAGGATCTGCTCGGGTGGCTCCTGAGAGAGGCAGAACTTGGCCTCCCACGGGCATCAAAGATCCAAACCTGAGCGAATCAGTCTCTCCTCCCCAGAACAGAAGTCCCAGCTGAGTCCTTCATGCGACCTGATTTGGCTCTGGTTGTGTCTTTGCAGGCAGAGCTGGAGTCTGGGGGCAAAACAGAGTCCCGAGCATCCTAGCCCGTGGCTTCCGTTTGCCCCCAAGATGTTGGTGCTGATTTAGGGCTGCAGTTCAGGTTAGAACCTGGATCCTTTGGGGAAGGAGGTGCTGGGCAGGGGCTGCTCTCATGCAGGAGACCTCAAGGTGCTTCTCAGCACGGGGTTGTCATGACTCCGGGTGAGGGGGTGACTAGCAGGGTTTCATCCCTGGGCTGCTCTGGGACTGCTAGCACTCGTTAGAGCAGAGATTGGGACGGGTGGGGTGTGGATAAAGGCCCTGGGGGTGCAGAGAGGAGCCCTGGGGTGTGGAGAGAGGAACCTGGGGTGTGCAGAGAGGAGCTGGAGCTGTGCAGAGGAGCGCTGGCTCCCTGAGCTATTCGTGAGGTGCTCCTGACCTCCAGTGGTACCTGGCTGAGTGCAGCCTTTAGCACAAAGCCAGGGCTCTCCGCACTCCTCCTGGAGCTCAGGGGCAGCTCCAGCGGGCAGGTGCCTGTGTCAGGCGCCACGGCCTCCGCTGGTCACTTGGTACTGCAGTGGGAGCAGAGCCGACCTGCTGGAGCAGCTCCCCTGGCTCTCTGCTCGTGTCTTGCCAAGCAGGTTTGCAGTCAGAGCTGAGAGAGGAGCTGAGACGCTGCCTGCGGGGTCACGGCTCCTTGAAGGTACAGACGAACCCTGAGCCCCTGTAGCACTGCCTGCAGGCAAATCCACCTCCACAAGGAAACCGAGGGTTAGGATGAGCCCTCAGGGTGAGGTTTTTGGGTGGATTTGTTCTGCTGCTGCTGGGTTTGAGCATCTTCTGCCCCTCTGGCTGCCCCTCTCAGGGTCTGGCTGCAGTGGCTCCTGCAGCACGGAAGAGCCAGGGGGTTTTGGGTGCTGAAGCACCTGAGATGCCAGCAGATCAAGAGACAACCAGGCTTTGTAAACGAAGGTGTCGCTTTATTCCCCCTGGATTTGCAGATGCTGAGAGAGAGGGAGAGACCTGAACAGGGCTGCTGTTATCTTGGAGCTACCTCAGACAGCCTGGCTAGCGGCCGGAAGATGTGGCTTCCAGCATAAATTGGCCTCCTAGTCATGAACCAGACGGACAGAGACGACTGCCTGGCATGTGGCTGCCGGAGGAGCTTCAGCAGCTCTGTGGTGACAGCTTTACCTCCGCTTGGCCCCTCTGACAAGGGGCAGGCGGTGTCGTCCTGCTCGCAGAGTCACTTCTTCAGCCCTCGTGGTGCTTTAAAGCCTTCTCTTAGTCACTGCAGGACACAGAGTGATCCCCCACCAGTCGCTCTGTCTTTCCATCCCATCTCCAACCCCTTTGTCAACCCCAGACCCCTTGGGTTGAGCGAGCAGCAGCCTCTTCTGGGTGAGAACCGGGATGGCTGCATTTCCTGCCGTGCGCTGGGGTCCTCTCTAGGACGAACAGGGATTCAGCCCTGGCTGTGACTTGACTGTCTCCTGTTTCCTCTGTCTCCAGAGAGACTCTGGTTTGTTGTGTCTGTTACTTTGCAGAAGTTTGCACCGAGCTGCCCCGTGCCCTGCGCCGCCCCGGCTGCTGGGGAGGGGGGGTTTAGGGAGAATTAAAGCTGCTGGATTCGCTTTGTGAACTGAAGTAAAGAGAACCTGTCCCCTAAACCTCACCCGAGGCTCTGGTGGTGGCCACGAGCTCCTCTCTTGCTGCCACAGGCTGTCCCCTGGGAGTGAAGAGTCACAGGATCTCTTTGGAGGGAGGAGACCTTGAGGATCTCAAGTCCAACCTTCAACCCAGCACTGCCGGGTCCCCCCCAGATGCAGGTCCCTCGGGAAGGTTCTGAGCCCCCCCACCCAGGCCAGAGGGTGAGGTTTGGCCGTGGGGTGCTGGTCTGGGCTTGAGCTCCTTCACCCCTCCCTCTATCCTGGTGCCCCCCATGGTTGTCCTCTTGGAAAATCTCCTGCGAGAGCTGGCAGGGAGGGATTCCTCTCGCCCCCTCCCCCAGTCTGTCTGTGGGTGATGATCTAGGTGGAGTCACTGGCCAGATCTGCCTTCTCTTTGTCCTCCAGCTGAGTGGTGGCTTCTCCAGGTCCCCGCAACCTTTAGAAGTCCAGCTCGTTGAAACGAACACAACTGCTGGAGCTGAGGGCTGACAGCCCCAGCCACCAGCGCCCTCTGAACTGGTGAAGTGGTTGATCCTCCCTCGACAGCATCTTCCTTCATCCCCAGAGCTGAATTATCCCCAGGCTGAGCCTCCTGAGCTCGGTGTTTGCAGTGTGGGGTGGGAAAGGGCCAGGATCTGCTCCCTTCCCGCCTGTACCTCGTGGGTTTCCTCCTGACTCATGAGCAGAGTCCCCTGCAGAGCCAGTGATGCCTTCAGATGGCAGCTGCAGGTCCGTCTGCTGCTCCCCCGGGCTGCCAGGGGTGAGGAAGACTCTGCTGGCTGTAAAGTAAGAAGTGAAGGTGCTTTCAGCAGCAGGGGCTCAGGGCATCACAGCCCGGGGGGGCTGGAAGGGATCTCTGGGGCTCATCCACTGTAACCCCCTGCCAGAGCAGGGTCACCCGGAGCAGGGGACAGAGGATCCGAGGTTCAACCCCTCCAGAGCAGAGACCTCACAACCTCTTTGGGCAGCCTGGGCCCCCCTCAAAGCCAAGATGGGTTTGTTTCCATGGAGAGGTAAGTGGAGCAGAACTGGGAGCCCTCCGTGGGTACCGGTGTGCTGGGGGCATCTGGCTGACCTCACGTGCCTGGTGCAGGGCTGCAGGGTGGCTCTGAAAGCAGCCGAGTTGCTTTAGTTACCGTTGGAGGCCGTGTGCAGGGCACTGCTGCAGGAAACGTGGGGTTGGGAGAAGGGCAGAACCCGTGGGCCAGGCCGGAAAGGGCCCCAGGGGCTGAGCACCAGCCTGTGGCACTGCCTGTGGTGGAAGCAGAGCAGGGGTTGTGAGCAGGAGGGGCAGCTGCTGGGATGCCAAGAGCCATCCCCATACACAGACAGAGCGAGCTCTGTGCCGCCCATCCATCGCCTCTCCCCCACCTTCCTGAGACCAGGCTGAGAGACCCAACCCAGGTCGGTTCTGGGACACACTGCTCTGTGTGCCCAGAGCAGAGACAGCAAAGCAGGGCCCCNGGGTGTGCCCAGAGCCGAGACAGCGAAGCAGGGCCCCAGGTTTCGAGCAGCGAGGTCATCTTCAGGATGCTGTCACTCCTGCTCAGCTCCTCCTCTGTCATAACAAGGCGAGTTCCTTCTTTACACCATCCCGTTGTGGTTTCTTGTTTGGAATCCCAGTCCCTTAGAGGGGATGAGGAGTGGGACAACTATTACCACGTGTTCCTTGGAGTAAAATACGCGTGAGGGTGGATTCAGCTCTGCCTGCTGCTCCAGGATCCCCTTCTGCTTCCTTGCAGAGGAGCTAAGAAGAAACAAGGAGTTNGACCCAACCCAGGTCGGTTCTGGGGTGTGCCCAGAGCCGAGACAGCGAAGCAGGGCCCCAGGTTTCGAGCAGCGAGGTCATCTTCAGGATGCTGTCACTCCTGATCAGCTCCTCCTGTCATAACAAGGAGAGTTCCCTCTTTACACCATCCCGGTGGGGTGGTTGTGGTTTCTTGTTTGGAATCCCAGTCCCTTAGAGGGNCCCCAGCAGACTGGGCTGCCATTCAGTGAGAGCTGGACAGGCTGGAGAGCTGGGCAGAGAGAGATGGAGTGAGGGACAACAGGGTCAGGGGAGAGTGTGGAACACGATGGGAGCGAGACAGTGCTGACAGCACCGAGCGTTTCCTCTGGTCATCTTCCCTGCCAGCATAGCAATTTCCCCTTTGAGGGGCTCTGAGGTCTGGGGTTTTTCCTTTGAGCTGCTACGTGCAGCAGGCAGGGTGCATCAGCCACCCTACTCTTTTCATCCAGACTCAGACCTCCATTTCTCTTGCCTTGTATTGATTGCACTCAGCAGCATCAGGGATCGCTCAGCTGAGGTTCACTGACTTCTCACTTGTTTGCCAGTAAAACAGGAGGAATCACAGAATCCTCCTGGCTGGAGAGGAGCTCCAGGATCATCAAGTGCAGCCCTCACCCCAACAGCTCCACAACCCCCAGACCATGGCCTCAAGGGCTCCAGCTGCTTGGTTTTTAAACCCCTCCAGGGATGGGGACTCCACTCCCTCCCTGGGCAGCCTGGTCCAGTGCCCAGCCACTCTCTCCGCAAAGAGCTTCTTCCTCAGACCCAGTCTAACCCTCCCCTGATGCAGCTTGAGGCCATTGTCCCGCATCCTAGGAATTTGGGAGAAGAGCCCAGCAGCAGCCTCACTACACCCTCCTGTTAGGGAGCTGCAGCGAGCTGTAAGGTCTCCTCTCAGCCTCCTCTTCTCTAGACTAAGCAACCCCTCAGCCGTTTCTCTNGCAGCAGCCTCACTACAACCTCCTGTTAGGGAGCTGCAGCGAGCTGTAAGGTCTCCTCTCAGCCTCCTCTTCTCTAGACTAAGCAACCCCTCAGCCGTTCCTCACAGGGTCTGCTCTGCAGCCCTCTCCCCAGCTCCCTGCCCTTCATCCCATCGAACGATTTCAGTGCACTCAGCCCACTGTTAACGCTCTGCATTTTTCACAGCAGAGAGGTCTCTGCCTGGTGCTGCCCTGGCTGTTACTGAGGGGACCAAACTGGGTGAGAAGGTCCTGACGGGGCCCTGACGGTCGCTGCACTGGATGTCCAGTGACCTATGACTCCCTCACAAGCAGCAGCAGGTGGTTTTGAACTCCGCAGGGCACTGAGCTGCAGATTCCCCTTTCTGCAGCCCCTAAAAACCGGGTCTGGGAAGTCCCTGGAGTTGAGGTGAGTCAGCAGATCGCTGAGTCAGGCCTTACAGAGCCAGTCGATTCGATTTCTCAGCATCTGGCAGCAAAGCTCTGCCCCACAGCTGGGGCTGCTGCCACAACAACCGAGCAGGATGTGGCCCGAGAGGCTGCGGGAGTTTGCAGAGCTGCAGGGAAACCAGAGGGCAATCTGTTCTCTCAGCTGAGTCTCCCAGTAACAGAAACACTCCGACCCTTCATAGAGCGCTCAGGGGGCTGGAGAGGACCTCTGGAGGTGATCGGGAAGGACCTCTGGAGACCGTCTGGTCCCAGAGAAGGAGTTTTATTATCTTTAACTGCATTTCTAGATCTATCTGTGTATCTTCTTGTACAGCTATGTAAGGTCATCTAGCAGCACATAGCGAACCTTCGCTGCGGTATCAGAGGGCACTGAGGGGCTGGAGTGGGGCCAGAGCAGGGCAGGGAGGCGGGGGAGAGGGCTGGAGAACAGGGTCTGTGAGGAGCAGCTGAGGGAACTGGGGTTGTTTAGTCCAGAGGAGATTGAAAGGAGAGCTTACTGCTCTTCACAGATCCCCAACAGGAGGATGGAGGGAGGTTGGTGCTGGTCCCTTCTCCCAAATTCCTAATGATAGGATGAGGAATGGCCTCAAGCTGCATCAGGAGAGGGTTAGATTGGATCTCAGGAAGAAGCTGAGAGAGTGGCTGGGCACTGGACCAGGCTGCCCAGGGAGGGGGTGGAGTCCTCATCCCTGGAGGGGTTTAAAAGGTCGAGTAGCTGGAGCACTTGAGGCCATGGTCTGGGGGTTGGGGGGCTGTTGGGATGAGGGCTGGGCTTGCTGATCCTGGAGGCCCTTTCCATCCACGATGGTTCCAGCTGCAGACATACAACTACATCCAATACCCCCTGCACCTACCTTTGACGCTCCAGGTCTCCCTGGTTAAGAACCAGCCAAGCCTCGGCTGGGCTGGCTGATCTCAGAGGTCTTTCCCAGCCTCAATCCTCGAGTGACTCTGTGAAGTCTGAACCTCGGAATGAAGACACAAAGCTGTGTGCACCGTCGCACCGGTTTATTCGTGTAAACCCCTGTCTGAAATACAGCTCTGCAGCCGGTATAAAATATATTAATCTATCGATACTTCCAAGGGAAGGGGAGAACTTTCACTCTCTTCAAAAACAAACTGACACAAAGCCTTCAACAGCGACTCCCAGAGCAGCCTGTGGCACCCAACATCGAGCGACGCGAGGGGAAGGCGTCTCTAGCCGAGCACCATCGTTTTATCTCCGTGACAGCCAACACCACCAGGCCCAGCGTGAGGCCACTGGAGAAACCCCCGGGTCTCTCCACCTCGCCTAGCAACCTTTTCCAGTAAAATAACTCTCCCTGCCCCGCAGGGGAAGACGTTCAGGAGCACAAAGGGAACACACAGCCCCCCTCGGTCTGCAGTCTATTCTGTGTGAACATCTGGGCTGTAGCAGCTCTGCAAATACAGAGTGGCTGACGCGAAAACACGGGGGAGACGACAGGAAAGCGGGAGAGAAAACAAGTGAAGCTGCTTTCCGAAGAGCTGAGAGAGCCTGTGAAGCATCAAGAGTTAGAGAACTAAGTGGAGCTCCCGGAGAACATCGGTAATAGAGTAGCTATCAACACCCCAGACTGAGACGCTGAAGATCTTACTTGTAAGAGCAACCTGCAAGGAGGAGCAGCTTGGAAGAGGCGAGAGGGAAGAAAGAAGGGAGAGAACGAGCAGATGAAGAGACGTTCCAGGGACGGCTAGAACCAGCTGGATTTGAGAGAGTCTTAGCTAGTCAGCTCTGACGGCCTCTTGTGCAGAAGGCAGACGTGGTCTGGCATCACTCAAGAGCTCCACTCGATGATGCTCCAGCAGAAGAGCAGCAGTGAACCCTGCCTGTTGTGGCCCACGCACGTGTGGGAGCTTCCCTATGGGTTCATGCTGTTGCACAGGGTTAAAAGCAGAGTCCTTTCAAGTCCTGCACCTCCTGGTTCCTCCTCTCAGGGAAGCTGAAGATCAGGAGAGGGTCAAAGCAAACATTCATGTGTCACGCGAAGCTTTAAGGAGTTAAGGCACTGGGGATGAGACGACAGTCTCTAGGGTCGGAAAGAACTGCAGCAGGAAGAAACTCAAAGGCCCAGTGTTGTGCTGTGCTCACCGTAAATAAAGTGGTGGAGGAGAATCTGAGCCTCTTGGAGAAACACAGGTAGCGTGGCCGGAGAACAACCCGAGCAGAGGTGTACAGCACCTCGTGTCTGCGTCTGCAGCGCACTGTCAGGATGAGCAGCAGGGAGTCCTCTCAACGGAGACACGCCGACGCAATTCTGCTCACAGGGGGAGGGTACTCAGCATAAAAACCCCTGGAGAGGTTTAACGAGAGAATTCCCAAGCACACACCTCTTCCCGTTTGGAATAGTGCAGCACCACCTGTCCTCAGAACACTCTGAACCACCACCGCCACGAGCCATGGGTTCCCGTCTCACCGCTGTGAACCAAGTCATCCCCTTCGGCTACCGGGCTCCGTCGGCCACAGGGACTGAAGGCAGTGGGGTGCAGTAGAGAAGCAGGCTGGGTCCTGGAGCTTTTCACCTTGTGCAGGCTGCCCTCCCCAGTCAAACTCTTGTCTTTAGTAAGAACAGGCACCTTCCCATCACTGTATCCCACGGGGTCGCTCTGATGAGGCCACGGAGTTGGAATTCACTTCAGGATCTTCACTTTCTCCTCATCCTCTTCATCTCAAGGCTCCAGGTTGTCCCAGGAGTTGGGAGAAATCCTACGCAGCTTCCTGAGAGCAGCTTAGTTCTTCCTTCAGCCTCACGCTCAAGTCATAGGGGGACTCGAACATCTTCCTTCCTTCCTTCTAGAGAGAAGATCCAGAACTCAGTGAGCACCATCGCAGCTGGAATTCTTAGCACCAGTGACCTTCACTACGTGAGCGACTGGTCAGCCGTGGCACACACATGGCACACACGTGGCACACGGACAACGAGTATGACACGACAGGCAATGCCCAGAGGCTTGTTAGTTCCTGCCAGGTGAAGCTAGTGTTTGATAGATCAGGAACTCTGGGAACCAGGTTACTCCATGAACAAAGAGGATGGTGATCCTTCCTCACACTAATTCACGGGCTGCAGCGTGACCCAAGCTGCTCTTATGGAACGGGATGGGAGATCCCCAAGGATTTGGAGATGGAGGAGGTCAGACGTCACCCACAAGACCAACAGAGCACTCGAAGGGCTGCGGGTCATGGTCCAAGGTCAGCTTGGGTAGGAGTTTGGGCTTCAACAACAGTAAAACACATTCTGTGCCCCTGTGTCTCGCCAGGACATCCCTTTGGCCAGGTACTGGCTCACAACCCACCCGGTTCTAGGAGGAGATGCCACCAGCACAGAGGTACCTCATCCAAACGCTGTGTTGTCGGTGATGGTGACTGACTGACATCCTGGGCTTAGAGGAAGGTTGAGGAGGCACTTTCAGATCACGTGACAGGTATCTCTCCAGTGAGCTTAGCTCAGAGGCATCCAGCCTTCTCCACACCACCACTACACGACCTTCAGAAACACCAGTACCAGCCTGGTATCGACACGCAGGCTCCTCAACACCCGCTCCACAGGAGGGAAGGGGCAAAGCTTACCCGAGCCCTGCGTGACGTGAGCACAGCCTTAACCTGACCCCAGATCTCACAAGAAGCACAAGTCAACTCAAAATTCTCACTAAGTCAATACAGAAACCAGCTCGACCTTCCCAAGTGAAGAACAACCAACCCCTCATCGTTATCCCTTCAGCTAATTCCCTGCCGCAGTATCTGTTCCAAGGTCCCAAGGTGAAAGGGTTTAGAGGTCTTTTAGGATAGAGCTTAAGTTTAACCAAACAGGGACACAGGGGTAGCTCAACAGGAGTTTCCTACAGGCAGCTGAGTTGTGATTAACAGCACTTCATTTCGTCAGCTTGCTACAGGAGTAGCTTATTACTTCAACAGAGAACACCACCAGTTTGAGTACACGACCTCAGAGAGAACGAGTAATAGAGATACACCAGCAACAACAACGTCCTCCGCGGGTGAACATCAACCCGTGGTCCTGTACAACGTGGACGACGAAGCACGCTTGCGATTGGCGGCGGAAGAAGGCAACTAGCGGCTCCGTTCCGCTGCTGGAGGCTCACGGGCTACAAAGGTCCGTCGGCACTGCGAGCCTGGAATCCTTCCCTGTGCACGGGGTTGAAATCTAGACGCGTTTGCACTTCGCAGCGCACCAGGAGGGTGTCGTCCTTTACGAAGGCTCTTTGTTTCAACGTCTGCAGGTGCATGAAAGTCACATACCCAAACCCTTTCGGGTTGCGGTGAATCGTCGGTCTCTGGAAGGCCAGTAACTCTGGCTTGGCTTCCATTACCTCTTCGTGATTCTGCCTCTCGGGACCTTCTGACTGATCCAGGATAGAAAGGCGTATGGTGCCCTGGAAGGGCCAAGGCAGGTGGCTGTCGTACTCTCCTTGCATGGTGTGGACAAACAGGGAGATAAAATTAGCACAGCGCTGGGCGTTGGGTAGCTGGATGTGCAGGCGCAAGCACAGCTTGTAGCCAGGCCTCCCAGTATAGAAGCCGGGACTGTGCATCACCACAGGCCTCTCTTCTTCCTGGGCTTTCTGGAGCCCACTGAAGTTCCTGATCTTCCAGATGTAAATGCCGTTGCACTGCTGGGCTTCCATCTCGGTGATCTTTCCCTCCAGGGTGCGGATGGTGCGCTTGAGTTCTGCCATGTGCGTGTTCTGGGTCTCCATTTTAGCGATGAGCTCTCGGATCTGGTGATCCTGTCTTACCAGACGCCCTTCCAGCTGCTGAATGGTTTCCTTGAAGTTCTCAACCTCTGGGTTACAGTCATAGGCGGCGTGTGGCACGTGAGAGAAGAGGGTGGGATCGAAGGGGAGGCCGTTGATGAAGGGGACGGGATTGGCGGCAGTAACACTGATGTTTTGGAAGCTTTGAGCCATCATCCTCATGTGAACCTGGGTGAACTCCTGCATGTGTCGGGCCAGCTCATTCCTCTGCATCTAGAATTCAAGAGAACACAGAATCATTGAGATTGGAAGAGACCTCTCAGATCATAAAGTCCAGCCCATGACCTAACATCACATCAGTCAGACTCTCCTTAAAGACCTCCAGCGATGGGGACTCCCCCACTGCCCTGGGCAGTCCAGTCCAGGCTCTGAGCACCCTTTCCCTGAGGAAGGGCTTCCTGACAGCCAACCTAACCCTCCCCTGGCAGCTTCAGGCCCTGCCCTCTTGTCCTGTTGCTACTTGCCTGGTTGCTCTCTCATCCTGGTGCTGGGTGCCTGTGAGAACAGCCTGTCCTCCACCTGTCTATAACTTCCCTTCAGGTAGTAATAGAGCGTGATAAGGTCCCCCCTGAGTCTCCTCTTCTCCAGGCTAAACACCCCCAGCCTCACTTCATCAGACTGTCCCTCCCTCAGCCTCATTGCTCTTCTGTACCCACTCAGCAAATCCCACAAATCGTGAAGGATTTGGGCTGCTGTAAGAGAGAAAAATAGGAAAACACATTAATCCCCCCACCCTGGCAAAACCATGCAGGAGGGTAACTGATCAAGGGCTTTACCTTCTCAGGACACCCGAAGGCACTGTAAAAGCATGGCACTGGAGCAGTAGGACAGTCGTTGTCGTAATGGTTGGGCATCTGAAACAGATTTGAAATGAATTTTTCCATTTACAGTGTTTTCATAGAACACTCACGGCTGGAAAGGACCCCCAGCATCATCAAGTCCAGCTCTCATCCCAACAGCTCCTCCACCACTAGACCATGGCCCCAAGTGTTCTAGCTACTGAGTCTTTTAAACCCCTCCAGGGACAGGGACTCCACCACCTCCCTGGGCAGCCTGGTCCAGTGCCCAGCCACTCTCTCAGCAAAGAGCTTCTTCCTAAGACCCAATCTAACCCTCCCCTGCTGCAGCTTGAGGCCAGTTCCCCTTGTCCTATCGTTATGAATTTGGGAGACCAGCAGCAGTCCCAATACAACCTACTGTTAGGTAGCTGTAGAGAGCAATCCAGTCTCTTCTCAGCCTCCTCTTCTCCAGACTAAACAACCCCAGTTCCCTCAGCTGCTCCTCACAGGGCCTGTTTGCCAGCCCTCTCCCCAGCCTCACCTGGCCCCTCAAGGTCCTTCTCAGCACCTCGAGGTCCTAAAACCTCTACATCCTCCTCCTGTGTTCTGTAACAATTTACTGCTTCTTAGATGAGGCATCAGGAAGCCTTCAAGATCTGTCCTCAAGATAGAACTCAATCCAGTTCCTTCCCTACTGAATCTCTACCTGCATACACTTGTGTCTCTCTTCACTATTCTCTTCCTTAAAAGTTCCTTCCCTTTACTCCTGCAGTCCATGCTTTTCAGACCCAGTGATGTCACTGCTCTGGAAGCTCCTCATCCATCCCCACCTCAAAAGCTGGACAGGAAGCCTAAACAGAGCAAAGGACTTTGAAGGCTGAACATCAGTTTCTATAATCCAGTATGTTTGCCTTGTTTCGGCAGGATGAAGACACAGAACACAGGCTCGGGACTGGCCAGCCATTAATTCCAAACCATTACCTAGTTCAGCATCCTCTGCTCACTGCGTTGTGGTTCATAATGCTACCTAACAACAGACTTTGGCCTTTTTCCTTCCTGTTTTTCAGAGTGCTTCTCCAGTTTCACAAGATCAATCTTTATTTAACCCCAGGGCATCCTGTTCAAACAGGGACAGGCTGCAAATTCAGTAACATCTGCAATTTTCCTGCTGATGAAGTTAATTATTATTCAATAAAAGAGGTAATAATGGCTATCATGATTCATAGACTGATAGAATGGTTCAGGTTGGAAGGGATCATGAAGGTCACCCTGTTCCAACCCCCCTGCCGTGAGCAGGGACACCCCCCACCAGACCAGGGTGCTCAAGGCCCCAGCCAGCTTGCCCTTGAACACTTCCAGGGAGGGGGCAGCCAAAACCTCCCTGGGCAACCTGGTCCAGGGTCTCAGCACCCTCCTGGTGAAGAGCTTCCTCCTGACTTCCAGTCTAAACCTCCCCTCTTCCAGCTGGAAACCATTCCCCCTGCTCCTACCCCTCCAAGCTCTAGGAAACAGCCCCTGCCCAGCTTTCCTGTAGCTCCCTTCAGGGACTGGAAGGCTGCTCTAAAATCTCCCCGGAGTCTCCTCTTCTCTAGACTAAACAGCCCCAACTCTCTAGCCTGTCCCCGTAGGAGGTGCTCCAGCCCTCCACTCATCCTCGTGGCCCTCCTCTGGACAGAGGGACTGCAAGTGCAAGCTGAAGCAGCATTTAGAACCTGCACAGAGCACTGTGTTTTCAGGAAGAGACAGGAATGAGTTAGAAGACAAACTCTTTCTGAAACTTTCATTTCTGCTTCGAGACAAATCAATCCCAGACTGGAGGCAGAGAAAGGCAGTGACTGACCTGCTCTCTGATGAGCATCGTGTTGCAGTATTCACAAAACACGTTGGCGAGCGGGCAGGTTTGGTCATGAAGCTGTGATAGAAAGGAAAAAGAGAGAAAGGAAGATGAAATGAGGTGGTGCCACTGCAAAGAGCACCAATCACCTCGGATGTGAGGTTAAGTTTCCATTTGTATTACAGATCTGGCATTTGGCTGGATGCAGCTGTGAAACACAGACCCTTCCCAGACAGACAAACACCCTTAGGCCTTGCCCTGAACACTCTGTTTTTACAGAATCAGGGGGTTTATGAGTATGTTTTCTCTAATTACTAGGGTTTCTCTTCCTGGACTCACAAAAGATTCTTAAACTTGCAGGTATTTTGTTACCTGAAGCTCTTATATTCCAAGTTATCCAGATGTTTCTGATATTCACGTTCAATTACCCTGGAGCCACACTAAAATATAGGAAGGGTTTTGGTACTGGTGGACTATGAGGTACTGTGCAGAGAATCACAGAATTACTGTGGCTAGAAAAGGCCTCTGAGCTCCTCCAGCCCAGCCCAGGACCTAGCATCACCCCAGCAGCCAGACCAGGGCACTCAGGGCCACAGCCAGGCTGTCCTTCAACACCTCCAGACACAGGGACTCCCCCACTGCCCTGGGCAGTCCAGTCCAGGCTCTGAGCACCCTTTCCCTGAGGAAGGGCTTCCTAACAGCCAACCTAACCCTCCTCTGGCAGCTTCAGGCCCTGCCCTCTCGTCCAGGAGGGACACCAATGCTCACTGGACACCAGCTGGATGGGGCACCATGCACAACCACTCTCCAGCCAGATTTTAACGCAGCAAAGGGTGCCCCCATCCAAGTTTGATGATTCTCATGACGATACCATAAACAGAACAGCCTTTGAGACAAACCACATCCCTATCCAGACGAAGAAAGGGAAGCTCAAAAAGGATCAAAACCTTTCATTTTACATCTGGTTGGTAAAACTCAAGTTCCAGTTACGAAGCAAACCCGTGGGAATGGAGGTAGAACAACGCGTGACCCCCCCAGCCAAGCACCTCTTTATCTTCATAGGCCATGGATGTGGCACAGTTTGGACAGCAGACGTGACGCCTCGGGCACTCCTGCGTCATGTGCTCCTTCAGATGGTTCTTCTGGATGGTTCCCTGGCACTGTGGACATTCCATGGTGGCGAAATCGCACTGCAGCTGGTGGTCCTGAAAAAGGGTGAAAGAGGGATGTGAGACTACAAACAGGAGGCTTCGCCTCAGCTGTTCTCAAGATCAGCAGGAGAGGAACTAATTGCAGTTGATTCTCACCTCGAGATGCCTCAGCTCCATCTTCATAGAGCAGCCCTTGTTGGGACACTTAACCGTTAACGAAAGGATTTCCCGCTTGGCAAAGTTGTCAGGGAAAAGTTGATTTTCGAGCAGAATCTCATTGTCTACTGGACATTTGTGACCTGCATCTCTGCAACGCAGGGAAGAGAGGGGAAAAAAGGAGATTACATGGTTCCTTTAAGATAGTTTTATGCTAGCGAGACATTTGTGGCCAGGTTATACCTCCCGGTGTTGGTCTGGATAAACACCCTGGCACATACTCTCGACAGGCTGGGTCTGTCAGGGGCAGAGGCCGACGGGATGAGGGTGAACAGGGCCAAGGGCAGGGTCCTACATTTTTGCCACATGAACCCCCTGCAGCTACAGCCTGGGGGATGAGTGGCTGGAGAGCAGCCTGGCAGAGAGGGAGCTGGCAGCACTGGGTGACAACTGGCTGAGCAGAAGCCAGAAGGGTGCCCAGGTGGCACCATGGGCCAATGGCATCCTGGCTTGGATCAGCACTAGTGTGGCCAGCAGGGCTAGGGACATCATTCTCCCAACGTCCTGGGCACTGAGGAGGCCTCCCCTTGAGTCCTGGGGGCAGTTCTGGGCCCCTCACTTCAAGAAAGATTGAGGGGCTGGAGTGGGTGCATAAGAGCAACAAGGCTGGGGAAGGGACTGGAGAGAAAGGCTGATGAGGAGAGGCTGAGGGAGCTGGGGGTGTTTAGCTTGGAGAAGAGATGACTTGGGGGAACTTACCATGCTCTATAACTACCTGAAGGGAATTTACAGACAGGTGGGGGTCTATTCTCCCAGGACCAGAGGACTGGGCCTTAAGCTGCCAGAGGAGGGTTAAGCTGGATGTTAGGAAGCCCTTCCTCAGTTAAAGGGTGCTCAGAGCCTGGAATGAACTGCCCAGGGCAGTGGTGGAGTCCTCATCCCTGGAGGTGTTGAAGGACAGCCTGGCTGTGGCCCTTAGTGCCCTGGTCTGGCTGATAGGGTGATGTTAGATCCTGTGCTGGATGAACTCAGAGGGCTTTTCCAGCCTCTGTAATTCTGTGGTTGTGTTGAATTAACTTGAGGACAGTGTAAAGACATATGAGAAGTTATGGTGCTGTTTCTGTAAGCATTTCACACAGTCCAAACACGAAAGACATAGTATTTCAAAAGAACTCTTTAAAGACTCTCAGATCTTGCTCCTTTCTCACTTCATAAACAGCCAAGGTGATGAGATGGGAGCAAAAGCAAACCTGCCTTAGGAGCTGCAGACAGAAATACTCCTACTGGCTTTCTTAATGTCAAACTGGGTGCTGTTTGTGCAGCCGTTTTAGCAGCAAATAGAGTGCAAGTCAGAGCAAGGTGGTGAAACTCTGGATGCTGACGGTGGAACATGGGTGTACTCCAACCATCAGCCTGCTGGACTTCATCAGGTTGTGTCTAACTGCATTTAAGCACAAAAGTCATTGGGAACTGAGTGACCTCCACTGATTTTTAACTTTGGAAAATGAATCCAGGACCAGCTCGTTTCTGAAAGCAGCAGGTCAATGTATCTACTCACAATTAAGTAATAAAGAGGCATGAGAGATCAAAGCTTCCGAGCTCTAAGTGCTAATGGAAATGGCAATAAAATGGAAAAACACATGGGGTGGAAAAATGTCAGCGAGCGCTTGTGGTGCAGAGATCAAAGGCCAGATCATCGTCACCGCTTGCCAGCACCAGGGGAAGCAGAACCTGGTGGGCTGAGAGGACCAGGAGAGGATTTGTGTTCTTTGCTGGAGAAGGAAATAATTGCTCAGCAACGCTACTAGAGGAAGTGAGGGTACCGCTGAGGCTTCAGAAAAAGCCTGTGAACTTCCTCTCCTAGGTTTGTCTTGCAAGAGCACCTTGTTTGGTGAAGCAGAAGGATGGATCAAGGTCTGCTGATAAGGCAGCAGCTTTATTTCCACACAGAGAGGCTAATCATCTACTATACCAGCCCACAACTGATGAATGTGACATAATGATTACCAGATCCTCAGCTCAGCTACCTAGCAAAGGGCGAAAGAAGAATGAACGGCGACCTCTCAGTGGTTACAGTAAGGACAGAGCAAGAACTTACAGTACTATAATAAACAGACTTCAAACACCATTCGCAGGCACCGGGGGCTGTGTTTAAAAGGGTTGTTCAGATCCACCTACAGACAAAGGTGTTGCTGTGCATTTCCTGTCACAGACCTGAGCTAATGCAGCTCAGTTCTCATCTACATTGCATTTGCATTACATTCCTGTGCTGGAATTATCCCGTCGGGCTGTGCCACCCACAACAGAACCTGTGAAACAATGAATATTCCCAGTCTTTCTCTTGAAATATAGGTACAAGGTGTAAAGCCAGAAGAATTTTGTTTGAAGGAAAAGCCTTCTCTGGGAAAACTCTGAGCAGTTAAGTCTTGTAGTACCTCAGCACACCTTGCAGTACGTTTTAACACCTATTTGTCAACTGGTATCTGTAGTTCCTTAGGTAGATGAGGCTCTTTGATACCAGGACTCACAGCACTCCAACGCTTTATTTAAAAGGATGCCCAGACTTTCTGGGAGATAAACATTTACTGTGATAACATCCATCTGATGCATTCACATCCCTCACACTGTAGGATCTGAGAGCCCAGACTTTAAAAGCTTTTTAAAATGCTTTCTGGTGGCAGCCACCACTTCAACAGCAGGAACAAGCACAACTGTTTGTGTAGCAATTACTCACAACTACTCGGCTCATCCTTTATCCTTTCAAATCTTTATTCCCTGTGTTCACTTGAACCAGACAGTGGAGAAACCACGAATAAACAAACGCATATTTTTCCTGATCAAATCAAGGCTGCAACAATCACTTAGTGGAAAAAACCCATCAGGAGCTGGAGACTGTAAAAATCACTTTTCATTTGAGTCCTGTAGAAGCGTTTCAGTGACATCAATCAATACAGTACCGTAGACACTATGTACTCCACATCAATAGCTTGATCCACAGAGCCCAATTAAGTACAAGGTCCAGACCTCCCGGGAGTCAGGGGGGGTCTGGCACTTGCAGTTGTCTGCTCTGCTTTCACAAGCCAGATTTCAGCAGGGGATGATGAAAAACATTTACCAGCCATGAAGGGTCTGAAATATCACAGTGAGCATCTGTATAGCTTTCGTGCTGCTGAAACTACCCAAAGAAATGACGTAAACTAGGGAAAGGGGGTGTAAAAGAAGCAAAAACTTCTGGTCTTTACAACCGATGGCAGATGTAAAACTCTGGAGTGCAGCACTCAACTTAAAAAGGAAGAGAAACCATTTCCCATGCCTGGGGTTTGAGAAGGAAGTTTCTCTACCTGTATGAGATACCGCTTTCTGAGCAGTGGGTTCACTGCACTTCCTCATCCAGTCCTGTGGTAAACTCTAACCAGTGACTGTAACCAGCAAAAGGATCATCAAACCTAAGATAACCTGAGCTGTGAGCAATCTGAAAGGCTGGAAATGAGGTGCCCAGTTCTGATAACTGTAAGTGTAGTCATTTCCCTGCTTGGCCTCTTTTCAGCCAAGGAACTGTGCTGCCTTTGACTGAAATGATGGGTGAGTGGACATTTCTAAAGCTCAGACCCCTTAAGCACTGACTAATTTACCTTCAGGATTTACAGCTTTCACTGCTTCTATGAGAAGGTTTGAAGATTTGTTTCCTTCCCTCCAGAAATACCCAAGCTAAAGAAGAGTACTAAACCTGCTGCTGCCAACAAACAGAGCAAACTCACAGAGCAAGTGAAGAATTCCAAAATTTAATGGCCTTGTTAGCACAAACATCTAATTTGATGCTCATTAACCTCCTGAGAGAATGTAGGTTGGAATGTGCCGAGCAAAAGCCAGAAAGTGAAGCCAATTGCCTGTGCCTGGGGAACTGGGTTGCGGTCTGGGCTGACAGGTTCAGGTTTGGTGGTTTTTTGTACCTGTCTGACAAGAGTATCATTAGGTGATGCAGTTGGGTAAGGGGTGACATCCAGAAGAAGGAATCACAGAGTCAATGAGGCTGGAAAAGCCCTCTGAGCACATCCAGCCCAGCCTAGGACCTAACATCACCACAATCAGCCAGACCAGGACACTAAGGACCACAGGTCTTCCGTCTTCCCTCAAGTCTCCTATTCTCCAGGCTAAACACCCCCAGTTCCCTCAGCCTCTCCTCATCAGCCCTTCCCTGCAGTCCCTTCCCCACTGGTGTGGAAATGCCCATTCAAATAACTGCCTGGGGAACACAACGTTGTAGGGATTCTTGAAGAGAGTCTGATGATCTCTAACACAAAAGAGTACAGATTAAGGCTGGAAATAAACCAGGTCTAGGTGTGGGGCACACAGCATTAAATATTTAGATTCCTACCAAAGCACGGTCATGTTAGAGCTAA
>VZRI01001606.1:73451-89507 GCA_013397515.1 Upupa epops | reverse complement strand
GTCACCCACAAAGATGCTGGGTCCCAGGACTGGTCCCTGAGCGACTCTGCTTGTCACTGGCCTCCACCTGGACATTCAAGGTCAGGCTTGATGGGGGACTCTGGGCAGTCTGGTCTACTTAGAAATGACCCTACTTGTTGTAGAGGGGTTGGACTAGATGCCCTTTTGAGGTCTCTTCCTATGGGGATCTGAAATGAGCTCCTCAGGAGCTCAGAGAAGACCCCAGCCATGTATGTGGTGGGGTTGAGTTTCTGCTGCACTCAGCATGGAGTAAAGACCTCACTTCTCTCCCTCTTTCCTCCCCTTATTCTAGTAGCTTCCATCTGCTTTTAAGAAGCTCTTCACATCTTTTTTTGTTGGAGGTCTTCAGGTTAGGATTTGCAAACTCAGCCACCAGGTTCTCAAACTTTGTGTTCTCCAATGTCAGGATCTCAAACACTGGGTTCTCAACTGCTGGGTTCTTGACTATTAGGTTCTCAAATGTTTGGGTCTCAACTGCTGGGTTCTCAACTGTTCGGATCTCAACTGTTGGGTTCTCAATTGTTGGGATCTCAACTGTTGGGTTCTCAAACACTGGGTTCTCAGCTGTTGGGATCCCAACTGTTAGGATCTCAAACGTTGGGATCTCAAACACTGGGTTCTCAAACACTGGGGTCTCAACTGTTGGGATCTCAACTGCTGGGATCTCAAACATCAGGTTCTCAACTGTTGGGATCTCAAACACTGGGTTCTCAAACACTGGGGTCTCAACTGTTGGGTTCTCAACTGTTTGCATCTCAAACATCAGGTTCTCAACTGCCGGGTTCTCAACTGTTTGGATCTCAAACATCAGGTTCTCAAACACTGGGTTCTCAACCGTTGGGATCTCAACTGTCGGGACCTCAAATGCTGGGTTCTTAACTGTTGGGATCTCAAACATTGGGATCTTAAACACTGGGTTCTCAAACAATGGGTTCTCAACTGTTGCGATCTCAACTGTTGGTTCTCAACTGCTGGGATCTCAACTGTTGGGATCTCAAACACTGGGGTCTCAACTGTTGGGTTCTCAACTGTTTGCATCTCAAACATCAAGTTCTCAAATGTTGGGTTCTCAACTTTTGGGATCTCAAACACTGGGTTCTCAACTGTTGGGATCTCAACTGTTGGGTTCTCAACTTTTGGGATCTCAACTATTTGGATCTCAAACACTGGGTTTTCAACTGCTGGGTTCTCAACTGTTGGGATCTTAAACACTGAGATCTTAAACACTGGGTTCTCAAACACTGAGTTCTCTACTGTTGGGACTTCAATTGTTGGGATCTCAAACGTTGGGATCTCAAACACTGGGTTCTCAAACACTGGGTTCTTAACTGCTGGGATCTCAAACACCAGCTATTGGGTTTTGCAGATCCTTGGACAGAGAGGTCTGGCTTGGATCATGTGGTGGCCAAGCTAACCTCTAGAAATCATAAAGCGAGCAGCATGGGTTGAGTACCTCATCGCTGCGACGCAACGGCGGAGAAGAACAAACTCTGAAGGTATTTACCTCCCTGAGGCAGGTATAGATGGGGCACACAAGGACTCGAAAGGGCTCCCCGGTGCTGCTCCTCATGGTGCCGAAGACTTCGCAGAGGAAGGTGATGAACCCCAGCCAGCGCTCCACGTCCCGCTGCTGCAACTCCTCCCGCATGGTGAAATCCTTCTGCAAGAGGGACAGAGACGACAGGCTGCATCAGCAAAACCGCCTTGGCCAGGGGAGAGGCAACGACTGTCTAGAGAGAGAGAGAATCAGGAGGAAATTGGAACTGAAGGGGAGGGCGGGGGGAGGAAAACAGACAGACTGACTCTTTAGTAACAGCAGGGAGATTGCTCAACATAAACCAAGAGGTTGGAATTTCAACACAGTGAAGTCACCAGAAAGCAGGTACCAGAGAAAGAACATCAAACCCTGCAATACCTGTCATGTTTTGAGCTAGATCTCGTGTCCCCTCACCCACGCCGTGTCCTGCTGTCCTTGTTGGACAGACATGGGGGCTCTTTTCCACATGCAAGGTTGAATGAAAGCAGCAATGAAGAGGTTAAATGAAATGCAGGGGGAATGCAATGAGTGCTGGTGCTCGTGGTGTGTTTGGTGGTCCGGGACCTGGCTCAGCCAATTCACTCCGGTATCTTCTGCAGCCCCAGGGCATGGACTGGGGTCTCAAGATCTAAGAGCACAGACTGGCTCCGCGCCCAAGCAGTAGATCAGGGCAGTCTGAGCTTGGCATGAAAAGGTCACCCTGCTCCTGAGCTGATGGTTGCCATGACCAAGGATTATCTGGATGACGTGACTGATGGAGCAATATCAGGAAGGAGTGTGCAGGGCGAGAGCTGCCTCCCTGCCAGTCCTTGAGTAGGAGAGAGTAAAAGAAAGGGGAAGGTAAAGGGGTGGTTGTGTTGGAGATGTGTGGCTGTGAGTGAGGGACAACAGAGGAAAGCAAATCAAACCCTTTCTAGAGAGTGAAACCATGCTCAGGGCTCTCAGCCACAGAGCTTCTTGAAGATGTTATAGAATCACAGAATCATTAAGGTTGTAAAAGATCTTCAAGATCATCAAGTCCAACCATCTACCCTACAATCCCAACACCATGTCTGCCCGTTTGTTCAACCCCTCTAGGGACGGTGCTTCCACACCCTCCCTGGGCTGCCTGTTCCACAGCCTCCTCACTCTTTCTGGGAAGAAGTCTTTCCTAAGATCTAATCTGACCCTCCCCTGGCACAACCTGACCCCATTTCCTCTTACCCCACTGCTAGTCACTAGGGAGAAGAGGCCAACACCCTCTTCACTCCAGCTTCCCTTTGGATTGTTGTAGAGAGCAGTGAGGTCTCTCCTCAGCCTTCTCTTCGCCAGGCTGAGGACCCCCATCTCCCTCAGCCTCTTCTCATCAGATCTGTTCTCCAGACCCCTCAACAGCCCTCCACTGCCCCTCTCCAGCACCTCGATGACCTTCCTACTCTACCAGATCCCACACGGCTTGGCTTGTCTGACCGTAGTGACCTCTCCTTGGTGTTAAACCCGAGTACACACCAAGTAGGGACAAACATGACTGGGATTTTTATGACCAAAGCGAGCTGGGATT
Source organism: Upupa epops (assembly GCA_013397515.1). Classification (NCBI taxonomy): domain Eukaryota; kingdom Metazoa; phylum Chordata; class Aves; order Bucerotiformes; family Upupidae; genus Upupa; species Upupa epops. Next base: position 86,409 of record VZRI01001606.1, on the reverse strand, counting down.
TTTCATGACCCGAGCACTGAAGATCCAAGAAAGGAGGATGTTGGTTTCATTCCAAAAAAAACCCCAAGAAAGAAATAGAAATGGAATTTGTAGAGGCAGGAAAAAGACTCATAAACTAACCCAGGCACTAATTAACCCAAAGCTTGATGACTAATTTCTCTCTACACCCATTTCTATAGGGCAGTTGCCCAACTGTGTCTGTGACTCCGAAGTCAGTCGGTATCCGAATCCTGTTGGGTCTTTTCAGCCTCTCCAGGGGAGTTTGCAGGGTTTGTTCATCCTTTCTCCAGGGTGGGGAGGGAGGACAAAGTTATTTAACAGCTCAGGTTATCACTCCAGGGGTCCCAAATGAGTTTTCACTTGAATTTGAGTAAGAAAAAGTCAAATGAGCTCCTAACTACCAAGAGCTTCCAGTACCTGAAGGGGCTCCAGGAAAGCTGGAAAGGGACTTATTACAAGGGACTCCAGTGCTAGGACAAAGGGGATGGGTTCCAGCTCAAAGAGGGAAGACTGAGATGAGAAATTCCTCCCTCTAGTGCTGAAGCACTAGAAAAGGTTGCCCAGGGAGGCAGTGGCTGCTCCATCATCACTGGAAGTGTGCAAGGCCAGGCTGGAGGGGGCTCTGGGTAACCTGGTCTGGTGAGAAGTGTTGTTGTCTATAGGAGGAGGTTAGAACCTGATGATCTCTGAGGTCCCTTCTAATTGAATCCATCTGTGATTCTATGAAATAAAAACCCCTGGGGCTCTCCCTTGATGCCCCACACTACTCTACCTCATTGTCTTGAGCTGTCTCCTGCATCTCATGCAGTATCTCACCTGGTTCCAGTCTTCAACCCATCCTGTCCTATCCCAGCAGCTGCTTGGGAAGGTCCATACTGATTTTCCTGGGGGAGCTGGGTTGGATTTTGGGATCCCTGGGGCATGCTGAGAACTTCCCAGTAGCTCAGGTTAACTGTGTGGGCTCTGTGGTCCCAGATTACTGGGAAAGAATTCAAACCACCACAGGAAAAGCTTCTCCTTCCCGTTCCCATCACCATGGTCTGCAGCCTTGCAAGAGAAAACTGACTCTTCTCTTGGAGGAAACAACGGACCAGGGCTCTCTCCCAACCCCCACCAAGTCACAACCTCCCCTCCTCCTTGTGTAGATGTCAATGGACCTCCCTGAAGGATGAGAGTGCTGAACACGGGATGGAAGCAGAGCATTTTCAAGCAACAGTTGGGTTTGCCATGAGCTGAACCTTCATGGTTGCCTCGCTTGTGGCACCAGGCATCTCCTGAAGCATCCTGAGATACCCATCTGTACCACACGCAGAACATGGAGAGCAACTCAGTTGCTTCTTCAAAGGACGAGCAATCAAGAGGAGGGGTGAAGTGCTGGGTAGTGGAGAAGAGCTGCTCAACAGAGAACAAACCCTACATCCCACGGTAGCAGAACTGACCTCTCTGCCACCCTTGGGAGAAGATTTCATTGAGAAACCATGCGATGAGTGTGGAGATGTCAAGAGGACTCATCCAAGACACGTTTGGGGCATAAGTCTAAGCATCTCCATCACACTGGGTCTCACCACACATGATGGGTGGGTCAGCGGTGGCCCCTGTTCATCACAGAATCTTCTAGCTTGGAGAAGACCTTCAAAGTCATCAAGTTTGATCATTAACTCAACTGTCAAGGCCACTGCTAAACCAAGTCCTTGAGCTATGAAACATCTACAGTGCTTGATGGAGAGGGGTCACAGCACATCCCACCTCGGTGGATCCTTTCTAACCTTGGATGAGCTCCTGCCAGCAAAGGAAATCAAAAATGTCTCTGTCTTGAGATTTCCCACTCTTGACCCAAGAGAAGCCCTATCTTCATCTCAGTGTAGATGCAGCTTATGCTCTCCCTCTCTCGGTGAGACCTCTCCAAGACCAGGTCCAAGCTAGAAGAACCAAGAGGACTGGGAAAGAAGGAAAATCCATCCTTTAGTGGGAAAAGAAGCAGCATTTTCCCATCGGACCTAAACCCTCACTCCAGCTCAAGTTCATCCCTTGGGGGCTTTTTTTCTCCCTAGATCCAGACCCACTAGCTTCATGGTCTCCTCTTGGTTTCCTGGAGGAGCTCAACCTCCACCTGCTCCTGTTCCAAGGCTCTGACATCAGTCCCTCACGGTAGCAGAACTGATCCTTGGGTTAGGTCCTGGATTGGAGGAGGATGTTCTGGAGTGTTGTTCTGCTCCCTGAGGAGTAGAATGCAGTGAGAGGAGTAGTTTATACTGGAGAGACCAGTAGCAGCACCAAGGAGTGGTCCAACACCTTCACCCATGGATGCTCGGGGTCTCGCACGTCTTCATGGGGAACATCTCCCTCTGTAAGGACACCACAAGCTAAGTGGACAGACCACTGGAGATGGTGGGACATGAGATGGGACCACCAGCTCTTCCACAGGCTCTTTTCTTCCTTCAACCTCTTGTAGAGACACTCTGGCAACCCTGGGGCCCAAACCCTGCTGAGATCCCATCACACCATCTCTGCCCATGCTACTGCTACCATAGGGACAAAGAGATAAAGGTGATGATGGAGCCGATAGCTTCAGGGTTGAGACTGTGATTTATTTTCAGTCCTGTGTGGGCTCCCACCACCTCTGTGCCCTGATTTCCCAGTTGGACTTAGTCATCTTCCTCTGGGCTGTTGTGACCGAGACATGCAAATCAGGGCAATTATTATTTCTCCAACAAAGGACTTCTTTAAAATTGCAGAAGACACCCTAGAAGATCCTTCACCCAGCCATGAGGTGTTCCACTCCTCCAGACTCTCATCACACATCTCCTCCAAGCAGCATCTGCAGCAGCTGATGGTGAACCAGCTTCTTCTCGAGGTGTTTTGGCCGCTTTGGGAGGAGCAGCAAAGCCTGGTGGCCTTTGGCGAGGTCTTGGTTTCATGGTGGCCACAGTTCTGTGAACGTTTCTAACCACAGAGGTCTCCCAGATGTGTTGCACGGTCAAGGTTCAAGTTAGGAGGTCTCTAACCACCAGCCCGTGGGCATCTAGGACCCATCCACCACCACTTAACTTGCATTAAATGACCAATTCTACAAGACCAACCCTCCAAAGAGCCTTCAGCCATGGGACAGACACAAATAGAGATGATTCTTCTCCAAAGGATTTGGGCAAGAAGGGGGAAGTATGGTCAGAAAATTCGTGGTGCTTCTAAAGGAGATGCTGAGCGACCTCTCAGGATTAGGAGCATCCATGAAACTCAAGTTCAGAGCTGAGAAGTAGAGCCAAGAGCTCTGGGTACTTCCTGTGTCTCCAAACACCCTGAGATGACCAAGCAGACGGTCACTTGAACTTTCTACCCCCTGCTCTCACCATGACCTCTCTGTCTAGCTCCAAATCTGGGATCAAGCAGCAATTATCCACCCACAGCATGGGTGTCTCTCAACGTCTTGGAGGTCCTCAGAGGTTGCCAAGAGACTCTATCTCCAAATCATTTTCAATTACACATCCACAAATGCTCTGGAGACGTGAGTGGGAAGCTCTGGGAGCTCTGGTTGCTTCACCAGAGGATGTTTGGCATCGCCTCCTCCAGCAGCACCAAGGTGACAGAGGTGTCTTCCTTGTTGCTCAATTTTGATTCCTATCTGGCACCTTTTGGGATTTCCAGTGGCTGAGATGGGAAAACCCATCCATGATGCCAACAGCATCCCGTTCCCAGGCCTAATACATGGAAAAGCTTCTAAGTCTAAGAAAATGATCAATGATAACTTCAGGAGATGACCAGGACCTTGATAGAGGCTGATGGATGGATCCTGCTTTCAAATGGTGCAGGTGGAGGCTCACAGACTGGTTTGAAGGAGACCTTCAAAGCTCATCCAGTCCAACCCCCTGCAAGGAACAGGGTCATCCTCACAAACACAGCAGGTTGCTCAGAGCCCCAAGGGCCAGTCTGACTTGGGATGCTGCCAAGGATGGGGCTTCTCCCACCTCTCGGGGCAACCAGGCTCTCCCCACCCTCAGCAGCAACAATCTCTTCCTTCTCTCCAGTCTGAATCTCCCTCTTCCAGTTTAACCATCACCCCCTGTCCTAGCACAGCAGCTCCTGCTCAAAAGTCCATCCCCAGCTATTCTTGAAAGCCACCAGAAGGTCTCCTCAGAGCCTTGTCCTAGGTGGACAACCTCAAATCACCCAGCCTGGTCTCCCAGCAGAGAGTTCCACCCTCCCATCACGTTTGGAGCCTTCTCTGACCCTGCTCCACCAGTTCCAGGGCTCTGCTGGGCTGAGAACCTCAGAGCTCCATGATGACCAGAGATCACGGTCTTCTCTAAAATGCATGAAACCACAGTGGGTAGGAGAACACGGGAGGTTCCTGCAGGCATCTGGCCAGCTTCACCACAGAAACAGAACCATTAAGGTTGGAAGAGACCTCCAAGATCATCGAGTCCAACCATCAACTCAACCTCATCCTGCTCATGGTTGGGTTTTCTCTTCATCTGCCCGGAGACTGAACAAGGAGGGAACTGCAAGAGTTAAAAGCCTCCCGGCTGGAGATATTTGTGGCACTCAGAGCTGGTTTCAAGTTTCATACTGGGACCCTTCTCCACATTCTTTGGGTCATGGGAGAAAACATCGCGACTGTTTAGTCTGCTGGGAGCTGGTGGCCCTGGCCCAGCACTCGATGACGCTGAGCAAACAGGCTGGAGAGCAACAGGACTGCTAATCCTTCTGATGGCCTTCTTTTCACCCCAGTACCAGGTACCAGAGCTTGAAACACAGCTCTGGGGGGTGAGAGATCAGTAGAAACTTGGTCAGAGAGGGTCACAAAGTGTTAGTTCCATGACAGGGCTTGGGGAAACCTTTTTTTGGGGTGAATATTTACAAATCCTATCAACAGGCTGCCCAGGAAGGTTGTGGAGTCTCCTCTGGAGATGTTCCAACCCCGCCTGGATGTGTTCCTGTGTGACTCGGTCTGGGTGATCCTGCTGTGGCAGGGGGACTGGACTGCATGATCTTTCCAGGTGCCTTCCCATCCCTAAGGATTCTATATCAGGGAGGCAAAGATTGTATCTGGAGTTGTTTTGGGGGGGATATGGATGCAGAAGCTCACCTCCTCCAGCATGGCAGAACCCTACCGTGTCCCCAGAGCTGCCCATCTGTGGTGGAAAAGCTGAGGTTGCAGAAAAACTAACGTTACCCTACAAACCCCTCCAAATAGAGGGATAATCCCGATTTCCAGGGAATATTTTGTAGGATATCAGCAGAGCAGGTGACTGTGAGCATCCTCACGCGTCTCATTCCTCACCATCCAGCACCACCCCAGAAGGATGATGCTTCATCTCCCCTACAGTAGTGACTGGAGGACACAGGGCTTTGTAGGGTCCTGACGAGCTTCTGAATCTGATCCCACTCCCAGGTGAGGAATCAGTCCAGAGCAGAGCTTGGGATGGCTGTGGAGACCAGCAGCAGGGATCTTCCAAGCCCGTAACATCCCCAAACCCCACTTTATTGGATTTTTGATGGAGCACGGAGGAGCAGATGGTCTACGAGAAGGCTGGTTGAGACCTTGGGCTGGTAGAACCTTCCTCCTACAGCCTGGACTTGGATTTGAGGCTGTCTAACAGATGTGATGCCAGTCCAGTGTGGTCTGAGGGCACCTCAGATATGACAGGTCCTCCAGTGTAGTGGGTCCTCAGGTATTTCCTCACCTCTCAGTAGATAAACAGATGTTGAGGTTGGTTTTGGGGGGAACTCTACATGGCTGGGGGCAGCAGGGAGTCCACCAGGAGCCCACTGCCTCAACCTAGTCAAGAGCTGCAGGATGAGTAGTCCAGAGTCTCCACCTAGAGCCCGCTGGAGCTTATAGAATCCTCATGGCTGGAAAGGACCTCCAGGATCACTCTCAATCAAACCAGCCCTCAATCAAACACCTCCCCAACCCCTAGACCATGGCCTCAAGTGTTCTAGCTACTCACCCTTCAAACACCTCCAGGGTGACTCCACCACCTCCTTGGGCAGCCTGTTAGTGCCCAACCACTCTCTTTTCTTCCTCAGAACTGATCTAACCCTCCCCTAACTCAGCTTGAGACCATATCCCCTCGTCCTAGCATTAGGAATGTGGGAGAAGAGAGCAGCAGCACCAGCCTCACTACAAGCTCCTAGTAGTAGAGTTGTAAGACCTCCTCTCAGCCTCCTCTCCTCTAGATTAAACAACCCCGGTTCTCTCAGCTGCTCCTCACAGGGCCTGTTTGCCAGACGCCAAGACGGGGTATCGGCTGCCAGGGAAGATGATGGCACAACAAGCACCACTAAACCTCTCCATTAAACCCCTCATCTCCAGTTAAACTCCAGATTTCTCAGCTTAAACCCCTATTTGTGTTCCATTTATCCTCCCCCTCAACTCCCCCCCAGCCTCCATGGAGACGATGCCCGCAGCTCCCTCATCCCTACCACATGTCCACGTCATGGAAAGGCCACGACGGAGCCGGATGGGTAATTTAATCCAGGGCTCTCTGATAACTCCCAGACCCAGACGTCTGCCAGCAGCTCCCGTAACTAAGCGAGGCTTTGCCAAGTGGGTGTCATTACTCCAGGTGGGTGTTGTTACTCCAATGGGGTGTCTTTCCTCCGAGTGGGTGTCATTCATCTGGGTGGGTGTCGTTACTTCAAGCAGGTGTAGCTTCTTCGAGGGGGTGTTGTTACTCCAAGTGGGTGTCATCAGTCTGAATGGCTGTTGCTACTCTGAGCGGGTGTCGTTACTCTGAGTGGGTGTCACTACTTGGGGTGGGTGTCGTTACTCGGTGTGGGTGCTGTTACTCCAGGCAGGTGTCATTACTCTGAGGGGGTATCATTACTCTGAGGGGGTGTTGTTACTCCAAGTGGGTGTCATCAGTCTGAATGGCTGTTGTTACTCTGAGATACTCTGAGTGGGTGTCATTACTCCAAGTGGGTGTCGTTACTCGGGGTGGGTGCTGTTACTCCAGGCAGGTGTCATTACTCTGAGTGGGTGTCATTACTCTGAGAGGGTGTTTTACTCTGAGTGGGTGTTGTTACTCTGGACAGGTGTTGTTTCTTCGAGCAGGTGTTGTTACTCTGGATAGGAATCATTACTCCAAGTGGGTGTTGTTACTCCATGGGGGTGTCGTTACTCCAAGGGGGTGTCATTACTCTAAGAAGGTCTTCTTACTCCAAGTCAGTGTCATTACTCTGAGTGATTAGCATTAACCCAGGCAAGTATCGTTACTCCAGGCGGGTATCACTACTCAAGAGAGGTGTCGTTACTCCGGGCGGTGTCGTTACTCTGAGTGGGTGTTGTTACTCTGAGCAGATGGTGATGGCTTTGCCAGACTCTCAGAGAGGTGGGGAATGGTGGCGCTGGATTGAATCGATGCCCAGCTCTGCCTTTCACCTGCTGGCTGCTCCCCTGGCTCCCTCTCCTGCTCGATGCTGACACTTACATGGGGTTGGCTCAAACTAACAGTTCAAATTCATAATAATTAGAAAAATATTAATAATTTAAGGTCAAATTTGAAACTGAAGGAACCAACCAGAATAAATAAGGAAATAAAACAAGGAAGTTAGAGAAATAATAAGAGATGACAATAAAAATCACAGAATTATCAATCAAGAAGGTGGGGAAAGACCCTTTAGGATCCTCAAGTCCAACTGAACGGAGCTAAAACGCAATAATAAATCTTCTACAGAATCACACAGCATCTGAATCCCATCAGGGTTCCCAAAACCATGACCAGAGGAAGGTGGTTTCGAAGCTCTGGAAGGTTCTGCAACCCCCCCCACACCCCCTCAACATGAAGCTGTTTACATGAGAGGGGCATCATTTGTCCCCCCTGGGGGCAGAGCCTTGAGGTTGACCACCAAGATGCTCCTTAGCCTCCTCAGAAGAGCTACGGGGAGCAGCTTGAGCTGAGCCCCATCAAATCATCACCTCTTCTTGGATAGAACTCATGGAACTCTTCTGGGATCAAGGAGATGGACGTGGTGCAACACAAGACCCTCTTCTTTCTGGCTTTAGATTTTCTTCCAGGGATGTTGGGACCTTTGCTTCCTTGATCTTGCAGTGAAGCAACTTCTCTGATGCCTCTTGGCCGAGGTCTTTTCTGAGACAGGTGGTACCTCGTGTTTTCTGTGCACGAACCAGCCCATCTCTGATTAGAGAGCAGGATGATGGGTTTTGCAGTCAACGCTGTCAGATGTTCTCCAGCCACACTCAGATCCTCTATGTCAAACCACAAAGGGTTCCCCAACAAAGACCAGACCCTAATCTTTCTTCCTCTGCCTAAACCCGATGGATTCACCTCAAGTTTCTACAACCCAGCACTGAGCCAAGTCCCCTCCTCATCTCTGAAGCCCTTCACTAGACTCTCTCCAGTAGCTGCTTGTCTCTCTTCAGCTGGTGAGCCCTGGATCAGTACTCCACGTGTGGCTTTACCAGAGTAGAGAGGGAAGAGAACCTTCCTTGACCTGCTGGCCACACTCTTAATGCACCCAGTAGCCCACTGGCCTTCTTGGCCACAAAGACCCAATGCGGGCTCATGGGCAACTTGCAGAGCACCAGCAGAGACAGACCCCGACCTGTCAGCTGAACAGGACTGGACCCAGCTGGGATCAGCACTGGCCACAAGCCTTCAGCTAGACCCTGTGCCCCTGATCACAGTGCTCTGGGCTCTGTCCTTCAGCCAGTTCCCAATCCACCTCATAGTCCACACTCCCTTACGGGGATGTTACGGTGTCCACAGACCTCTAGAAGTCGAGGCAGACAGCATCCACCAGCTCTGGCTGCCTGCAGAATCCACCTCACAGTCCACACTCCCTTACTGGGATGTTACGGTGTCCACAGACCTCTAGAAGTTGAGGCAGACAGCATCCACCAGCTCTGGCTGCCTGCAGAGCTTTTCTTTTATTAAAGGAAGGTATCAACCTTCTGTTTGATGTCTGTTGGCCACCGTTGCTAAGGGGGAGCAGTGTAGGGTTACAAGACCAGTGATGTCCACTCTAATAATACTCTTGGCTCAGCATAGCTCGGCCGCAGACACCGCTGGGCTATAAAGAGCTCACGGCTCTCTCGACCAAGGAACACTCCAACTTATGTTACATGCCAAGGGTTTGCGGCACGTTGTCAACACCCAGCTCTCTCCCCTACCCCTAAAAAAGCCCCGTAAAATAAATGCACCGTGAGCTGGAAGTGCTGGTGAGTGAGAGAAACCTCTTGCAGGAGACTTCCTTGTAACGGAGTCACTGAGAAGGCCTTTCTGGAGGGATGGAGATAGGTATTCACCGAGGTGGCTTCATCCATCCAAGCTCCCTGACTCAGCCAGATCCATCCCAGGGGTTGCAAACTGCTCCTTGTACCAACCCAACTCAAGAACCCATCAAATCTAAACAAACCCCAGCAGCACCGAGAGCCGTGATGTGGCAGCACCTCCCTCAGCCTCACCCCGTGGATCCCCTTTCCATGTCCCATAAGGTTTGTGGCATCCAAACTGATGACTCAGAGAAGATTTGAGACCAAAAAAGCTGAGGGGGGGATAAATCCAAGCTGGAGTTTTCCCAATAGATCCCTTTAGAGCGTGAACTGATTCGACGATGGCGGAGGGTGATGATGCGACGGCATTCCTGTGCCAGGGTGGAGGCATCTGGGTTGGGATCAAACCAAGTTCCCCGAGAATAAGCTGTGAACATGGGTGACCCCGTTGCTGCTTGTTTTAAGACACAGAGATGCAACTACAGGGACTGGGATGCTGGTAGAGCGTTTCAACGGGTTAACGGGTTCCTGAAGGAGATCCTCCGGTGGGCGCTGAGCCGTTGCCATCACAGTCCCACAAGAAAGGGACAAACAAGTCACTACAAAACAGGAACATCTGCCAGGAGCAGGTGGGGGGGTGAGCGATCCGGCCCCAGGCGCCAGTAGCAGTGTTGGGGGTGTGTGTGTGTGTGATGTGTGTGTGTGTGGGGGGATCACGTTGATCCTGATTTATCACACCCCGGCAGAGTAATTCCCCAGCACGCCGGTGCCTGGCGAGCCGAGCTCCTTACGTCCGGGGATCAGATTAGTCTGAGAGGTGCTAGAGAGATTTAAATCCAGCTCTGGAGCAAAGGGTTGAGTTAAGGTTTCCTTCATTTTTCTTTTAATTATCTAGAAATGGTTGATGGAAAATAGCTGATGGTGGGTGGGATCAGCACTGGAGCTGGGTAGGTGTGGAGGTCTAAAATGTTTGGGTTGAAAGGGACCATAAACATCATCTAGTTCAAACCCTAATGTCATCAGCAAGGACATCTTCAACCACAGCAAGTAGCTCAGAGCCCTAGGGTCCAACCAGAGCTGGGATGATTCCAGGGATGGGGCTTCTCCCACTTCTCTGGGCAACCTGGACCAAGCTCTCCCCACTCTCAGCAGCAACAATCTCTTCCGTATCTCCAGTCTGCATCTCCCTCTTCCAGTTTAACCATCACCCCTTGTCCTGGCACAGCAGCTCCTGCTCAAAAGGCTCTCCTTGGCTTTTATTGGAGCCCTGAAAGGCCACCAGAAGGTCTCCCTGGAGCTTCTCTTCTCCAGTGAACCCTCCTCAACTCTCCCAGCAGAGGGTTCCCCCCCTCCCATTCTGTCTGGAAGCCTCCTCTGGCCCTGCTCCACCAGCTCCAGGGCTCTGCTGGGCTGAGGACCCCAGAGCTGGACCCAGCCCAGCAGGGGAGTCTAAGCNCCCTGCTCCACCAGCTCCAGGGCTCTGCTGGGCTGAGGAGCCCAGAGCTGGACCCAGCCCAGCAGGGGAGTCTAAGCAGAGTCCCCTCCCTGACCTGGTGCTCACACTGCTGGGGACCCAGCCCAGGACAAAGGGGGCTTCTGGGCTGTGAACACACGTTGCCACCTCCTGCCCAGCTTCTCACCTCTTGACCTGGAGCTGATCCATCACATTTGCCCCATCAAGACCCCTAGGAGCTACTGGGAGGGTTAGAAATGCAATCAATGAATCACAGAATCCCTTAGGCTGGAAAAGACCTTCAAGATCAAGTCCAAGCAGTCCCTGGCACTGCCAGGGCTTCTCTAACCCCTGTCCTTCACCCCACATCTCCATGGCTTTGCAATCCCTTCAGACACAGGGACTTCACCACTGTCCTGGGCAGCCTGGGCCAGGTCTGGGGAACCCCTGTGGGGAAGAAACTGGTCCTCAGAGCCAGGCTCAACCTCTCCAGGTAATGTCCTCTCGTCCTGTTGCTTGTTCTTTAAGAGAGGAGACTGACCTTCACTTCACTCCAACTTCCTGAAGTTTAAGGAGTTGTGGAGAGAGGAAGTCTCTCCTGAGCCTCCTTTTCTCTAGTTCAACCCCCTCGGTTCCCTCAGAGCACTGGTGCTCCAGAGCCTTCCCCAGCTCCACTGCCCTTCTCCAGACCCACTCCTCTCCCTCAATATCCTCCTGGCAGCGAGTGAGTTGCCTAGCAAACACATTAACTCAGTCTTGACTGCAATAAGAAACCACGAGGGAGCCTGTCAGCCAACAACCAACCTCCTCAGGCACCACCACGTCTGCTGCTGAGAAGGACTGCAGCGAAAAAGAACGGCTGAATCCCACTCTAACCCTCCCACCACTTCTCTTCGTGCTGGGATGTTTCCACAAGCTACCCTCTCCTTCCACGAATGGATCTGGTGATTGGACTGGATGATCTTTAAGGTCTTTTCCAGCCTCATCATTACTGTGAGACTGTGAGACTGTGAGAGAGACGGTCTCTCCGCACGCAGCTCCTGATTTTCTCTCGTTACCTGCAACATGTTGAGGAGCAGACTCCGGAATTTGGTTCCTTCTACCATGAAGAGGGCCATTTTATCACAGAGCTTGGCCGCCGTGGAAGCAAAGCTACGGTCTGTCACGGCTTTGTGGTAGATGGTCTTGACTATCTCACCCAGCATCTCTTCCGAGTTCGTAGAGTTTTGAGCTTCCTCCATGAAGGTAGTGAGTTTGGAGTCGACGTCGCTGCTGTTGTTCCTCATGCTGTTGAGGATTTCGATTAATTTGTCCATTTTGTTCTTTTCAGGATGGGTGGGTTCCACCGTCACTTCGTCCTGGTCCGTGAAAAGGGAAAGACAAGGCATCTGTTACACAAGGGGGAAAAAAAAAGACAAGATCAGCTCAGGGGATTCAACAAAGAGCAATAAAAAGGGGAGGGGGGGATTGGAGAGAGAAAGAAAACATGAGTGAAAACATGGATATTTCATCATCTCGTCATCCCAACTCTTCAATTTTCAAAGTACTGCCCCCAAATTTATTGCTTCAACATTTTATGAGGCTATTCCCTCCCATCCCTGTAGGTCCTGCTGGCTCTTGTCTTCCCCCTTCTCCTCTCCTAGTTCAAACGACCCATCAAGGAGCAACTTTTCAGATGACTTCAATACCAGCGAGCACCAAAGCTCCCACCAGGAGACCACTAGCGTTACCAGCACCCACCCAAGAGCTTCTCTGATGCGTCTCAAGACTACGTGTCCACAGGGAGAGCATTAGATCATGGGATTATCCTTGAGGGCCATCGAGAGGCAGGTACAAGGCAACAAGGGGATCATGCCCAGCCAATGTGGGTTTAGGAAAGGAAGGTCCTGCCTAACCAACCTGATCTCATTCTATGACTGTGTGAGCTGCCATGAGGATAGAGGGGAGGCTGTGGATGTGGTCTGCACCAGCAAAGCCTCTGACATGGTACCCACAGCATCCTTGTCCTGGAAAAGCTGGTAGCCCATGGTTTGGATGGCTGCACCCTCCGCTGGGGTAAAAACTGGCTGGAGGACCAGGTACAGAGAGGGATGGTGAATGGTTCCCCACCCAGTTGGTGTCCAGTGGGCAGTGGTGTCCCCCAGGGATCAGTGCTGGGACCAGTTCTATTCAACAGCTTTAGTGATGACCTGGATGAGGGGATTGAGTCTCTCCTTACTAAATTCATAGATGAAACCAAGCTGGGGGGTCAGCATTGATCTGCTGGAGGA
>VZRI01001606.1:37618-50473 GCA_013397515.1 Upupa epops | reverse complement strand
CCCTGAGTCTCCTCTCCAGGCTGAACACCCCTAAGTCTCTCAGCCTCTCCTCAGCAGCCTTTCCCTCCAGTCCCTTCCCCAGACTCGTTGCTCCTCTGGACCCAGCCCCTCAATTCCTTTCTTGAAGTGAGGGGCCCAGCACTGCCCCCAGTACCCAAGAGGAGGCCTCCCCAGTGCCCAGTCCAGGGGGAGAATGACATCCCTAGTCCTGCTGGCCACACTAGTGCTGATCCAAGCCAGGATGCCATTGGACTTTGGTGCCACCTGGGCACCCTGCTGGCTCCTGTTCAGCCAGTTGCCACCCAGTGCTGCCAGCTCCCTCTCTGCCAGGCTGCTCTCCAGCCACTCATCCCCCAGGCTGTAGCTGCAGGGGGTTCTTGTGGCCAAAGTGTAGGGCCCTGCCCTTGGCCCTGTTCAACCTCATCCTGTTGGCCTCTGCCCATGGACCCAGCCTGTTCAGATCTCTCTGCAGCATCTTCCTTCTCTCTAGCAGATCAACACTGCCCCCCTGACTTGGTGCCATCTGCAAATGTACAGAGGGGAGACTCGATCCCCTCATCCAGATGTTGACGCTGGGAAATGCTTCTCCAGTGAATCACAGCACGGAACAAAGCGCCTTCAACGGGAGGTACAAGAAATTGTTTCTTGGGAGATGTCCAGGTTCGGAGGATTTCCTGATTGACTGCTTCTTTGAGGAGTGAACTTAGAAATCCCAGGCTGCCAGCAAGGGAGCTGCAGCATGATCACTTCAGTGATGAGCACAGACCGCTGGGGTTGCAAGGGATCTCTGGAGATCAGCCAGTCCCATCCCCCTGCTCTAGCACAGGCACCTGGAGCCAGTTGCCCCAGGATGGTGTCCAAGTGGGTCTGGGGTCTCTCCAGAGCTGGAAACTCCACAACCTCTCTGGGCAGCCTCCAAGTCAAGGAATTTCTCCTCCTGGTCAGATGAATCTTCCTCAGCTTCCAGTTTGTGCCCCTTGTCTTGTTGCTGGGCACCACTGGGAAGGGTCTGGCCCCATCCTCCTGCCCCTCACCCTTCAGCTATTGATCAGCATCAATCAGATCCCTCTCAGCCTGCTCTGCTCCAGCTCAGCAGCCCTGGGGTTCTCTCTTAGCCCCCTCCCTCATCTCTGCAGCCCCCACTGGGCTCTCTCCTTCTCTGCCTGGAACTAGGGAGCCCAGAACTGGATCCAGACCTCCAGATGTGGCCTTACCGGGGCTGAACAGAGGAACCTGCCTCAACCACCACCCCTCAACCTGCAATTCCCTCTAGGACTTTCCCTTCCTGCATTCCCCCAAGGTCCCAACCTCCCGGATTCCCAGTTACTGAGCAGTCACGACCCCTCTTAGGAAGCAGTAGGAGTTTAAGTGAACTCCAGACTCCCCACACTCCGTCCCAACCCCAAAGAAGTCTCATGGAGAACGTTCTCTTCTCACCACCCTTCCTGGCTCTTTGCTATCAGCTCCTGCTAGAGAGCAGACACCCAGCTGGAGGGGAGACACAACCTACAAGACATCAAATTCTTGGTGGCAACCAAACTGCGTCCCTCCTCACCCCTCTCTCTACCCAGCTTCGGGATGAAAGACACGGGGGGACAGCAGAACGACCTAGCGTGAAGCTCCCTGTGCGGGCTGAAGGATGCGAAAGCATCGAGGCCAAGAGAATCCCAAGCGAAGAGGAACTCTGAACCTTCCCCAGCGCCGACTACTGACTGCAGGTTTGGTGGGGTCTCTCTCTTGGCCCCAAAGCTCTTGAATTAACGTGATAACACTTGAAAATGGAGTGGAAAGTCTCTCTCGGGTGGAAACTGACCCAACAGGGGGATGTTGATACACGCGGGGCGAGTGAGAAGCAAAGCTCTTGGTGGCACCAAGAGATGGGGAAGGGGTTGGAAGCAAATAGCTTGGAAATAGGGTTCTCCAGACACACGGTGCCGTCGGAAGAATATAAATACCAGACAAAAGAAATCCCCTTTTTGTTCCGTGGCTCCGCAAATCCCAACTCGGTGATGAGGAGACGTAGGAAATGGGGAAACGGAGTCTTTTTTTTTCCCATGTTGAGGTAAACTGGGAACAATACGGCGCGAGTGGAAGTCCCTCTGATTGTTCTAGCCGCTGTTATTTTAGGTTTGTTTAGGTTTATTGTTTATTTGTGTGGGTTTCCTCTCGCCGCCGGGTCAGGCTTAAAAACAAACCTGACTGGCAGCTCTCGAGTGTCCCCAGCCCTAAATAACTCTTGTTTGACTCGGTTCTATCTCCTTTCACGGGGAATCAGTAATCAATCAAAATCACTTGAGATGCTCAGCTGGATTGGCTTTTCCATGGAAAAGAAGGAGGGGTTTCCAGCTGCTACTGGCAGGAAAATCCACCCAGTGGAAGTGGAATCCCAGACTGGTTTGGGTGGGAAAAGATCTCAGACATCACTCTGTTCTAACCCTCTGCCATGGGTAGGAACATCTCTCACCAGACCAGTCTCATCCAGCCTGGTGTTCAACACTTCCAAGGATGATGGAGCAGCCGCAACCTCCCTGGGCAACCAGGGTGTCAGCACCCTCACGGGGAGGACTTTCTGCCTCAGATGTCATCTCAATCTCCCCTCTTTTAGGTTGAACGCAGCTCCTTTATCCTAGCACTGGAGTCCCTTGTACAAAGTCCCTCTCCAGCTTGCCCATAGTCCCTTCTAGGGGAAGGAACTTCCCTGCTATGGAAGCTGCTAGAAGGTCTCCCTGGAGCCTTCTCTTCTTGAGGCTGAACAGCTCCAACTCAGCACAAGCAGCAAGAGGGATAAACCTGCTTTCCTGTGTCTTGTAAAGGTTAGAGCTCAATAGTCATGACTCTGAAGACACAGGCTTCGTTCAGAGATCAACTTCCCTAGCACTTAGGAGCTATAGCTGCTTTTGTGATGGCAACAGGGGCTGGGGGAAGCTCCCCTCTACTCTGCACTGGTGAGACTGCAGCTGGAGTAGTGTGTCCAGTTCTGGGCCCCTCAGTTCCAGAAGGATGTCCAGAGGGAGGGTGTCCAGCGTAGAGGAACAGAGATGATGAAGGAAGGAGAGCAGCTCCCTGATGAGGAAAGGCTGAGGGAGCTGGGACTCTTGAGCTGGGAGAAGAGGAGGCTGAGGGGGGACCTCATTCCTGTCTCTAAATCTGTGAGGGGTGGGTGTCAGGAGGATGGAGCCAGGCTCTGCTCAAGGTCATCTGGTGCTAGGACAAGGGGCACTGGGTGCCAGCTGGGACAGAGGAGGTTCCCTATCAATATCAGGAGGAACTTCTTCCCAGGGAGGGTCCCAGAGCACTGGACCAGGCTGCTCAGGGGGATTGTGGGGTCTCCTTCTCTGGCTGTGTTCCTGTGCAACTTTGTCTAGGTGATCCTGCTGTGGCAGGGGGATTGGACTGGATGATCTTTCGACGTCCCTTCCCATCCCTAATGATTCTATTCTATTCTGTGATTCATTTCACATTGCCCAAGAAGATGCACCTTGAGGTGTTTCAGCAGAACCAAGAAGGGAGGAGGAAGATTAGATGTACACTGCACATCAGACACTATCTGTAAGCCAAAAGGGCTTCCTAGGCCTGGCCCAGGCTGTCCAGGGCAGTGGGGGAGTCCCTGTGTCTGGAGAGGCTGCAAAGCCATGGAGGGGAAAGGACAGGGATCTGATCTTAAAAGCTCTTTTCCAATTCTGATTCCGTAAGAATGAGCAGCAAAGCCCAAGAAACCAACTTAAGATCTTGATATATTCATGTGCCCAACAACCAACACCAGTATCTTGCTTACTGGGATGTCTCAGGCCACGTTACTCCTCCTCACTGGGCTTTTTTAGCTCCTTTCTACTGTCCCTGGTGCCCTTCTTGCTGTCAGAGACTGTGTTCAAGTGAAGGGCTCAGCTCCAGAAGCTAGGAAGGGTCCATTTCCATGCAGCCAGCTTCCTTCTCTACCCAGGACCTCTGCTCACCACTAGCAGCATCCTACAGATATTCTGGAATGAGTGAAACACTGAACTGGTGAAACACTGTGGTGTAAGAGAAGAAGCCCCATCCCTGGAACCATCCCAGGTCAGGCTGGACCTTGGGGTCTGAGCAACCTGCTCTGATTTCAGACGTCTCTGCTCGCTGCAGGCAGTTGGAATGGAGGAGCTCTGAAGGTCCCTTCCAACCCAAAAGCCCTGCATCCTGCCTGCATCTCTACTGGGATCAGTAACAACCGAATGAGCCGGGATGGCTCAAGCCTGCCCTTTCCAAACCCAAGTCATCAGATGCCTGTGTCGCTCCCCTTGGCAGCCTCAGCCTTTCTCTCCTTGGAATGGTTTCACACCCATGGCCTTCTGCCAGCGTGAGGAGGAGAACCATCTCCTCCGTGACAAACCAAAGCCACAACTCGAGGCTCGACCCCCAAGAAATTCCCCCACGGGCTTGAGAGAGCAGAGAGGAGGGCGGGGGGAGCGGAGCGGCGTTCAAAGCCTCGATGGCCAACCACGCTTCCTTCTTCTTCTGGCGACTGCCCGCTCTCCCCCGGCAGAGTTATTGAGGAAGCGAAGGCGAGCGCTGTATTTGTTCCAGCTGCACATTTCCTTTAACCCCTTCTAGTGAGGTTTCCCACAAAATCCACGGAATTTGGTGCTGGACAGAGGGGTCTTTTCGTTTCGGTGCTTCCAGCGCTGCTGTTTGTAGATTAAAAGGAAAAGAGGAAGAAACCAAATCCTCCAGTCCAGGCTGGAGGAGCAAAAAGAGGGATTAGAAGGCTTTGAGGACTTAGTTTGGAATGGGAAAGAAGGAGATAAAGCCCTTAGAAAAGCTGGTGCTGAGACAGGAGAGTCCTTTTCTTCCTGATGAAGATTTATTGGGGGGGGTGGGGTTGTGTGTATAGAATCTGCTCTCTGATGATCTCTTTCCCTCCACTAAAACTCCATGAAGAGGTAAACAAATGATCTTAATGTTGTTCCCAAGACTCTGTTTGTGGTGTCCACGTGGTTACGGGGTCAGAGAGAGTGAAATGACCACATTAGGCTGCTCGCTGTGAGGTAAGATCAGCCCCCACCCTGTCCGCAGCACCCCGACGCTGAGTAATCTGATGGAGGTGGGACAGGCAGTGCAGTCCTCATCTGTCACCCCCCAAACCTGCTGCAGCAGCCTCTATCCCACGGGATTTCAGGCTAGCAAAGCATTTTCTCCACGTGGATCCGCTCTGAAGATCACTATTTGCCTTGGCCCTTGGCCAGCCGAGCACTTAGGCACATGCTTAAAGTTAAGCCCAAGAGTAAACAGCTTGAAGTCAGGAGGACTTAAAATTTAAGAGCATATTTGGAGGATTTGTTGGCTAAGGACCTTAACCCCAGCATGTGGAGCTGAACTGGGATGATTCCCAGTTGATTAGCTCCCCCTCCACACACACATTCTCCCCCCAGCTACCCAAACCTCCCCTCCGTTGGACTGGGTTTGCCAACAGGCTGGAGGCTTTGGCTTTGAAGAAACTAGGTCTAGCGAGACTTTCTTGAATGATAGCTCTGAAAGATCTTGCAGAGATCCCCACCCAAACAAAGCCTGAGGAAAGGAAATAACGGAAATTCTTGATGGATTCCACTGGGGAAAACACTCCTGACCAGTGAGACGAGCAGCACGTAAGACGAGGCTGATGACTTCCTACTGTACGTGGCTCCTGATCCACAGACGCTCCTTAAAGCTCCAGTAGAAAGCTCAGCCTGGCTCCTTGGTGTGGATCTCTACTCGTTAAGACCTGAACATGTAGAGATCTGAAGAACTTTTGGTGGGAGAATCACGCAATCGCAGAAGGATTGAGGCTGGCAGAGCCCTCTGAGCTCACCCAGCCCAGCCCTGTACCGAACAGCACCCCAGCAGCCACCCCAGGGCACTCAGGGCCACAGCCAGGCTGTCCTTCAACACCTCCAGACACAGGGACTCCCCCACTGCCCTGGGCAGTCCAGTCCAGGCTCTGAGCACCCTTTCCATGAGGAAGGGCTTCCTAACATCCAACCTAGTCCTTCCCTGGCAGCTTCAGGCCCTGCTCTCTCACCCTATCACTAGTTGCCTGGGAGAAGAGCCCAACCCCGACCTGACTACAGCCTCCCCTCAAGGAGTTGGAGAGAGGGAGAAGGTGCCTCTCGAGTCTCCTCTTCTCCAGGCCAAACACCCCCAGCTCCCTCAGCCTCTCCTCAGCATGTGTGGAGGTCTGGTAGATCCAAAGTCTTCCTGGCATGGAGAAGCAACCACTCCAACCAGCACAGACAAGACTTAAGAGACAAAGTAGATGAACAGAAGATGGCAAACCTGGATGCAGAAGATGAAGATCTCTTGTTGACTTCTCCAGAAACATCAAGGAGCAGCAACTCGCCCAGAACATCATCCAACTCATGGCTAGTCCAGAGCCAAACAAGGCAACCTGTTTCCACCTCAAACATGACGGTCAAGTAGTCAAGGAGCTCCAACTCTTAACGCAGCAGGTTCCCAGTCTCATATAGATTTGCAACCCTTGGAGCTATCTGGGCTGTATTCTGGTGGCCTCGCTGGCCATGAGTCCCTGGGCTCTATTTCTCCTTCTAGAAGAGGAAGAGTAGCAGAGGAGCTGGATCATGGTAGTGGGTCCCACCTGCCCTCCACAAAGGTCAACGTAGACCAAGTCATTGTCATTTATTACTCAAGGAGCTAAGCACAAAAAGCCTACAGCAGTCAGAAAGATTCGCAGAATCACTCAGTCTCTTTGGCTGGAAGAGACCTTGAAGATCATCAGGTTTGACCTTTAACCCAGTTGAAATCATAAATCTGCTCAAATCTTTATAAATGGAATTAAGTTTGAAAGTTGAACTTGATATCTTCAAGATCTCTTCCAACCAAGGCGATCTNTGGCCATGAGTCCCTGGGCTCTATTTCTCCTTCTAGAAGAGGAAGAGTAGCAGAGGAGCTGGATCATGGTAGTGGGTCCCACCTGCCCTCCACAAAGGTCAACGTAGACCAAGTCATTGTCATTTATTACTCAAGGAGCTAAGCACGAAAAGCCTACAGCAGTCAGAAAGATTCGCAGAATCACTCAGTCTCTTTGGCTGGAAGAGACCTTGAAGATCATCAGGTTTGACCTTTAACCCAGTTGAAATCATAAATCTGCTCAAATCTTTATAAATGGAATTAAGTTTGAAGGTTGAACTTGATATCTTCAAGATCTCTTCCAACCAAGGCGATCTGGTGACCTCACTGCCCTCTCCAGCTCCCTGAAGGGAGGCTGTAGATGGGTGGCTGTTGGCCTCTTCTCCTTGGTGCCTGCTGACAGCAGCAGGGGCACTGCTCTGCAGCTGAGGCAGGGGAGGGTCAGACTGGATCTGAGGCAGAGATTCTCCGCAGCCAGAGTGGTTGGGCACTGGCAGGGCCTTCCCAGGGAGGTGGTGGAGTCCCCCTGCCTGGAGGTGTTGAAGAACCCTGTAGCCATGGTGCTTCACACCCTGCTCGAGTGGCAGCAGGGAGGGGGTCAGGTTGTGTTCGTCAGTCTCTCAGGGACTGAGGGGCTTTGTTGGGGTGGGGATGGTTGGGCTAGGGGATCTGGGAGCTCCTTTCCAACCATGAGTACCCTATGATTCTGTGAAGTTCTTTCAACTATAGGAACCTGTAGCATGATCAGTCCCAACTGCCCAAGAGAGCTGGGCTTAAGACCCTGAGTGGGTCATGCGTGTTCCCATCCCACCTTCGGGATTTCAAGCAACACATGGAACAACTGGCATCTTCTTAATGTCTGAGGGGCAGGCATCACGAAGAAGGGGCCAGTCTCTTCTCGATGGTGCCCAGTAATAGGACAGGGAATAACAGGGATAAGCTAGAACTTAGGAAGTTCTAACTCAATGTGAGGAGAAACTTGGTCCCTGTGAGGGTGACAGAGCCCTGGCACGGGCTGCCCAGAGAGGTTGTGGAGTCTCCTTTCTGGAGACTTCCAAAACCTATCTCAATGTTCCTGTATAACCTGTCCTAGGTGATCCTGCTTGGGCAGGGGGGGTTGGACTTGACGATTTCTAGGAGGTCCCTTCCAACCCCTAATAATCTGTCATCTTGAAGATCACGGCTCCTGCTCCCTGACAGCTTCCCTCACGCATGTTTGGTCTTCCTTCAGCCCTCAAAAGCATCTGCAGAAGGAGAGGACTTCTCACCCTTGAGAGGAAAGAGGAGCTGTCGCTGCTGTGCTCTTCAGCTCATGTCAGGTCGCACGTACGTTTGAAGTTAGCCTCCCAGTTCTCAGCAGCCAGGAGCAATCTCGTAACGGCGACTTCCTCTGCCGCTCGCTGGGCTGATCTTCAGGAAAGCTCTTCAGGAAATCCTGAGCATCACCACCAAAGCCTTATCGACACAGCAAGGGAGATAATAACGACAGGAACAGCCTTACGGCCAGAATCGCTATCGTGATTCATGCGACTGCTTGGTGCCAACGTCCTGATGAGCTGGAAGATGGTGAGAGAGGAGGTCACCCAAGCTATGAACTGGTTTCTGATGGAAAAAATAGGAGAGGAGTGTTGTTGCCGCGGGCTGAAATGGAGTTGCCCATCTTGAAAACCACAAGCCAAAGCTGGAAGCTTTATTCACGTCTGTGAACAGAGTGAGGCTGGGCTAGCAGAAAGGGTCTGGACACTCGGTTTTGAGTTTGCCCTCCTTGCCTTTCGACTCTACTTTTTCTCTTCTGGGTTGAGGAAAGGATGCACATGGCATTGAGGAACTGGAAACATGGAGAGAGCATGGTTACTCAGAGGTCTACGGTTTGCTGAAATGAAGAGAGTTCTCCCCTCGTTCCCCGTAGGAATCAGCAGTTTGGAAATGGGAGGACTGGCATGGAAGCACGTGGAACACAGAGCTGGACTTTAAGCTTCACAGACACCAGGGTTACAAAGAGGCAGGAATGGTTGGAAGTCTCTCTTCCCTTGTTCAGGGTTTGGACGTTGAGGTTTTGGCTCAGTCATGTAAGAGCATTGCAATCAATCTCCAGATGTCTTTGTGTGTCTTAGGGTTTTTAGATGGGTGACTTTAATGTCTTGTGGGGTTTTTTTACTCCCCACGTCAAGCTAGTTTTGGGTTCTTAAGCCTGCAATTCATAAGTGGCTTCTTTTCCAACTTGCCTTGTATTGTTTTTATTTCAGCCCATTAGCTAAATTATCACCCTCTCTCTGGACAAACGGATCAGGTCTTCGGTGACCTGACTGCACTGGACTCCTCTTCTCATGAAGGCCAATGTCCTAATCTCTTTGGGAAGGCACCTGGATAAAGTTATCAGCATTCCTGCGTGGTCTGCAAGCTTTGGGATTGTTCTGAATGCACAAGCAGCGTCGTGGAAACCCCTTAGCAACTCCCTGATGCGTGTAGAACCTCCTCCAACAGAGAGGCGAGGGCTGATGTGATGATGGGCAGGTCGCTGTGGGGTCAGATCCCGTAACGCTTCTCCCAAAGAACTTTTGTTCCAGGGATTGCTGGCTCAGAACTTCAGTCTGTGATGTCCACCTTGAGAAGTAGAGGTTACATCATGGAATGTGCTGGCTTCAATCTCCCTGTGCTGGCAGGTGGCGGTCAAGCACCATGGCAAGTGGCCATGCCTCCTTCAAGTCCAACCTTGTTGCAGACTGTAGACCACCAACACAGAAAGAAGCTGCAGAATTTCTGTGAAAGCAGCAGAAATTCCTCATCTTGAATAATCAAAATGGAGGAAATCAATGGCTGGTGAGATGTGAAGGTTCACCTGCCCTCTGTGCTCATTTGTTGAGTAGATGTTGGGTGCTGAAGCACCAGAACAGGCTGCTCGGGGAGGCTGTGGCTGCTCTATCCCTGTAAGTGTTTAAGATCAGGGTGAACAGGACTCTGGGCAACCTTGGGCTAGTGGAAGGACGCCCCTCCTCATGACAGGGGGGTTGGAACTAGATGATGTCTGAGGTCCCTTCCAACCTAAAACAGCTGTCGTGGCATCACAGAAAGGCACCTACACATGACACTGGGACAGATTTCCCCACCAACATGAGAAACACCCTTCGCGACCTTCTCCGAGGGCAAGATTACACCCGAAACAAAGCGCCCTGGAGACTTCATTTTGGGTTTTCTTTCTTTTTTCCCACTTCTTTTTGCAGCTCAGGAGGTCACAGAGTCTCTCTTTAATGTCACATGTGCAGCTCAGGTCCCTCAGGCCCCAGCAGCAGCAGCCTGGGATATTTGCACAGACCCCCTCACAATGGAAGGAAGAGGGTGTAGGAGGGAGGATCAGGCTGCTGACCCCTTTATTGTTCTTGGGCCAGAAGAAAGCTTCCTCCTGGCTTAAGAACCATGGCGCTGCAACAGTTTTCCAGCCAAAAACCAGTCAGATGGAGTCACTGGGTGGTGGATTTTTTTTTGTTATATTTTTTGTTAGGTTTATTTTTTTCTGGACTCTTTTTTTTCCAATTGCTCCTTCTTCCCCTGCCTCCCGCTTCGGTCAAGCAACGAAGAGTCACGGGGTTGAGCTCCATTCACAAAATACCTGCTGCACATCACGTAGTCCTTCCCTCCCTCCTCCTGCCTGGCTTTCCCCCCCCCACCCAACAACGGCGGGGAAAGGCTCTGGAACTCGAGCAAACGAAAATAAACCTTGTTTTAATTTTTCTTCCCTCCCCCTCTTCCCCCTTTCTCTATCGTTTGAAAAAAAAAATGAATTAAAAAAGGAGGAAAGAAAAGAGCCAGCTCTCAGAGCACTGTCGTCGCCTCCAGCACTAGGGGAATGAGGTTAGGTGGGGCAGGGGGAACAGGACACCAATAGGGAAGAAAACAACGCCGGGGAATTCTGCTACAAAAGGATTAAATAGAGGTTTTTCCACCAAAAAAAAACCCCCCAAACTCCTGTTAAAAAAAACAACCCAACCAGTGACTCGCCCCACCATTATATAATGAGGCTTAACTGGGAGTCACTGGGGTCACACGACGCAGCAGAGTGGAAAAAGCAAAGCGTGGAGCAGCTGTTTCAGCGTTAAAGCGACCGTAAAGTAGGAAAACAAATCAAATAGGAAAGAAGAATGATCTCTGGGCTGCTACTGAGGCTGGCAAAGCCCTCTGAGCTCCTCCAGCCCAGCCCAGGACCTAACAGCACCACATCAGCCACAGCCAGGCTGTCCTTAAACACCTCCAGACACGGGGACTCCACCACTGCCCTGGGAAAGCCAGGTCAGGCTCTGGGCACCCTTTCCACAAGGAAGGGCTTCCTAACATCCAACCTAACCCTCCACTGGCAGCTTCAGGCCCTGCCCTTTCATCCTGGCACTGGTTGCCTGGGAGAAGAGCCTGACCCCCACCTGACTGCAACCTCTCTTCAGGGAGTTGGAGAGAAGATCTCCACTGAGTTTCCTCTTCTCCAGGCTAAACACGGCCAGCTCTTTCAGCCTCTCCTCAGCAGCCTTTCCCTCCAGCCCCTTCCCCAGCCTCATTGCCACGGGATTATTGGAGTTATTCACATCCTGAACTGTGGTCACTTGCCCTTCCTCAACTTCTCCATAGCATTTTGACTGAGTTCATTTAAGAACCACAAGCAACCCTGAAGCTCTTATGTCTCCAGCGTTGTCTACACCGGGCATCCTGACTGCAGGTCCTAACTGATGATCCTCAAGGTCTTTCCCAAGCTCAACTCTTCTCTAAGCTCCATGGATACAGTGGACCAAACCAAAAGCCTACCCCAACCTTCTGCTTTTAGAAAAGCAAGGTTGCGGTGACCACAGGTCCAAGAAGCAGGACTAGAGTGGCCATCAGCATCACACTGTGTTGAATCCAGGAGGTCCAGCAGCAGCTGGAACGCTGGAGACCATCCTGGACTCACGTTTCAAGTGCAAACAGATGCTTCACATTTGATGTCATCCTTGCAGAGCAGCTATGAAGCATCAGGATGAGGGGGCACAACTCTCCTGCTTCTACTCCAGACAACAAGAATCATAGAATCAGTGAATAGTTTGGGTTGGAAAAGCCCATCAAGCTCATCGAGCCCAACCGCTCCCCCAGCACTGCCAGATCCTCGCTAACCCGTGTCCCTCACCCTCCATCTCCACAGCTTTTCAACCCCTCCAGACACAGCGACTCCCCCAGTGGCCTGGGGTGAGTGTGACGGAGTCTCTGCGGTACCCTCCTCGGAACCAACCTGTATTTTATGGGTTATTTTAGCTGGTCGAGGGAGTTGATTTAGCTGAGGGAAACTGCTCCTCGAAGCAAACGTATTTGCTTCCCGTTCGGACACGGAGCTTCGAAAAAAGAATATACAATGAGAAATGAAATAATCAAGCGGGTCACAAAAGCAGGAAGAAATGAAGCTTTATCATTCTCCAGTGGGTTCTCTGCTCATACATTACAGGAATCGTTAAAAAAAACCCCCAGCAACAACCCCCAAACCCTAAGGAGAAGAAATCAAATGAGAAGCAAAAGAACAATGAGGAGTTTCTTCACGGAGCTATCAGCCAGGAATAAGACTGGGAGATAGAGACAGCCAGGGCAGCAATGCAGGGCCAGAGGTGTGGAGAGTACGTACAGGCTGGGTCAAAGGTTGGACTTGATGGTCTTAAAGGTCTCGTCCAACCTAAGGGATTCTGTGTGCAGTCATGGGCTCCTCACTTCAAGATAAAGATGGAGGGGCTGGGCCCCTCAGTTCCAGAGGGACACAGAGCTGCTGGAGGGTGTCCAGCGTGGAGCAACGAAGAGGATGAAGGAAGGAGAGCAGCTCCCTGATGAGGAGAGGCTGAGGGAGCTGGGGCTCTTGAACTTGGAGAAGAGGAGGTTGAGACCTCATTCCTGTCTCTAAATCTGTGAGGGGTGGGTGTCAGGAGGATGGAGCCAGGCTCTGCTCAAGGTCATCTGATGCTAGAACAAGGGGCACTGGGTGCC
>VZRI01001606.1:17492-28089 GCA_013397515.1 Upupa epops | reverse complement strand
GTGCCACCTGGGCACCCTGCTGGCTCCTGTTCAGCCAGTTGCCACCCAGTGCTGCCAGCTCCCTCTCTGCCAGACTGCTCTCCAGCCACTCATCCCATCCCCCAGGCTGGAGCTGCAGGGGGTTCTTGTGGCCAAAGTGCAGTCCCCTGCCCTTGGCCCTGTTCACCCTCATCCCGTTGCCCTCTGCCCATTGCCCCAGCCTGTCCAGATCTCTCTGTGAGGTCTGCACAACAGAAGCACCAGCTCCCAGCACCTTTAAGCCCTGTAGGCAGTCCAGCACCCTTCCCTCATGTCCTCCACATGGGTCGCACCCCCGAAGTAGAGTCCCCACATCAAGAATCTCACAGGAGCTCACGGTAACAAGATGATGCAGGGCACTCACCCTTCTCTGTCTATGTGAGGCAAAGGGTGTTTGGAGGTGTTGCGCAGCTTCCGGTGAAACTGGGTGAAGTCTAGTTTTTCAGGCTGCAGGTCCCACGTGGCACCGCTAGGACAGAAAAGCAGAGGGTGATAAAGCAACCGAGTCCACTACTAATCAAAACGTGGAGGTGAAGAGCACAGAGCACTGAGGAGGGTGTGGAGAAGGACACACGAGGGAGACAGAGGTGGATCTCTGACCTTCCTGTTCCTGTGTCACCTTTCTTTTCATTTCTCCTGGCTTCTAGGGCAAGAACCCCCCTGCTGATACAGACTGGGGGATGAGTGGCTGGAGAGCAGCCTGAATAGGAGCCAGCAGGGTGCCCAGGTGGCACCAAAGGTCAATGGCATGCTGGCTTGGATCAGCACTAGTGTGGCCAGCAGGGCTAGGGATGTCATTCTCCCTCTGAACTCGGCACTGGGGAGGCCTCCCCTTGAGTCCTGGGGGCAGTGCTGGACCCTTCACTGCAAGAAAGAGATGGAGGGGCTGCAGCAGGTCCACTGGAGCTNTGAAGGGAGGTTGCAGTCAGGTGGGGGTCGGGCTCTTCTCCCAGGCAACCATTGCCAGGATGAGAAGGCAGGGCCTGAAGTTGCCAAGGGAGGGTTAGGTTGGCTGTTAGGAAGCCCTTCCTCACAGAAAGGGTGCTCAGAGCCTGGACTGGACTGCCCAGGGCAGTGCGGGGAGTCCCTGTGTCTGGAGGTGTTGAAGGACAGCCTGGCTGTGGCCCTGAGTGCCCTGGGGCGGCCGCTGGGGTGATGTCAGGTCCTGGGCTGGGCTGGAGGAGCTCAGAGGGCTTTGCCAGCCTCAATGATTCTGTGGTTCTGTGATCTTGCAAGCTAGACTTGCTCGCTGGAGTGAGGAGATACTGTGACATGCAGTGGTCTGGACCACTCAATGGAGATGTTCTTCTCCTCCTGCCCAACCTGCAGTGTCAGGAACAGTTTGAGGTGCTTGGACTAGCAACCTCTGCTAAGCACGAGGAGTCTTTAAGTAGCCTGTACTTAGTGTCCCCAGCTAAACAGGCATGAGGAGGAGAAGCAGCAGCAATGTGAGAACCAGCAGAAGCTCCAGATTTAGAGCTTAAAGACAGGGCTTGGTAAGAGTTGGGATCACGTTAGACTTGATCTCAAAGGTCTTTGCCAACTGATGTCATTCTGTTCTCACTGGCACTTGGGTAGCAGCAGGATGGACAGGAGAGCAAAGGCTGAGAGGGGATGTGGTCCATCTCTCTCTTCAAGCTTACCTGAAGGAGTCAAAGGTGTTGGCAGCCCAGATGTCCGTGCCCAGCATGTCAAGGGAACTCTCCTTGTTACCATTCTAGAAGGGAAGGACAGGTGGTTACTCACCAGAAGACACTCAACACCATCCGGACCATGGCACAGCCAGCCACGGAGGTGACTTGGCTCTGCACGTGGGTTCCTCCACTCCTGTATGAGACCAAAAAGGGCACCATGAGGGCAAGGAGTGACCTAGTTTCAGCCTCGAGGACACGAAGCTGTGGACAACGCAGAGCAAACAACACGTAAGCTCAGCTCTGACTCCAGCCCTGTTCTCCTACCAGACTGAGGGCAACCTCCAAGCACCAGCCTTGAAGATACTCAGCTTCATAGAGCAGGAAAGGACCCTCTGGTCCAAATCCCTTGCAACCTGGTGCCCAGAAAGACGTCCAGATGGCTTCTGAACGTCTCCAAGGACGATTGAGACGCTCACCAGAAGCAACCAGAGCCTGCTGTCACCAGTAAGGATGGGAAAAGCCATCCTGCTTCTTCAGGGAGTCATGGTGGCATGACTTCTCCTTGCCCTGGACACCAGCAAACATGCCCACGTGGTTATTCCCCAACACTGCAGTGCCACTTCCTTCTCCTGAGAACCCAAAGTACCATCAGGAGGGAATGAAGAGAAAGCTCCAGCAAAGCACCCTGAACTTGAGGCCAGCTGGTCCCACTCTGATGGAAAGACAGGTGGTTTCCACGTGTCCCTCACCCTGTAACTTCTCCCACTTTCCAGTATGACTGGGAATGACTCCAAAGTTGACCATCATTCCAAGAGGACCCAGCACTCAGCCTGCCCATTTCCCAAGGAGCAGGACCACAGGCAGTCCCAGGTCTCAGCACAGTCACCAGTTTAGACACCAGTTACTCCCCCTCTTCCATGTGGATCTTCAAACCCCTTTTGGATACAATCCCACACCGGTTTGGGTGGGAAGGAACCTTTCAAGATCATCTAGGCTAACCCCAGGGACATCTTCAACCAGAGCAGGTTGTTCAGAGTCCCAAGGTCCTACCTGAGCTGGGATGGTGCCAGGGATGAGGCTTCTCCCACCTCTCTGGGCAACCAGGCTCTCCTCACCTTCATCGTAGATGCACTGAGATGTTTATGTATCAGTGCTGAGAGCTTGGGCTGGGGCTGCTGAGCTGGAGCAGAGTAGGCTGAGAGGGATCTGATCGATGCTGATCAATAGCTAAGGGGTGGGGGGCAGGAGGATGGGGCCAGACTCTTCCCAGTGGTGCCCAGTAACAGGACAATGGGCACCAACTGGAACCCATGAAGTTCCACCTGACCAGAAGAAACCTCTTGATTTGGGGGCTGCCCAGAGAGGTTGTGGAGTCTCCTGCTCTGGAGAGATCCCAAACCCTCCTGGACACCATCCTAGGGCAACCAGCTCTGGGTGTCCCTGCTGGAGCAGAGGGGTTGGACTGGATGATCTCCAGAGGTCCTTTCCAACCCTACCAGTCTGGGACTCTGGGATAGTTCCAGGAATTAGGCTTCTTCTACCTCTCTAGGCAACTTGTGCCTGGGTCTCTTCACCTTTGCTGTGAAGAGATCCCAAACCCACTTGGTGACCATCCCAGACAACCTCCTTTGGGTGACCCTCCCAATTCTGGCTGTGAGGGGCTTAAACCTGACCCCCAGGATTGGAGATGGGGCCTCACCCGTGCTCAGCATGAAGGGATGATCCCTGTCCTGGTCCTGCTGGCCACCCAGGATGTTTAACTCACCAGTCACCACCACCTCGGTCAACCAGGAGAGCTCCACCTCCATGCAAGGACCTACGAAACCACAGCTGTGTCCAACGCCCCGATGGTTTGGAAAGACCTTTGAGTCCAACCCTGAACCCAACTGGTCCAAGGCCACTGCTAAACCCTGTCCCTGAGCTCCAGATCCCCACGACTGTGAAACACGGCCAGGGATGGTGATTCAACCCCCATCCCTGGGCAGCCTCTTCCAAGAGACACAGGACACAAAGGACTCTCTTTCCTTGTTAAGGAGCTGTTCCCAAATGCTCTCCTTTCTCCTCCTAACACTTGTTCTGTTGTCAAGCAAGCAGCAGGGTTCTTGTTGAGCCAAAAGCCCTCAGGCCAAGCTGAGTCATCTGCAAACCAGAATAACTCACCTGACCAGCTCGAGCTACACAAACATCCCCACAAGGGGAGAGGAGAAGGTATTGGCAAGGTAACTGCTCCAAAAGCTTTGCTCAGAGGCTTCTGAAAGACCTTTGAAGTGATTAAAACCCATGAGATCACAGAGGGCAGAACATTCAGCTCCTTCAAGTAAGGTGATGCTATCCAGTGGTCCTTGGTGCAGGTGAAACACAGAGTCATGAGGTTGTCCAAGACCTCCAACATCATCCAGTCCAACCCTGAACCCAACTGGCCCAAGGCTACTGCTAAACCCCTGAGCTCTAGATCTCCTTGGCTGTGAAACACAGCCAGGNCCTCCAACATCATCCAGTCCAACCCTGAACCCAACTGGCCCAAGGCTACTGCTAAACCCCTGAGCTCTAGATCTCCTTGGCTGTGAAACACAGCCAGGGATGGCAATTCAACCCCCTCCTTGGGCAGCCTGTGCCAAGGGCTGAGGGCCCTTTCCAAGAGGGAGTTTCTCCTCCTGGTCAACCTCAACTTCCCCTGGTGCAACCTGAGGCCGTTTCCTCTTGTCCTATCACTTGTTCCTTGAGAAGAGAACAACCCCCACCTCTCTCCACCCTCCTTTCAGGTAGCTGTAGATGACAAGGCCTCCTCTCATCCTCCTTTTCTCCAGAGTAACCATCCCCAGCTCCCTCATCTAGGTTCTCCAGACTCTTCTCCAACACGATCTTCAGAGGTCCCTAATGATTCTATGATTCTCTGGCCCCACTCCAGAGCCTCAACATCCTTCCTGCAATGAGGAGCCCAACACTGAATACACAGAAGTATCAACCCAGCACAAGCAACTGGAAGCAAAACACATCAGGACTGGTTCCAGTGCTGCTCCAGCTCCACGCTGTCTGTCTGTCCTCAGCCCTAGCAAGCTCAAACGTATTGTGGTTACTACAGCTGACGTCAAAAGAGGAGGCCAAGTGGTTCACACGTTGGATTTAGAGAGCCTGTGGCTATTCCCACCACACTACGATGGCAGCAGAAAGGCCCTTCTTCTGCCCTCATCGCCCCACGGATGAGAAACATCGAGTGGACAATAGACAGAGGAGTTTGACTGGCATGGAGGGAGGTTGCTGGCCTCTCTGGGAAGTTCTGGGCAAGAGCCAGTCTTGCAGGAGTCCTGAGAAGGAGCTCGTTTGATGTGGGGAAAGGTGAAACTCAACTGAGAAGGTGGTTGGTTGAGACTTCCTCCTGAACACACGAACGGTCCAGCTCACTGACAGAGCCAAGCTCAATCGTTGCGACAGCTTCGTGCTGGGACCTTCCTGGTTGAGGTTCAAACCTCCAGAAGCCAAAACAGGTCCAGCAGAACTTCTCTCAGGTATTTCTCTAGTGGCTTTGTGTCCTCTTCACATTAACACGGTCCCTCTCCGCAGCAGGGAAGCTCCCACTGACCTCATGAGTGCTGCTGGAGGAGCAGGGGTGAGTATGGAGGTAGCAATAACGACCGAGCAACAACCCCCCCTCTACCAGTATCATTCCAAAAGCCATTAAAACCCCATCCCAAAACCACACAGGAGTGCAGCAGGAAGCCAAGGCTCCACGGCCGTCGGACACAGCACCCTCCATCCTGTAGAAGCTGAAGAAACAGCTCTAACGGCTTCAACTTCTCCACCTCATGCTGTTGCTGCCCCCTGCCAACCCAATCCTTCATCACTTGGCCCCACTAACTCTCAAAAGACCAAGACAACACCCTGAGGAACTCGTGATCTCGATCTCTCTCTCAGCTCTTAAGCGGGCTCCTCCAGCTAGGAACCCTCTGGGCCACACACACTGGGGCATGGAAGGGGAAGGATCCCCCCTGCACAGCTCCATCCCCGTGTCGACGCCTCTGGCCAAGCTCTGCAGCCTCTGGGGAAAGACTTAACGAGCTGTGAGTCTAAGGTTTGCATTTTAATGAGCAATGATGCTACCTTTCAGCTGACACGGCAATTTTCACCTCCCTACCAAAGTCGTTGAGGCATCAACTAATGAATCTGACAGCTCAAGAGTTTAAGACCTGCTGCTGCCAGATTAAAAATCCCCTCTGCACAGGAGATCAATGGAATCACAGGATCCCAGACTACAGTGGGTGGGAAGATCATCTGCTCCAACCCTGCTGCGCTCCAGCAGGGGCACCCAGAGCTGCTCTAGGATGGTGTCCAAGTGGGTTTGGGAGTTCTCCAGAGCAGGAGACTCCACAACCTCTCTGGGCAGCCTCCAAATCGAGAGGTTTCTTCTCCTGGTCAGCTGGAATTTCATGGGTTCCAGTTGGTGCTGACTCTCCTGTTACTGGGAACCACTGGGAAGAGTGTGGCTCCATCCTCCTCTCCCCCACCCTTCAGCTATTGATCAGCATCAATCAGATTCCTCTCAGCCTGCTCTGCTCCAGCTCAACAGCCCCCTAGGCTCTCTCTCTCAGTCCTTCCTCCAGCCCCATCCTCACCTTCACCGCCTCCACTGGGCTCTCTCCAGTAGCTCCATGTCTGTCTAGAACTGGGGAGCCCAGAACTCAACCCAGGACTCCTCCCAGGACTGAGGCAAAGTAGAGAGGGAGGGGAATCTCCCTGCATCTGCTGGCCACACCGTGCACCTCAGGATCCCACCGGCCTTCTTGGTGACCACCCATGGGGTAGCTCCCAGTGACGGTGACGTATGGGTCAAGCTGGCTCTGTTTTGGGAGGGGTGTGGACCATACCAGGAGCTACCAGGAGCCTGAAGCTATCAGCACTGATGGGTAAACATCTCGGCGCATCTATGATGAGGGTGGGGAGAGCCTGGCCCTGGATGCCCAGCGAGACAGGAAAAGCCACATCCTTGGCACCATCCCAGCCCAGGTTGGACTTTGGGGCTCTAAGCAACCTGCTCTGGTTGGAGACGGCCCTGCTCACTGCAGGGGGTTGGACTGGAGGAGCTCAGAAGGTCTCTTCTAATCCAAACCTTTCTGATTCCATCATGCAGCAAAGCAGAGGAGCATTTTACTCCTTCAGAGAGCCAGGTAAGGGTCTCCTTCAGGAGGTGTCTCCCGAACAGAAGTCCCAGGGAGAGGTGAAGCTATTCATTAACCAAAGGACTTTCTCACCAGTCTTCTCCAACCACAAGTGAACGGCTTCACCTCTCAGCCAGCAATTACAGGCACAAAACCAGCAGAAGGCTGCTACCTGCAGGGGATTTTAGCTCAAGGACGTTCTCACCAGTCCTCTCCAACCACAAGCAGTCAGAGAAATCCAAGCAGACATGATCCCCACGCCCTGGTTGCTTCTTCACTGCTCATTTACAGGATAATCCTGGTTGGAAAGGAGCTCCCAGATCCCTGAGTCCAACTATCCCCACCCCAACAAAACCCCTCAGTCCCTGAGAGACTGACAAACACAACCTGTCTGGGATCCATCCAGAGGGACCTGGACAGGCTGGAGAAGAGGGATCATGACAACATCATGAGGTTCAACGAGGCCACCAAGGGCATGGTCCTGACTCTGGCTCAGGGCAACCCCCTAGTATCAGCCCAGGGTGGGGATGAAGAGATGGAATGCAGAGAAAGAAAAGCTGAACAAGGGCTGGCAACATGGGCTCATAGCCCAGAAGCCCCCCGTGTCCCTGAGAGGGACCTGGAGTAGTGTGGGCACCAGGTCAGGGAGAGGACTGTGCCCCTCTGCTCCACTCTGCTTAGACTCCCCTGCTGGGCTGGGTCCAGCTCTGGGTTCCTCAGCCCAGCAGACCCCTGAAGCTGGTGGAGCGGGGCCAGAGGAGGCCCCAGACAGGATGGGAGGGGGAGCCCTGTGCTGGGAGAGCAGGGGGGTTTCACATGGAGAAGAGAAGCTCCAGGGAAACCTTCTGGTGCCCTTTCAGGACTTAGAGCTGGGGAGAGACTTCTGAGCAGGGGCTGCTGTGCCAGGACGAGGGGTGATGGTTAAACTGGAAGAGGGAGATTCAGACTGGAGAGAAGGAAGAGATTGTTGCTGCTGAGGATGGGGAGAGCCTGGTTGCCCAGAGAGGTGGGAGAATCCCCATCCCTGGCAGCATCCCAGGTCAGGTTGGCCACTGGGGCTCTGAGCAACCTGCTCTGGTTGGAGATGCCCATGCTCCCTACAGAGGGTTGGACTGGGTGGGCTTTGGAGATCCCTTCCAATCCAAACCAGTCTGGGATTCTATCCAGCATGGCAAGGGCACCAAACTCCTCAGCCTGAAGCCCTTGCAACGAGGAGGGACAGGCACCTCCAGAACGTTCACTAAATGCTCTTGGCTGATGTTGGCACCACATACAACCAGCAAAACCAACACCTCAGCCACTGCAAACCCAGAATAGGCTCTCAGCACCAGTACAGTTACTTCACTCTACTCCCTGCAACACTCTCTCTGAGCTGCAATGTGGAAGCAAAACATAGAGCAACACAAAGATCCTTCATCCCACCAGACCTTTCATCCCACACTTCCAAAGGAGCTTCCATGCTTCACACAGCTCCCTCATTCAAGAGGCAAGAAGATCTTCAGGAATCAATGGAATACTCCCCATTATTCCCTCTTTATGGGAGAGCAACAAGCTCCATCCACACGTTGGGATGCTGCCCATCTCCTGGGGTTCCCCTAGGAGCAAACTGGGTGCTGCCCATCTCCCGGGGTTCCTCTAGGAGCAAAGGTTTGGGTGTGGAGCAGAAGGACTCCTCTCCCATTCCACGGGAGAAGAAAAGCACTGACAGGCTCCGTGAACAGAACGAGAAGCAACAGCTCTGGTGAAGAAGAGCTCAACGCCAGCCCTACCTGATTGTGTTCGTGAGCTGAGGAGCCCTTCCCTCGCGATGGGGAACAGCTGCCGTCGAGCTGCTCGCTGCAATCTGCCGTCCACTGGAAAAGGGAGGCAAAGAAAAGAAAAGGGATTGTGTGAAATAATAGCAGGGCTGGGGAAATATGCTGGCTCAGGCTGCGGCCGCGGGCAACGCTGGATGCGCTGAGCATCACACCACCCCTTCCTTTTGGAGGATGATCCCAAAGGCTTTGGCTTGCAAAAAGGCTCCACCCGCCACCAGGGAGCAGAGGGAAGGGGTAGGAAGGCACTTGAAACGCTGCTCTGGCAGGAAATCCATCCCCAGTATGGCCCAGCAGCTTCCAGTGGTGTATGGTGCCTCTGGAGTGTGGCAGGGATCAAGGAAGGTTGATGTTGGGGGGTCCACAATGGGATCACGGCCACCAGTGGGATCAAGCAAGTTGGCAGGTGACACCAAGCTGAGTGGGGTGGCTGATATTGAGATCCAACCAGAGAGACCTGGGCAGGCTGGAGAAGTGAATCTCAGGAGGTCCAACAAGGCTGAGGGCAAGGTCCTGCCTCTGGGAGAAGAGAAGGCTCCAGAGAGACCTTCTGGTGGCCTTTCAGGCCTTGACTTGAGCAGGGGCTACTATGCCAGGACAAGGGGTGATGGTTAAACTACAAGACAGAGACTCAGACTGAAGAGAAGGAAGAGATTGTTGCTGCTGAGGGTGGAGAGACCCTGACACAGGTTGCCCACAGAGGTCGGAGAAGCCCCATCCCTAGCAGCATCCCAGGTCAGGTTGTACCTTTGGGTCTGAGCCAGCTGCTCTGATTGGGGATATCCCTGCTCCCTGGATGATCCCTGGAGGACCCTTCCAAGCTAAACCAGCCTGGGATTCTGCTTCTCTGTTTCATTTCATTCCCCACTCTGATCCTCCTGGGCACAGGGATATTGTTGTGGGCTTTGCCAACCACCACGGTGCGATGAGCACAGGGTGATCTGAGCCTCTTGCTCACATGCTGAGGGGATTTATCCTGTCACAGGCAATGTAAACATCACTGCAGCCACGAGGAATCAAACAGCAGAGAGATTAAATAGCTTGCTCAATGTTCAAGAAGAAGCTGCAGGCAGAACTTTGAGCTTAAAATCAATCTGCTTGGTCTCAGCCTGGTACCTTCAGCCTAACCCCATCCTTCTTCCTCCAGCTCTCACAGGGGAACAGGTTACCTTCCCCTGGTGCAAGCTGAGGCAGTTTCCTCTTATCCTATCCCTTGTTCCTTGTGAGAAGAGACCAACCCCCACCTCTCTACACCCTCCTTTCAGGTAGTTGTAGTCAGCAAGGTCTCCCCTCAGCTTCCTTTTCTCCAGAGTAACCAGCCCCAGCATCCTCAGCTGCTCCTCATTTAAAATCCTCACCCTTACGACCTTATTTCTTCCTCATAACCAGTTCATAAGTGGCCTCTACCCTAAACACTTTATCCTACAGAGGGTCTTGTGCGGTAGGAAACCACTTGGAGGATCACAACAGCCTTAAGAGCCAGAGGACATGGAGTGGAGCTTAGTGCTCCCTGCTCAGACTCCTTATCTTTAAGCAGTCTGCATCTTCCAACTCATGCTGGGTGCAGAATAAACCCCCTCGGTTAAAAAGGAGGGGTCTGGAGGCTTCTGACCCACTTGTGTTGCTCCTAAAACGTCCAGTTGAGTAACAAACCTGTACTGGTGCAGGGGGTTCTTCCTCTCCACTAAGGGATGGACCCTTCATTTGCCCTCTGGGGGGACTTCAAGGGCGGGGGGGGAACCCTCCAGCCTGCTCAGGTCTCACTGACTGATTGTAGAGACTTCTAGTGTGGCAGCCAGTACTCCCAGTTCTGTGCCATCAGCAAACTGGCTGAGAGGACGCTGACCCTTCATCAAGGTCACTGCTGACCGAGCAAGCTGTCCCGAATCCACTCTTTTATTGTATCCAGCTCAGGAAGCTGGATATTGAATCCCCAACCCAGGCCAGAAGCCACCCCCCCCCCCCACCCAACCCCCCC
>VZRI01001605.1:0-115950 GCA_013397515.1 Upupa epops | reverse complement strand
AGTTATAGAAAGTGATAAGGTCATCCCTGGGTATCCTCTTTTCCAGGCTAAACAGACCCAGCTCCATCAACCTCTCCTCGTAGGGCTTACATTCCAGGCCCTTTACCATTCTAGTTGCTCTTCTCTGGACTTGTTCCAGCACTTCAAGGTCCTTCCTAAACTGAAGGGCCCAGAACTGAGCACATTAGTCCAGGTTCGGTCTAAGCAGTGCCAAATACAGGGTGAGGATAACCTCCCTCTCTCTGCTGGCCACACCATTCCTGGTACAGGCCAGGATGCCATTAGCCCTCTTGGCTGCCTGGCCATCAACCTCATCTTCCTTATTGGGTGGTCTGTATGACACTTTTAACACAATATCGATCTTGTTAGCTAACCCTGTAATCTGAATCCATAGGATCTCCACTCTGTCATCCCTGATCTCAAGTTCCAGGACTTCAGCAACATACAGGGCCATCCCCCCATCCCATTCTGCCTTGCCCATCTGTCCTATCTTCCAATCCAACACTCCAGTCATATGACTCAACCCACCACATTTCAGTGATGGCACTTATGTCATACATTTCCTGGCTCACAAAAGCTTCAAGTTCCTCCTGCTTGTTGCCCATACTTCGTGCATTAAAACATGCAGACCCAGTTGGGACCACNTTGCCCATACTTCGTGCATTAAAACATGCAGACCCAGTTGGGACCACATATGTATCTTCAGAGTGGATACACCATCCACCATTGTCTCCCGCGAGACTTCAATACCATCCCCTTCCCCCTTCAAACCTAGTTTAAAGCCCTCTAGATAAGGCCTGCCTGCTCATTGCCTAGAACCCTTTTACCCTTATTGGATAGATGTAACCCACTTGAGTCTAACAAGCCATGATCATTAAACGCTTTCCTGTGATCAAAGAATCCAAAGTTCTTCACACCAACCCCTGAGCCACCTATTAATATCAAGGATTCTTTTATGTGTCACATTATTCACCCCCGCTGTTACAGGTATCGAACAAAACACTATTTGCAGACATACTCTATCAATATGTTGACCGAGTTCCCTATATTCCCTTTTAATTGTCCTGATTCTCCTCTCAATAGCCTCATCGCTACCAGCTTGCACCATCCGCAACAGATAATAATCTGTGGGTTCAATGAGTTTGGGTATCCTCCTGGTGATATCCTGAACCCGGGCCCCTGTGAGGCAGCAGACCTCCCTATACTCCTAGTCGCTTCTCACAGGACTTGTGCTCCAGTTCTTTAATGAGCTTCACTGTTCCAGATATGGTCCAGCACTTCTATGTCCTTCTTGTAATGAAGGGCCCACAACTAAACACAGTATTCAATGTATGGCCTTACCAGTGCAAATCAGAGGGGCACAGTCACCTCCTATGCCTTCTGGCTGCACTGTTTCTAATACAAGATGGGATGTCATTGGCCTTTTTGGACACCTAAGCATACTGCTGTCTCATATCTTGATGAATAACATTCAGTACCTCCAGATCCTTGTCTAACTTGCAGATTTCCACCCACACATCCACACACCTCTAGTGCTCCTTGGGGTTATCATCCAAGTGCAGAACCTAGAACTTGCCCTTGTTGAATCTCACACACCTAATCTTGGACTGTTGGTCCAGCCTTGTCTGGATCCCTCTGTAGAGCTTCCCTACCCACCATCAGATTCACACATCTGCCTTTATTAGTCATGCACATATGCATATTACATGAATTTTAATGCTTATATATAAGCAAATTCATTTTATTAGTCAAATTTTGCAATTATTGAAGAAACAATTAGACAAAAACAAAGAATTCTTATTAGGATAATGAACTCTTTTACAATAATATTAATAATTTTTAAGCAAAACTGTATTCAACAGAAGAAAAAAGGTCCTAATGCCTAAACTTAAAAATGATAATGAATGTTCTGATTTTTAACAGGACAACCAAACAATATTGTCTTGGATTTTAAAACTGAAATTCCAGTTGCAAAAAAGACATCTTGATTTTGGTGAGGTTGAAAACTCAGCCTTAAGAAAATAAAATATACAATTTAATACTTTAATAACAGTATCATTTCAGATTTATTTTTATTTTGTACCAGTATAGCTAAGGTCTGGGAACAATTATGCTCAGATTAAAGAAAAAGCTCAGGGAATTTAACTGCTTCAAGGTTTAAAAAAAATGTAATATTTGCATCGCAGAGATGAACAATTTAGAAAATGCATTTAACTTGTATATTTTCAAAAATAACCTGTATATTTTCAAAAATTTGATTACTGAGTAAGTTTTGTACATATCTATAATTTCAGGTGTAATGAGAAGGTATTTGGATATTGATGGATAAGCAATGAAAAGCATTTTAAACAGCCAGATTTTTACAAAACATTTTAAAATTATTTTAATTCCACATTTTAAATGACTACTTCAATCTAATTAAAAATGTGTATATAACAATGTTTATTTAATCCTACCCGCATCCCAGTTCATTGAGATTGCATCCATTTCTTTCCCAGGATCTTTTTACTATGTTACTTCAGGTTTTAAGCATACATTTATCATACAGACATGTATACTGTAATTCATATTCTTATAGCTATCTCTTGTTCTTGCCACAACTGGTTTCACAACCTATTCAGGAAATGGATATTTACAATTAGTCAGTGTGCATTAAAAACTACAATGAATGCTCTGTTAGTGGTACATACAATATTCAAGTCGAGGCATAACTCCCACTAACAA
Organism: Upupa epops; assembly: GCA_013397515.1. NCBI lineage: Eukaryota > Metazoa > Chordata > Aves > Bucerotiformes > Upupidae > Upupa > Upupa epops. The sequence goes on along the minus strand of VZRI01001605.1, from coordinate 113,226 downwards.
ACACTACATGTCTAGTTAGAAAAAAATTCTGTATCATACGAGTGACCGAAAAATTGCACGTAGAATGATGCCTAGAGATGTTGAAAGCTGATATAAATGATAAGCTGCAAAACACCAAATTTATGAAATATTCTTATTCAGATCAGTTGCAAGGAAAGATAAGCAGTTCTTAAAAGAAAGACTGTAAAGCAAACAAACTATTTTTATGCAGGAACATTCTACCTTACCTAGTTCTTGCAGACTGAATGCGTGCTGACTTTCTAAAATAGAAGTACAGTGTTGAAAATTTCCTTACCTAGAGATAATGTTAATCTATTACATTGGGTTTGTGTCTTCAGTATGGAAAATAATGGGTAATGCTATAGTGTACTGTCATGGGAAATTCAATAACATAAGCTTGCTACACATTGCACATTGGGCAAAAGATGTAATTAAACTATGTTTACTAAATAGAATAGTGATTACACATGACTTCTTTGACTGAGTCTTAAAAAATAACAATACACACATTAGTGTGGATTGAAGCAAATTTCATATTACTATTAGGAAAATCAATCAATATGATTTAATTAAGGAGGGACTCTTTCTTCCACTACTGTGACTAGATGTGAAGTATTTCTACATTTAGGCTTTTTGCATTTCTCTGCCTACTTGAGAAATAAAATAAAGTAGATGCTTCCTGTAATGTGATGCTTCACTGTTTTTCTCTTGATCCATTTCCATCTGCTGTTGGATATATCTCACAGCTACTGGACAGGAACACTTAATATCACAGACAGCAAATTCAATTTCAAGAGCATTGTTGAAGCAGCAATGGTGAACAGAACAGAATATAGGAATAGGAAATGCAGTTGGTAAATATTTTCTCTCCTTCAAGAGTAAATTTTGTATTTCCTTTATTCAATTACCAACAGTTCTGGCCCATTATTCATAATGGAAATACTATGATTCTTATTTGTAGTGGCTCTATGTAACATAGGAAAATTTTAAAGGATGCTGTTAAATTTCATCTGGTGTCACAAATGAACTCTAAGTATGAGCCAAAGCACTAAGATGCCCATCTGGAATCTTATGGCCCAGAAAAGAGATTGGTTATGTACTGAGGAATATTGGTACAGTGCATAAGAGCAAATGGATTCTATAGCTAAAATGCTCCAAAGAATACAGATGGTTTTTCTAAGAAAACAGGCCTATGTTTTATCTTATCACTGTAATTAATTGGAAGGGTAAAATAAGTGCAAGAAAAGAAGGTCAATTGAGAGAAAGAACAAAATTTTTATACAACACCAAAAAATGGAACACCTAAGATGCACTTAATATATTTTAACTATATAATCTAAGCCATGAGACTGTACTTTGATGGCTTTTAAATGTCTATCAGTAAAGGATGAGAGCAACATAAAAATCTTAGCATGGCAACGAGAGAAAAAAGACCAGTGTAAATTTCTCAGAAGGGTGAAAGAGCACACCATAATGCATATTGCAATGCAGAGCTTCTGTAAATGAAGATAAAGTAGGAAATAAGACATCAGAGATGGAAATGACTTCTCAAGATTCAGGAAAGTATGGATGAGAGGTAAAAATCTGAACAGCAAGGAGAATCTCTACACCATTAAATTGGAAAGAGATGAGAGAAGACCATTGCCAGAAGGAAAACCTCATTGAATATTCAATGTTGTAATGAGTGCACACACAAATTGAAAAGTTTTTGGGCTCTAGGAAAGTGCAGAGAAGAAGGAAGGAAAGAAGATGTAAGAATAGTAAAAAAATATAGACACAATCAGAATCTTTGGGTACAGGTTAGGAGTGAAAGTGTTTTCCATTGGTTCACTGTTAAGTCAGATGAATCAAAGTCCTGATATGTTTTTACAAACATTAACATTAATTCAATGTTTCTCCTTGCACTTTTAGATTCTTCCTTATAATCTTGCTAGGTTTTAGCTTTTCCCTTGCATGCTCAAACAAAATTAAGATCTGGCACTTATCTAATCTTGACCCCAGAGATTCAACGTGATGTTCATGATACAAAACTATGAGCTTGCGTAATACACATATTTTCACATGGTCTCATCAATTTAATGTCCTCTTACATTGTCCTATTAAAAAGACAATTCTGTTGGGCCATCATTGACTAGTAATTTGGATAAACTATAATAATAGCAACTGAGATGTGTGGGTTATAAAATATTAAATAATGTTATGGTTTTAAATTAAACAAGGTTCTTTTACAATAAAATGGCTTTAACAATCTTATAAAATCCTTATATTTTAAGATTATAACACTTTGTTATAGACATATTTGACATTTGTAAAAACAAAAAGGAAGGTTAATGGAAAAAAACCTAAAAGGATATCTGAAAGTAGATAAGCTTATTTTGGCCAGGAATCCTTAATACAAAATATTATCACCTTTACAGCTTTGCTTTTACTGAAGCAAAAAAAAAAGTCTTCAAGAAAAACATAAACCTAAATAACTACTAACTTCGTTAAACTTTGTTCATTCTGCAAACTAAATAAAGGGGCACTAGGGCAAGATGTAATTTGTTAAAATGTAGACTTTTGTATGTGAATTTTATTCTTTCCCTAAATTTATGTCACAGCTACACACACTGTACTCAAATAAATGTGAATCCTCATTGAATAGACCTCTTTCAGTTGTACCACCAGACTATGTGATTTTGCATGTATAAATAAACTTTTTCTTTCCAAATCATTTCATTATGAAAGCTTGAACTCTTTTGTGGTCTTACTGACTTCTAAAAGCATTTGAAAACCAGCACTTAAAATGCAGAGTCCTTAAAAATATATTAGTTATGTAAAATCGAGATACAGTAATAAATGTATTAGATTAGATAAACCTTTCATATGATGACTTTCTTGTATCAATTAATCTACTAGATCTTTTCAAATATACGTTGAGTATACTGGCATCTACATAATTCAATCAATGGCTTTTTGACATAGCTATAAATACCTGCGTAGCAAGAGGAAGAAGGGAGAGACTAGTTGCAGAAACCAACCACATGTGCAATTGCCTAAAACGTCAGCATTCATACAGGAAAATGGATGATGATGGAAAACATACACCTGAGAAGAATGCATTATCTGAAGGTAACATACGCAGCATAAATGCTTCATTACCATGGAAATGGTGCAGAGTATATTACAGCAGAGAAAGTCAATCGAGACAGGTCATTTTAATTTTTATTGATAATACGATCACAGGTGTGCTTTTAATCATTTCACCACTTCAGATTTCTCATCAACTGTCACTAATAATTTCGTATGAGAAGCATGGTGTTCTTGTGACATCACATATACAACCTAGAGTTACATAGAATGCCTGCTGACTGGCAAACAACTCCTTTGTCCAGGCTCAATTTCAGAAAGTCAGTATATAGTAAGCTAGAGGTCATTCAACCTCTCCATGCCCTCTGTTATTTGTGTTCTGTGCAAGTTGTTGCAAATGTAATCAATGTAATGAAAAGTTTTGACAGTGTTCTTCCAAAGAAACAGTGCTTTCTGGGTTCTCGGAAACCAATAGATGGCAAAGAGGCAAGACAGGATTCAGAAGGACCTTGAAAGACCAGAATAAGTTCAAAAAGTTCAGGCCATTTAGGAACTTAGTATTAAACTGAAAAACCTGGACAGTCATGACCCATAAGGCTTCATGCATCCCAGATTCTTTGTGTGCTTTACATTTCAGAAAAATCTTAATTAAATCTGGTGCATTACATGACCCAGCTTATCTAGGTTAAGTAGAAACTTCACATCTTCCTTCCCCACTCTCTACAGTTGAGTCATAAAATGTGAATTTCTACAAAACACAGGTAGAGTGAAAAATTAATATTCTTGACTTTTTTTTCCTTTGAAATGCATACTATTTTTTAAGATTGTATGGGGTACTTGAAAATAAAAATTATAGGTGAAGTTATAATATGAATTTTGTGGGAGCATACTGAGACAATCTATCAACATATATATTTAACTATAACATACATATATATATGTAGACATCATATAGTGTTGTTTTGCTTATTTTAAGATATGATTCCTACATAAAATTTGCTACCTTTACAACTAATTTAATCAGGACAGCATAAACATTAATATCATTAAGAATAGCATTGTCAAATTAATCTGCAAATTTTTTTGTCATTTTTAAGTGTATATTTTTTCCACAATAAATGGAAAGAAATTATTCTAAAGCAATTTTATAAGTGTGAAGGGAAAGGATTTATTTGGGGAATTTATCCAACCTTATTCAGTCCACATTAACTAGTATTTTTTCTTTAAATGACTGTTCAGAAAACATGATCAAATCGTATTTGTTTTAGTATATCTTGCCTTATTGTGAAACTTTAGATGTTATGAGTGTGGCTTAAAAGAGAAATGCATTTAGTTTTACAAAAGATTTTCATACTAAAATTTACCTATGATTTTACAATGTTGTAGCATGTGAGATTGAAGGGAATTTGCAGATATCTTAGGGGTCTCCAATGATATTTTAATATAAATGGAAGTCTTATAATATATGAGTTATAATTAAATTAAAATTACCTAATAATCTACTATAAATTAATAAATATACTCTTTAACAATGTCATACTGTCATCACTAATATCTGTGAGTAAAATATAGTTTCTGTTGTAAGAAGTGCTTTGACATGTTATTATATGTATTCATGTCTGCTTTCTTTCATTCCTTTTGCTTATTTTACTGTTTGTTAAATTTGCTTTACAACTGTTATTGTGCATGTAATATCTATACTAGTATAGGATGAATCTGATTGTTAAATTTAACTACCACTGTAGTAATTTATGAAACCTAGAAGGAAAATGATCAGCTTTTTGCATAGTTACAACTATACTTTAGTAACAGATACAATAGCATCAGATAACACAGTAGTTTAAGTTTTCATTTCCTTTCTTAAAGAAGTTACTCAAAGTCTGATGACAGTTACAGAAAATGGAGCAGATGACTATTCAGTTATATATTTAATGTGCTGATTTTTTTTTTCCCACTATATAATGATGAATACAATTCTTTTCTGTTTCCTATTTGCTTAATAAAGTGTCAACCAATGTAACAACTGAGTGAACAGAAGGGATAAAATCCTTGATTTGTTGAAGATCTCCCATTGACTATAATTGGTTAGGGTTTTTCTAAAACTATTTCTAAAATCTCTGTGTGAGATATTGCTGAAGATTCTGCCTTCTCTTCTGGTGTGAAAATAGGGAAGATTGGATGTACATGATGGTCAAAGCAGAACACTGCCACTTCATGGCAAATTTAATATGCTCTAGAGTGCAGAGCTCTTCTAACCAAAACCAATACATAATTTACTTCTTTCATTTGACAATAGCTTATAAATAAAAGATAAAAGGGTGATGAATTATAGTTTGTAAACATTAGAGCCAAATAGTCATTGTTGATTAGTAATAAAGTACAACAAAAAATACTTCCTACAAACCAGAAATTGTACTGTATTAATAAATATCTAGGAGACCACTTTGCTTTAGTAAAAATCTGTACACAGGTTCTTTAATTCTTAGTTTCTACTTACATAAGCATTTTCTATAAAACATTAGGAAAATACTCCTTCAACAGATTAAAACAGATCAGCATGTCAAAACCTCATTTTTTCTGCCATATTTTAGGTACAAAACTTTTGCCCTTCACCTTGATAAACCACCCTGCTTGATAAATGAAAGTTAAAATAAAAGATATTATTTTTAACATTAAAAGTAGATTGTAATATCCATTTAAAATATGTGATATATGAATGTTAAAATTTCTGTCTTTTCCTTCATATGATTTCCAGAAAGTTATTTCTCCATTATAGAAAAAAGTGTCTAGTAATACTGATATTAGTAGTTCCATAGAATGGTACAGTTTCTGACATCTATGAAAGGTAGACCCTCTGTATTAAGTCCCACTGTCAAATCCATAGAAGCACATTTTGTACACACATATTACTATAGCTGATCCAAATTCTACAGTAATTACAGTAGTAGATTAAATAGGGATCTCCAAAGATTTTTCTGGCAGTACAGTTGCTATGCACTACTTTCTTTAAGCCTTTTGAGAGAGTCTGAAAATTCAGCCATGTAAGTACCAAAAGATCAGCTTTCAGGATCCTTTTTTCATTCCAAACAATAGCTCCACATATAGCTGACAGAAGTTATCCTTGTTTGCCAATATATTTAAGGCAAGAGCAGAGGTAAAGAGATAGGAAACAGTAGACAAGCAAAGGTTTTTCTCCTCTGCACTTGAAGAAAAATATTCTAGCTGAAGAAATTCAAATTTAAACAGTTGCTAACTTTCTGTTGTATTACAAAAAAGAATCCCTATCTTCTGTCTTTCTCTTTGCTAGAACATACCAGTACAGATTACAGTGGATGACCTTACACTCCATGTGTTCCCTTCTCTTTATACTTGTGACTTTCTGTCTCTTGCACGATGGCCAGGATGAACAACTCACAGATTACCAGGATTACAGGATTAAGCTTGAATGTTAGTGATTTTCTATTTGTGTAGATTAGTCTACAAAAACATAAATGATCACAACCATGCCTATTAGAACTGTGTGCTTCTCCAATATCTTGAATTTTGCATTTCAATAGAACAGGTCTCCACTCACTCACCACCAGGAACCACCCAAACCTATGGAGGTTCCTTTAACATTTACAATCAATGCAACTGTCATAGCAAAAAAAGAATACCTTGTATTCCCCAGCTTACTTTCAGACCAAGTGAACCTGCAATATAAGAAACAAAAAAAAAGTCTGGACAGTTAGTCATTGAGTACATATATATACACATATGCATGTTTACAAACAGAAGGTTGTTTCAGAACAAGTATGTGTGATTTCTGATAATGTAATACAAGTATAAACACAACTGAGCAGTTAACTATTTCCCTTTTTATGTGCTGATCAACATTCACAAAATATAACAAGTAACATTAAGTACTTACTTGCAGATCCAGCCAATTACCTGCTCTATAGGCTGGAAGTAAGCGGTCTCCCTTTCTGAGAACTTATGAATGGTTTAGCAGTTAAACTGTTTTGGTTTTCATTTTATATTATGTTTGACAATATTATCATGTTTTGTAAATGTCTTGAGTGAATATCTTGAATGGAAAGAAATAATCCCCTCCCTCCAAAAAGAGAGACAACAAAGCATCATGACTGTATAGGTTGATATTTTTCTGGCCTTAAAAAATTCTAATCACAGGAAAACCCACTCTGAATCAGGTTTTAGATGAGTATGGAAGGAACAAACATACTACAATCTTAAAAAAGTAAATGCTGATTTTCCTACCTGAGAGACCTCATGTTCCACTCACACCTTTCATAAAGGGGGCTTATGCTAATGTTTCTCAGTTTATTTTTCATCAAGTAAAACCACATGTAAGGTCAATCTATGTGTAAGAAAGCAAACTTTGCAAGTTTTGAGCAGATATGATTATCAAAGCAACGCTAAACTTAAAATTAAAATCTGTCATATCAGTCTCTACGCCAAGATTTATTTTTACCTCAAATTAGTGATCACATATTTCCTATTCAGGAGACAGATTGTCATAATTTAAATCAAAGTTATTAAATCCTTGATTTAGTTCCTACTACAGAGAATGTCCAAGGGCTTTTAAAATATACAATGAAATAAAAAATTCAGCAACAAAATAAAACTGTTATAAAGAAATTATCACATCTATTGATTAAAAAAAAATAAGTGCCATGGTTTGTTTTAGCAAAGTAATTTTAACCTATGTGAGACATGCTGATTTTGCAGAACACATGTTGGAAAACAAGCACATGTATACAAAACAAAAATAAAAAATCAGGCACATACTCTAGCCCTTCTGCCATTTCCAGGCAATTTTAATTTAATAACAGTACTATACAGTTAGAATATTTACCAGATTTGCCAGTTTTAAGAGAAGTAAAGAGCAAACAGAGAATCTAAGAACCTTAATGTTGTCAAAGTGTCAGGACAAAAAAGGATTTGCAGAATTAATTTATTTCCCTTGGACGGTTTATTTTAAAATTCAAATATCTTATTTTTTACTATGAAAATAAAAAAGACTCTCAGTATGTTGTCTTGTTCATGCATCTTATAATGTTGTTTAGACAGTTACAGAATTATTTCACCCTTGTTTACACAGCAGGATAGAAAACAAAGTGTTGACTATACAATAAGAAGAGAAAAAACTCTATATAGAAGACTTTTATAAGTTTATATAGAGGATGTTTGCCTTCAGTGTCGCCTTGTTGCATGATTTCAGGAATACTCACAACTCAATTGTATAAATCATTAGTTGATAAATGTTATTTGCATGTGTGAGCACATACACATACATATGGCCTCCAAGGCACCTGTGGTTTACAGCTCTATGTCAAAACCTAAATGCGTATAGGTGTAGATAAAGCCATAAAGACTCTCAGTGAGCTAAGGGAGAAAATAGAGTACACATCCAAGAGGGAGAGAATGAATCACAAATCTCATAATGTGTACTTGTGTTAGTTACAAAAGTAATTTTCTTGTGCAGTTCTGATGAGCAACACACAGGCAAAGAAAATGAAAGTTTGTGGAAAGAAGCCTCATGTAAGTGACACTTCATTGAACAGTCAGTGGGAAATCAACAGCACTGCTTCAACCCTACAAATAAGATTAATTTAAATTAAGTACATAAATAACTTCCTATGCACATGTCAACGTAGTCAATAAGCAACAGACTCCTAATCACAATTGCCATTAAGATTTGTAGTGAGATACAAGAAGAAACATACAGTTGCAGTCAGAAAACATGCTGAGTTGAAATACATTACAGTGGATTGATAACAGTTTCAGAAGAGAAATGTCTTCCTCTTGCTTTTGAGTGCTTTTCTAAAGTGTGAAACTAAATTTCTTTTCTCTCATTGACTTTGTAGCTTGAAACAAACATAGAATTAAACCTGCCTACATCTTAAGACAGTTTCAGAAAGACAGAAATCTACCATCCTACCATTACCACATTTCTAGAGTATGTGTATTCTTGCAACTTCTCCAACTTCTTTTTCTTGAACACAACTTTGCCTTGCCTTGCCTCGTCTTGCCTTCTGGTGTCTCTCTCACTTCTGTGATGGCATGCAGGCTTGTCATTTTGCTAAAGGTTATTCTGTATCAGAAAATCATGCGTGAAAAACCAGAAAAAAGTTGAGATCCTCAAATTTCAGGAAATGCAACACTTTCTTAACTGATTGCCGGTTTTTGTTTGTTTTTCTCCTGTTTCTTACCCTGATTTCATCTTTTATGAGCCAAACATTTGCAACTTTCTCTCCAGTTGGTCTCTTTTCTTATTGCTGAATTTCATCTCTTTGTGGCATTCTTTCTACTTCCTGCTCTAGACAATGTTGTATTTCTTCTGTGTTAGCCTTCATTTTCCTCTGATCTGTCAAATGACAGAATCATAACAACGGCTAGTTTAGAAGGGACCTTAAAGATCAGCTAGTTCCAATCACCACTCTCCCCACTCTCCCCTCTTCAAGTTTATATCCATATTAAAAGCCCTACCCCCACCTTCTTGCAAGCCCCCTTCAGATATTGGAAAGTTACTAGAAGGTCACTTCAGAGCCTCCTCCTCTCCAGGTTAAACAACCCCAACTTGCTCAGCCTGTCTTCATAAAAGAGGTTCTCCAGCCCTCTGATAATTTTAATTGCTCCTTTCTGGACATGTTCCAGGAGCTCTATGTCCTTCTTATGACAGAACTGGACACAGCACTCTAGGTGGGGTCTCATAAGTGCAAAGTAAAGGGGGAGAATCATCTCCTTCAATTGACTGCCACTGCTTGTTTTGATACAGCCCAGGACATGGTTGGTTTTGTGGTCTGCAAGTGCATACTGCTTGCTCCTGTTTAGACTTCTGGTCCACACTCACCCCCCAAGCTCGTCTCCTCAGGGCTGTCCTCAATACCTTCTCTTCTCAATCTCTATTCATGCATGGAATTGCCTCAGCACAGGTGCAGACCCTTGCTCTAATCCTTGTTGAACTTCATGCAGTTTGCATGAGCCCATTTCTTGTCAAGGCCCATCTGAATGACATCACTTTCCTCCAGTGTGTTGACTTCACCTCACAGTTTGGTGTCATCAGGAAGCTACTGAAGAAACACTCAATTCCTCTGCCCATGTCACTGACAAAGATGGTGAACAGCACTAGTGTGAATACCAACCTTTGAGGAACAATATTCCTTTTGGACACTGAACCATTGATCGCAACTATTTGAATCACAACTCTTACAACTTGATTTCAGTGATGATAAAGTTGTGTTTGGGTTAGGATGAAATGGAAGGCAAATAAGGGAGACATTATGCTAGGAGTCTGCTACAGACATTAATAGATGAGAAAGCAGATGAAATATTCTTTAAACAGCTGGCTGAAGTCTCAGAATTGCCAGTCCTTGTTCTTGTAGAGGACTTATCTGACCAAATATCTGCTGAAAATCTAACACAGCAGAGCACAGACAGACTAGGAGGTTTTTTGAGTGTATGGAAGATAACTTCTTGACATAACTGATACATGAAACAATGAGGGAACCTGCCTTTCTTGACCTCCTCTTCACAAATAGAGAAAGACTAGTGGGAGATACGCTGGTGGGAGGCTGTCTTGGGTTTAGTGACCATGAGTTGGTTGAGTTCCCAATTCTCAGTGATGTAAAGAGGGTGGTTAGCAGAACCTCCACCTTGGTTTTCTGGAGGTCAGACTTTGGTCTCTTCAGAACACTAGTTGAGAAAGTCCACTGGCAGAGAGAGTCCTGAAGGGCAAAGGAGCCTAGGAATATTAGACAGTCTTCAAGAAGGAGATCTTAAAGACCCAGGAGAAGGCTACCTCTGTGTGTCATAAGATTAAAGGGCAGGGAAAATGGCCAGCCTGGCTGAATAAGGAGCTCTTAATGGGACTCAGGAAGAAAAGGAGAGTTTACCACCTTTGGAAGAAGGGTCAGGCAGCTGCGGAGGAGTACAGGGATCTTGTCAGCTTTACACAGAGAAAATCAGGAAGGGAAAAGCCCAGCTAGAACTCAATCTGGCCACTAACATAAAGGACAACAAAAAAGTTTCCACAGGTCCATGAACAATAACAACATAGTGGGTGCACTGGGAAACAGCCAGCTTCATATGACCCACATTGTGCCCAGATGGCCAAGAAGGCCAATAGAATCCTGGCCTGTATCAGGAACAGTGTGGTCAGCAAGAAAAGAAGTTATTGTGTCCTTGTATTCCGCACCAGTGAGACCTCAACTTGCGTACTGTGTTAGTTCTGGTCCCCTCATTATAAGAAAGACATTGAGATGCTGGAGTGTAGACAGAGGAGAGCTACCAAGCTCATGAGGGGCTTAGAAAAAAAGTTGTATGAGGAGAGGCTGAGGGAACTGGGCATGTTTAGTTTGGAGAAGAGGGGGCTGAGGGGGGGCCTCATTGCCCTCTACAACTACCTGAAAGGAGGTTGTAGACAGGTGGGTGTTTGCCTCTTCTCCTTGGGGATTAATGACAGAACCAGCAGCAATGGTCTGAAGTTGTGACAAGGGAGGTTTAGATTAGATATCAGGAAGAATTTCTTTCCAGAAAGAGTGGTGAGGCACTGGAACAGCCTTCCCAGAGAAGTGGTAGAGTCCCCATCCCTGGAGGCATTTCAGAAGCATGTAGCCATAGTGCTTCATGACCTGCTATAGTGGCAGGCATGGAGGGCATTATTTTATGTTTTTCCAATACATTGATCATGTATTTAGGTATTAGTGGTTGTGGGTATGTTTGGACTCTGTGATGTGGTAGGTCTTTTTCAACCATGTTTATTCTGTGATTTTGTTATTCTGGGTGCAACCAGCCAGTCAACTCATTATACAATGAGCGGTCCTTCCATCAAATCCATATTGTTCCTGGTTATAGATTAGACTGTCATGCAGGACAGTTTTGAATGCTTTGCACAGGTCCAGGTAGATAATGCTTTTGTCCACTGAGGCCATGTCTCCATTGTAAAAGGCCACCAAATTGGTCAGGCAAGACTTGTCCTCAGTGAAGCCATTCTGACTGTCATCAATCACCTCTTTATTATCTGCTTGCCTTAGCACAGCTTTCAGAAGGACCTGCTCCATGATCTTGCCAGGCATGAGGTGAGACTGACAACCTTGTAGTTCCCTGGGTCTTCTTTTCTTCCTTTTGTGAAAATGGGGGTTATGTTTCCCCTATTCCAGTCAGAGGGAACTCACCAGACTGCCATGACCTTTTGAATATGATGGACAGTTGCTTTGCAACTTCATCCACCAACTCTTTCATGAGCCCAAGTGGTCCCATTCAGTCCCATTGAACCTGCTCTACATCTACAGTGGGGGTATCTTCCCTGCCTGCCTTTGGCCTCTGTAACAGAGAGTGTGACCAGAGTCCTTGCTGATAAAGATGGGTGGAGTAGTCATCGAGTACCTGGCCTTCTCTGAGTCTTGGGTGACCAGCAATTGTTTCCTTCTGGAAGAGCCCTACAGTTCATTTTTCCCAGTCTTCCTCTTATCATTAGCACACCTATAGAAATTTTTCTTGTACTTAATCCCTGTTGCTAGATCAAATTCTCTCTGTGCTTTTTATCTCATAAATTACAAGGTTGTCACTGGTGTTATTTAACCTCTTTTCTTGACATTCATGAATGTGTTTTCTGGATTATGCTCTCCACCCTGTCCTGTACTAGGACTGCAAAAGGAAAGTCATTGAAGGAAATGATTATTTGCTAGTGTCATTCATTATTAATAAAGGTGAACAGGTTTCAACTTCCTCTCCTACCAAACCCAAATTAAGTTTTCTTGTTTCTTGTTCTTGTGTAACATCAATACAGGAAGCTTGTCTTAAGTAGATTACTTATTTAGAAGTAAATGTATCTCAATACCAAGATGATTTGTCACACTGTTAGTTCTTTACTCAGCTGCGTACTTTTCTCAAAATTACAGGAATTATGGAAATAGTAAAACTTTATTTCAACAAAGTAGTTTTGTTCTCCAGAAGTTACTTCAAATGTCAATGTCAAGTCCTTTATGCACTTACCTGAATACTTAAATTCTTTAATGATTTATGCTTGAAAAGATAGTGACTTGTAACATAAACAATTAGTGTGAAATTCTTCCCTTGATGACTTATTGTTTGGAGATACTAATGATTTTATTAGAAAACATAGATGAGCATCCTAGGGTACAATTACTTCCTACTGACTTTTGTGTTTATTAAGACTGAATATTATTCTAGGGAAGATACTGTATGTGCAGCAGAAAAACTAATTATGTCAAAAAGAATGTTGATGGATGAAGAACAAATAAGCAAACAATTTCACATATCTAAATTAAAAACCTAAGCTAACTTAAATATATACTTATAGTTCAAGAGTGTAAATGCGATAGCATGTATGCTAAAATCAACCCATACGCTATCATGATTAAAATGGCATCTTGCTAGAAACTTTAATGTCACTAGCAGCATGCAACATGTTTGTAGTTCCTATATACCAAATCTCAGACTCAAGAAATATGAAAGCTGTGACAGCAAGTGAGGAGGTGTGAGACAGAGTAGTGAAGAGAAAAGAACATTTATAACAGACTCAAGTCACCAGTCTTGATGTGAGGATACAGCTCCTAAGTATTCACTTGATGCAAATGAACCGGTTTTGTTATATGACATCCTGGGCACAAAAATTAACATACTTTGATTTTCTTTTCTTCTCATAGGAAAAATTTGTATTGTAAATTAGTTAAAAATTCTTCACTCATGAAGCATATGCATAAATGCGGGGACCAGTCCTCTTCAATCTCTTCATTAATGAATTGGATGGGGTATTAGGGTGCACTGTCAGCAAGTTTGCTTATGGCACAAAGGTGGGAGGTGTCGCCATGAGGAAAGGCTGAGGTAGATGGGTCTCTTGAGAAGAGGAGGCTGAGGGGTGACCACATTCACATCTAGAAATATGTGTGTGTGTGGGGGGGATGTCAGGAGGATGGAGCCAGGGTCTTCTCAAGGTCATCTAGTGATAGAACAGGGAGCAACTGGTGCAAGCTGGAACATAGGAGGTTCCGTGTAAATATCAGAAGGAACTACTCCGCATTGAGGGTAACAGAGCATTGGAACAGGCTGTCCAGGGGTGCTGTGGAGTCTCCTTCTCTGGAGATGTTCAAGACCTGTCTGTATGTGTTCCTGTGCAACTTGGTCTAGGTGATCCTGTTGTGGCAGGGGGATTGGACTAGATGATCTTTCGAGGTCCCTTCCTATCCCTAATGATTCTATGAATTTTAGAACAAAAACTGGAGTTTTAAAAAACACATGGAACAATATTGTGATGTACAGATTTTTTGAATGTATGATCAATCATTAATTTTGCAGTGTTATACTGTTTAAAATTAATCATACTAAGCCCTTTGTAGATCTGCTGTACTTCCTTTGGAAATGCACTTTTTAAGGTTGTTGACAAAGTCTAAGGTATATGAGATGATAAATTACTATAGACCTGATTGCATTCTTGTTATATTGCTTCTTTTACAAATAGAAATCTAATGATCACTTCTCTGTATTGTGAAATCTTAAAGCATGAAATTACAATTCACTTCTTGCAGAGCGAATTGGATGTGCATTCATATTAAATACAACAGTATAATTTGACAGATTTTACTCAGTTACTTATTCAGTCTGTAGTAATGTAAATTGTAAATCATTATGCTTTAGAATCCTGTATCAAATAATGCTGCATATATGTCCATAAAATGAGATTGATATTCCAGGACCTATTTAAATTATGAACATTCTTTTAAATAGAGGTAAATTCTGAGATAAATAACCTAATTTTCAATGCATACCGAACACTTAGGTTACTACTGATGTGTATATGATGAAACACAGAGTTGGACTCTAACATTTTTAGTAAACTATGTGCATTACTCTAATTTTATTTTATACATAGCTGATTATTGTTTATAAATGTGCATAGCTGATTGGGTTCCCAACATGTTAAAATCATGGGATGAGGCATGAATATTAAGTCACAAGGAAAATGTTTTTGACACTTATTCCTTGATACTTGGATTATTTTCTTGGTTACAAGCACTACAAACGATGAATGCAAAACACTTGAAATCTGTTTCTAGGTGCAAGGTAATATGCTCTTACTATGCACATCGCTCAACACCACTAAGATACAAAAGCATGATGTTGGGCACAAGAGTTAAGTGGCAACCTCCACATGGGAGAAGCAGAAAATGTATTTTGGGAAAATAAATGTTCAACAGAAGTTTCTTGAAAACATTTCAGTACCACCTTGGAGATGTGTTTTCCAGTATCACCAGTAAATGCTATTATTTTGACAAGTAACGTAACAGATGCTCAGCTCCATTAATGATGTACTAGTCCACAGATGAAATATGTATTGGTTTGCATAGATTTTCTTTGGTTTTATTCATTACTGTGTGATGACTACAGGGGCCTATGTTCTTTGTGCAATTAAGTCAGCAAGCAGCTGTTGACATTTATTTTATACGTTTCAGTACCATTCAGAAACACAAACTTAGATCTTTAAATCGGCAAGACAGCATCTAAATGGTGTCATATTACTTAATAAGTGCTTCTTTATTGTTAATCTTCTTGCACAATAAATTATTGATGTCACAAAATTTGCTGTGCACAGCACTTTTCAAGAACATGATTAGTCTCTGGATGGGCTTCCATGCCATTATGTTTTGGGAGGAATAAGGATTTTTAAGAAGCTTAACTATTCAATGAAGTTTAGGTATGTTTAATTTTGAATTGTATAGAAAAGATTAATTTTAATTTCACTTACTATCATCACCTAGTCTAAGTGTCTGACCAATTCAGGATTGATCAAAAGTTTAAACACGCTATTAGAGGCATTATACAAATGTATCTTAAACACTGACATGAGGCATGAGGCTCTCTTGAAGCTTGAAGATAACATTACTAGTACTCAGTGAGACAACTGGGAAAAGTATGGTCTTAGACTAGCTATTTTTTATTAATTAAACATATTGCAGTATTTACTGACAGATTATATTTTTTTCAAATTTACCCTTCCTTCTGCTGAGGATCAGTAAACATAGCAAAGTGTCAAGACAAAACTGGTACAATTGCAGAAAATTCTCAGATTCCAAACTTGCCAGAGATTCAAAGAAGTATTTTTATTTTCATATGTAGGAGCCTGTTAAATGGATGTTTTGTTTCTAAAGTTATTGTTCATGAGGAAAAAAATTCACAAGTTAAATCAGGAATTCTAAAAAAAATAATTCAGACTTAAATTGATCTTCTCAGCAATAAAAGAAATAATAAAAATATATTTAAACAAAACTGCACTGTCTATTTGATCCTTCTTGAATCAGTCTTTTCTTCTAGTCTCTCTTTCCAGCTTATTACAGCTGGTTTACAGTGCCTTCATGGCCTGAACAAATACTAGATAATCCATTTGGTGTCTGTAGGAAGTTCTACTTAACATCAGCACAACAGCATGACTGCTCCTCTCAAGATGCTGCTGTTGCTGCTAGAAATTCCCTCCTTCCTGGTTACACATTTTGCACACCCTATTCTATTTTCCTCCTTCCCACAAAATAAACATTCTGTGAAAGGCACAATCTTCTATAGATGACATGGAAGCCGGGTGTGTTGATCCAAAATGCAGACATTGGCAAAGCATGCAAAGATGTGGCTAGTAAACTGTTTGGTGTAGGATGTTATGGGTTACTTTTGGGGTAATGATCCCTGATATGACAGACAGCTTGGGGACCAATCATATTGCTTCCCACACACCAATCATGTTCTTTCCAATGGCATATAAATGGCTTCCAGTTTGCTGTTTTCCTGTTTTCTCACTCGGCTCTCCTTCTCTCTGCTGGCTGACGAGACTTCATGGTTTCCTGCACTCAAGAATTGGTGAAACCCTTGACCTCCACTCTTTTTTCTCCTGTAACTCTTTATTATTTCTTTGTTATATTTTCTTCTTTTTTTTATATTTCTCTTTGTTTATACATGGGTGCATTTTTTTTTGGAAGTTGCCTGTAGGGGTTGTTTTTTTGTGTATGTGTGGAAGCAGAAGGGTTCCTTTGTTTGTTAAAGGTGGTTAATTTGCCTGTGCAGCTTTTTTTCCTTTTCTTTCTAACTGTTTATGCTGTTATTGTTAATAAAACTTTTTTTTCACTTTTACATACTATAAATTTATCTCTGCATTTTTAAAGTCTACAGACCCTGGGAAATCTAAAACTGGAACAAATAAGAAAAAAAATTGTTCCCACAGATGAAATGGAAATGGAAGAAAATGGAAATGGAAGAAATGGAAGACAAAGCTGGACATCACAAGGGACCTTGAAAATTTTGAGACGCTCATCACCTTGTTTGTCTTAGTGTCTAAGGATAAGACTCGAACTTAAGACCAGCAGGAAAATTTGGAGAAAGATCTATACTTAGTGGAGTAGGAAGGACCAGATTCGAGATCATTTAAGCAAACTGAATACTGATTGGCTACACTCACCAGTGCTTGTCATATCATTCCCAGACCACTCTGAATTTATCTGAATTTATCTTGAGATTATATGGACAGGGAATGGTCACTAAAAACTGGAAGAATAATAGTCAGTTTTCTGTTTGAGGAGAGAAAGAAG
This sequence comes from Upupa epops, assembly GCA_013397515.1. Taxonomy (NCBI): domain Eukaryota; kingdom Metazoa; phylum Chordata; class Aves; order Bucerotiformes; family Upupidae; genus Upupa; species Upupa epops. Next base: position 95,566 of record VZRI01001605.1, on the reverse strand, counting down.
TAGGATCAAGGGAGCAACAAGCCAGTCAGCCAGTCCTGGAAAGAAAAACAGCAAATTCTTCTGAAAAATATTTACAAACGTTAGAGAAACATGAGGCATATTAAGGCACTTAGGGATACTCAGTATGGATATGTGAAGGGGCAGTTACATTTAATCAGCTACATAGCCTTCTGTGATGAGGTGACTGAGTGGAAAACAAGTACAGAGCAGAAAATATTGCTTATCCTGAATCCTCATCACTGTTTCCCTAACTCTATCATAGGCGAACAGATGAAGTAAGGACCAGATAAATAAATGAGGCAGATAGAAAAATGATTGAAGTACTAGACTACAAGGACTGTGAAAAGCCCAACTGCAGAGCTTACTCTAGCTTACACTTATATACACTTATTCCTGCTGTATCTCAGCAGTGAGTTCTGTTGAACATAATCATTAATGTTCTCAACAATGCACAGTATGCAGCTTCAGCAAGTTTGCAAAAGATACTGAAGTGGAAGAATAATGTAATAAACCAGATAGTTACGCTGCTATTTAGATGGACTGGATAGGTTGGAGCAGTAACTGACCCTGCCCTTGGAGAAATGCCAAATCCTGCCTTTGGAGAGTGAAATTGCATGCAGCAGCAATCAGCTTGGAGGAAAAGCAGCTCAACAGAAAAGGCCCTCCTGGTGCTGGTAGACAGTAAGTTGACCATGCACCCTGCAGCAAAAAAGTCAAAGAACTCCCTGGGCTGCATTAAGAAGTGTGTACTTGTTAAGTTAGAAGAGGCAATCAGTCCTCTCTGATCAGTACAGGTGACACACATCTAGATGCTGTGTCCTGTGTTCAGCTCCCCAGTACAATAGAGAAAGAGGTATAATAAAGGAAGTTTAGTAAGGAGCCACAAAGATGCATAAAGAACTTGAACATCTCTGGAACTCCTCATATGAGGAGTGTCTAGAATAGCTAGGAATGTTTAGCTTAAAGAAGGGAGGTCCCATTGAGCAGTTTATCCTTATGTATAAATAACTGATGGGAGGGCCAAGAAGATGGATCTAGATACCTCTTACGGTGACCTTCAGCATCCCTGAAGGAATTTAAAAAACATGTAGACATGGCACTTTAGGATCTGCTCTGGTAGCAGAGATACTAGGGAGTTTATTTTGTGCTTTGTCTTGTTACATGTGTTTGGTGCCAGAGTTTGATCAAGGTTATGGTTTTGTTCTTGCTATGTGTCTGCTTGGAATTGGTGATCTGGGAGGTCCTTTCCAACTATTAGCATTCTTTGATTCTGTGAAATTTCTCATTCCAGTCTGGACCAATAATATGCATAGGGATATCCACTCCTCATAGCAGTCTTTCATCCCTGTTTGGACAGAGATGAAATACACATTCAAAATGCCAAAATGTCCTATAAAAGGACACTTTTGAGCTCTTGAGTAGTTTATGGCCACAGCTATCTTCTATGTTCCTTTATTATATTTGATGGATTCCCTTGAATCATTGATACAGGCTATCATGCCCTGGGACAATTAAATAAAGTTATATCAGTGTATCTGTGAAATCTGCTGTAGATGACCCCGTGTGAGTAGAGAATCAGACTAGAATATCTTCAGAGGTGCCAACCAACTTCAGACACTATGGTTCTTTTTCTGAATGTGTCTCCATACATTCTAGAATAAATACTGAGAATGAGACAAATCTGCAGCTTTCTTTCCTGACATGTGTCTATAAAACTGCAGTAAAATCAATAATTATAATTTAAATTACATGTTATACTTATTAGCAATAGATGGTTAAGTCAAAAATTCTATCACTGAAATATGGTGAGATGGTTCTCACCACTGGAATGCAGGGATAAATGGGTACAGACTCTTTAGGGAAGACAGGCAAGGGGGTGTTGCCCTCTACATCAAAGACAACTTAAATGCTTGGAACTCCACCTATGGAGATCTTATGAGTGAGGATCAAAGGAAAAGGGGAGATCACAATGGGGGTTTGCTACAGGCCACCTGATGATAAAGACTTGGAGGATGAAGCCCTTTATGAACAGATAAAGCAGTTTCAAGTTCACAAGCCCTGGTCCTCATGCAGGATTTCAGCCACCTAAACATCTGTTGGAGGTACAACACAGCAAAGCACCAGCAATCTAGATGGTTCCTGGAGTGTGTTGAGGATAACTTTCTAATCCAAGTGATAGAGGAACTTGCAAGAATAGGTGCTGTCCTGGACCTTGTCCTCACCAACAAGGAGGGCTGGTGAGTGAAATGAAGGTCAAGAGCAGTCTCAGATGTAGTGATCATGAAATGATTGAATTTAAGATTGTAAGGGTACCTAAAAGGATATACAGTATGCTTGCATCCTGGACTTCAGGAGAACTGACCTCACCCTCAGGGATCTATTTGGCAGGATAACATGGGATGAAGCCCTGGAGCGAAGAGGCACGCAAGATGGTTGGTTGTTATTCATGGCAGTCTGGTAGAGTTGCTGCTGACTGCAAAAGAGGAAACATCACCATCATCTTTAAAAAAGCAAAAAAGGAAGATCCTGGAAACTATAGGTCAGTCAGCCTCACCTCTGTGCCTGTCAAGATCATGGAGCAGATCCTCCTAAAGGCCCTGCTGAGACCCATAGAAAGTTAAGAGGTCATTGGTGACCAGCATGGCTTCATCAGAGACAAATCATGCCTAATTTTGTGGCCTTTTATGGTTTCATTACAAGACAAGTGGACAAGGGAAGAGCAACATCTACCTAGACTTGTGTAAAGCATTTCACACTGTCCTGCATGACTTTCTGATCACCAAACCATCATAGACTTGATGAACGGACCACTCTCTGGATAATGAATTGGCTGGATGGTTGCACTCAGAGAGTTGTGGTCAATGGCTCAAAGTAAAAAATTGAAAGCAGTGAAGAGTGCATCCCTCAGGGGTCAGTACTGGGACCAGTGCTGCTTAACATCTTTGTCAGCAATATGGACAGTGGCATTGAGTATGCCCTCAGCAAGTTTGTTGATGACACAAGCTGTGTGGTGTGGAGGACATCCTAGAGGGAACAGATGCCATCCAGGGGGACCTGGCTTAAGAGGTGGGCCAGTGACAAGTTCATGAGATTCTATAAGGGCAAGTGCAAAGTCTTGAACCTGGGTCAAGGCAATCCCAAGCACAAATACAGGCTGGATGGTGAACAGATTGAGAGCAGACTGAAGGAGAAAGACTTGGGGTTGTTGGTCAACAAAGAATTCAGTATGAGCCGGTAGTGTTTGCTTGGGGCCCAGAAAGCCAACTGTATTTCGGGCTGCATCAAGAGAAGTGTCACCAGTCTAGGGAGGTGTTCTTCCCCCTCTATTCTGCTCTCAAGAGACCCCATCTGTAGTACTGCATCCAGTTCTGGAGGCATCAACACAGGAAAGATATTGAAGTAATGGAATGTGTCCAGAGGAGGGCCACAGGGATGATTGGAGGGAGGGCTGGAGCACTTCTCCTAAGGGGGCAGGCTGAGAGAGTTGGGGCTGTTCGGCATGGAGGAGAGTCCAGAGAGATCTTATAGCAGCCTTCCACTATCTAAAGGGGGCCTACAGGAAAGCTAGGGAGGGGTTGTTTACAAGGGCTTGTAGTGGTAAGAAAATTTCTGTTGTTAATTTTCTGCTACTTTTTCTGCACTGCTATTGCACTGCTCTGTTCTGGTTTTCAGTGTATAGTAAAATTGTAGTATCACCTACTCCTTTTTGGTCTAATACCTACTTTAAGAATTCTGAGTGACTAACAATGCATGCAATGACCTTCACACTGAAAAAACATTTTCTTTAAACAAGATTTAATTCAATGCAATTTGTCACGCCTGACTCAGATTCATTTCATTCATATATACTTGCAAATCCTTTGCAGTGGTAATGACTTATCTGTCTTAGTGCTTTCATAAACAATAGGAACTGTTGCATGCTTTGTGGATTTGCTTTGAGAGAATTCAGGTTGGATGAATGAAATACATACAGTACAAAGTGAGAAAAGGAGAAAGAATTCTACGAAAAATCTTTTAGAGTTTCTCTCTGATAAAAATAATGAAATTAGTAAATTTAGTGAAAACCTTAAATTAACTCATGGCCATAAAATGACACTTGGTATTTTCAATCCCTGAGTTTTAACTAGAAGCTATTAAAAAAACAAAGTTGGAAAAAATCTAAAACCTGTTCTTCCAGTTGTGATGCTTCTTGCTTGAACCACTGTTCTAGAGATAAATAGTCTAAACTGGAAACATTACTTATGTATGCAACTAACTAATAATCATAAGTTTAGATTTCAAAGGATTTAGAGGAAGAAATTGTATTTTCAAATTATTTTTATAAATATAAAAAAATGGAATTTCTGGATTTAAAAATACATAATTAAAAACCTGAAATCCTATAACTTTTCCACTATTTCATCACAGCTAATTTATTCTATATGATACCTTTGCAAAACAGATTTCTAGAATTTTTGAAAATATATATCTTTAAAGAGCATCAAGACCATATATTTTTTAGCCAGAAAAGTCAGTTTCTAACTAAAGGTGCTTTTCAATAGCCTAACATTATGAAAGAAAAAGGAAAACTAAGAAGTAATAAATAATATATTTAAGCAAGTGTATTACATTCAAACAGAAACAAAATCTATGCAGTCTAAAACACAATGAGTCTGTAATGTTATGAATTTCAGCTCTACTGAACAATCAGTTTACTGTAATGTAAACTGCAAGGTGATTTCTCTCGGTGTCCAAACATATTTGTTTTAGCTGAAATGAAGCTGATAGTCCCCATAACACCAATCATAGTGCTGTGTTTTGCAGTGGTAGCAAGAAAGATGCTGGTAACACACCCATGTTTTCGTAGTACTCATACGGCAAAAACAGTGTGTGGTTTTCATCTGTTCTAACAGTCTTCCCAACAGTAGATTGAGGTGTGGTTTAGGCCAGCTAACCCAAACTGGTGAAAGGGATATTCCTGACAATAGAATATCAACATAAATATAACTGCTCCACTGGATGTGAGAAGGTAGTGGTTTGTCAGCATTAGTGGTTTCTTTCTGCAACCACTCTTTTTGGGGTGGGGAGGGCTTTCAGCTGGTGCAGCTTGAAGCCGCTATTTCTGGTGATAGACAGAGGATAGGGCATCCTGCCACCATGCCCTAGCCCCCATCCACAGGGTGTGGCTCCAAGCAAGCAGTGGGGTCGTTCGGGCATCCCAGCCCCTGTGACTGGGGCTAGCTGCTGCCCCTTGGCCAGGGGTTGCCTGGTATTCGCACAGGGCTCCAGGAGAGGTGAAAGGGGAAGAGAGTGAGAGGCTTCTCATTCCAAATCAGTGTCTTTTATTGAGGTGTGGAGCAAAGAAGAACACTCACAGAAACCCCATTTTAAACCTGTCACAGTCCTGCCCAGGACTGAAGTTGAAGGATCTGTTATGCAAAGTCCCAAGGTTCTTGTTCACCCTTGTCTGAGCTCTTTAATACCTCTAACTGATATTGTTGCGATGCTATGGGCATTGTAGAATCTGGTCTCATCCTGGTATAAGTGAAGACATCTTCTGAATGGGGTAGCACAGAAATGTACCTTGAGGAAGCCAGTCTCTGGGTGGCAGTGTGTGGAAGGATTTCGGTTATCACATCCCATAGCCTGGCAATTTACCCTGGAACAGATCAAGAGCCCTGGTAAACGGGGGCATCACCTCATAGTATGGTTCCTTGCCTATCCCAGTGGAAACAAACAGTTGGCCAGCTCTCCCCAGCTGGGTCTGAGTCTATGCTCACAAAACTACAGTTCAGCTTTCTCAATGGACTGCTATTGAGGCAGGCACCCAAATGTCAGCTGAGAACACAATGTTTGGGAGAGTGACACAAACAATAATAGTGGTTTCCACAAACATGAAGAAGAAACAGTGGACAAGGAGATCAATGGATCTGTACCACTGATTAATAAGGAAAGAGGAAGAAGAAGGAAAACGTGATCAAGAAGCTGATCCTTCAGCTGAGAAACCAAAGTTAGCACAATCAAAGCGGAAGCTGGAACGGCCTAGTCCCTGATCTCATCAGAACTCTGAGATATGAGGAAAGATTACAGCAGGCAGACAGGAGAATGGATTGCTGTCTGTCTGTTTCAATGCTGGGATAACAAGGCTGACTGAGAAACTGAAAGGAATAAAAGCCAAATAAATGAGACCTCTTGCCAGAAACAGGGACCTGAGAAAGAAACTGGATAAGAATCAGCCTTTTGGTGTCTCTAGAGATTACTCATTTCATGTGTGAGGACACTAAAGATAGCTGGTGAAGGAAGAATTTGTGAACTTTCCAGGGAAGTGGACTATTATAGATGAAGACTTTGAATACTTGAAAGTATTAGCAGTGTTGGAAGTCATCTACAGTGATCTGGACAACAATGAGGCCCCCATGTGGAGAAAGATGAATCTTCTAGAACAATACTTAAGAAACAGTCACTCAATGTAATTGCAGTGGAGACGTGGGTCAGCAGTCAGTGGTCTCCCAGAAAAAGAAGTGGCATCTGTTGATCCTGGTCATTTTACTTCTGGTCTGACAACACCAAAATCAGACAGTAAATATTCTGGAGAGGATCAGGAATAGAGGGGCCCTGCCTTTGGCCTTGAGGAGGAAAGTGCTGACAGGGAATACTGGATTGTATGGATTTGACGGTTTGGCACACTGGACCCATGGAAGTGTATAAGGCATTGGTAGACACTGGTGCACAGGGTACACTGATGCCATCAAAATACAGAGGCATAGGACCTGTATCTCTGGAGTGACAGGAGATTGCCAAGAGGTATGATGGAAGTCAATATGAGTTTGGGTGATCTGCTAGCCTTCTATGATGTTGTGATTAATGGGTAGATGCTGGGATGCCTACCTTGCCCTTAGTAAAGCCTTTGACACAATCCCCGTAACATTCTCATTTTTAGGAAGTATGGGATAGAAGATAGACTATGACTTAAATTAAGAACTGGCTACATAACAGAGCCCAAAGAGTGGTGATTGATGGTGTCTAGAGTCTAGCTAGAGACTTGTAACCAGTGGTGACCTTCAGGGATCAGTGCTGAGTTCAGCTTTTTTTCCATTGGAGGGCTATGAGGATGATGGTGGAACTGAAGCACTTGCCTTATGAGGAGAGATTGAGAGACCTGGAATGATTTACTTTGGAGAGGAGAAGGTTACAAGGGGACTTAATTACTGTATATAAATATATGAGGGCTGGGTGTCAATTAGAAAGAGACAATCGCTTTTCACTTGTGCCCTGTGATAGGACAAGGGGCAATGGATGTTAAGTTGGAGCATAGGAAGTTCCATCTTAATCTGAGGAAAATTTTCTTTATTGTTTGTAAGGGTTACTGAGCATCAGAACAGGGTGCCCAGGGAGGTTGTGGAGTCTAGTTCTGTGAAGACTTTTAAGACCCATCTTGATGTGTTTCTGTGTAACCTGTCTCAGGTTCTATGATCCTGCTCAAGCAGGGGGATTGGACTTGATGACATCTGGAGGTTACTTCCAGTCCCTAATGATCTGTGTATCTGTGTGTACTGGTACAAGAGGAAGAAGCCCACGAAATGGAGAAGTAATTTTTCTGTTGAAGGACTGGAGGTAATAGTTAATCAAATTGTACAAATCTTTGTGTTGAGCATAAAGATTGTTTAAAAATTTAATTTAAGTGCTAGCAAAAGGGTAATTCAGTGATGAGAAGCAAGTGCAATAGAATGTTTAGTAGTATAAAATATATCTATGAAATTATGTAGACCTGAACATCATGCAAATGGTATGGAGTAGGAGGTGGGGATTGTATTTGATTTAGGTGAGCATGAGTTGTCTCATAGTGCTGTGGTTTTAAGTATTAGTTAGACCGTCCTTGCTAACACACCAGTGTTTTGGCTATTGCTGAGTGTTTGTCTACTCTGCCCCTCCTGTTTCAAATATCAATATATGTGAAGCCTAGAATACAAATAAGTCAGGGACAACTCATGCAACCCATGCAACTCTGTACATCTGTAGTTTCCAACACACCTTAATTTTAGCTGACAAGGAAGAAAATTACAGACTAATTGTGTTTTCTTCTTATCTTACTGAGAAGACGAAATATAAGATTTATTTTTTTTTTGCAAGAAGGAAAATAGATGTCTAAGAATATCAGACAGAAAAAAAAGCATCAAATGTGTGATATTTAGAGTGCTATTGCAGGCCCAAGAAGACACATAGGGTAGGGAACAACATAAGGGAAAAAATCAAATCCATTTTCTATCTAAACACCACAGGCTGGAACTATATGAAAATTCTGAAATTTTCATTCATAGGTTCATAGAATGGTTCAGTTTAAAAAGGACCTTAAAGATCATCTAGTTCCAAATCTTCTGCCATGCGCAGGGACAAACCAGGTTTCTCAAGGCTCCATCCAATCTGGCTTTGAACACTTCCAGGGAGGACACAACCATAGCCTCCCTGGGCAGCCTGTTCCAGCATCTCACTACCAGCTGAGAATAGCACACTCCTCTTTGTCATTCAACATCTCATTATAAGATACCAACATCCCTCAAATCTTGTAGCTTCACTGCATACAGAACTCTCAACAATGACTAATCGCGTGAAAATTTTTCCTGCCAAAAAGATGATAAGCAAATATACAAAGAATAACTTATTAATTAGATATTATATTGTCATTTTTTTAATACACTTGTTTGAGATGAACAAGGAGGAACTTAGTTGCCATCCATTTTTTGTTAAATATTAACAAACTCTATCCAGCAAGATGCTCAGACTGTTTTTCTTAGTGGACCAGTGCCTCAGCACCCTCCCTTCCATATCCTGTGCAGGAGGATGAAACAAGTACGTGGTACCTTCATCATCCTGGCAGAGTATTTTAGTCTTCCTCTACATCAGACTACTGACTGCACTCAGAGGTGGTAACAAAACACTGCAATGTTTCAAAGCAGTGAAGCACAGAGACATAAAAACACTGGAAATTACATTAAAAGCCCCTTCTAATTTAACTGCTAGTTTGCTGAAGCTGTATTCAAACCTGGCATTCTTCTTTTCAATTAAAACTTAATTGTAGCTAGAAAAAAAAGTTCATTGTATGCCTTTGCCTTTTTGGGTAGTAGGCTGTTCAGGACAGAGCTGAAATGCAAGGAAACAGGATTTTTCACGTGGCTAGATGTCAGACATTTGTTTTATGCAGGATATACTTTCTGGAAGCTGATTTGTAGGAGACTGATGAAAACTTTTCTATCAAAATGGGAATTGTTCTCTGAGGTAAGATACACATTAGTATGCTTGTAATGGCAATAGTGGCATTACTCAGTGTTACCTTAAAGCTTCTATCTAGAGTTATTGACAGCAGAATAAAAAAAGTTTAGTGCAAATCCTAGTGCATTTTGGTTCTTTGAGCAACAAGAACGACTGATTCAGTAAATTTTAAGGCCATAATGGTAAGCTATCAGTCTGTGTTTTTACGAATTTTCTTTTGCTATCTTTGGTGTCTCAACAACATAACCCACAGCATTGTGTTTTCAGACCATTATTTGCAAAAGATTATATGATAGTACTGAGGATAAAAATCTATTATTTCTGTTTTAAAGATCATTTGAAGCAATACACACATGAAGATGTTGAAAATTTTGGAAGTAACATTTCCCTTTGGCTAGGTTTTATGGCAGCGTGTCTCTTAGACAACAATTAAGTCCAACGAATGATTATTTTTTCTTCTTTTTTTCCAAAGCAACTTCTCCTCTCTTTGCTTCCCTTCAACACAGTTTTCTTTGGAAAGCTTTTCCAGTGGACTGTCTACATATCAAAATGTTGTCTTGTATGTAATCACATGAGTAGGCCTCACATTATTTTATTGATCAAGATCTGGACCTATGAAAAATAAAATGTATGGATAATAACCTAGAAAATATATGTGGATAAATGCAAACATAGAATTAACAATGGTTAGTACCAGAAGCTTAGTTGTATGCTTCTTCTATTATTTAATTTAGATGACTGTAATACAGATTAATGTGAAAATATTTTGAGGTTTATAGCCATGCATTGGTACGTATCATCCCTGTTTCCTAGTGGACAAAGTAATTCTTAAAGTGTTTACAGACTAAAGGCAAAATAAAAAAAAAAGATTAGTTAATGATACATATTTGCTTAATAACTCACCTAAGGCAGCTTAGTAAAATAGTAACATGTACTGCACATTGTATATTTTTTCTCTGAGAACATTCTGCATGTAATTTTAAAATACAGAAGTTTATGCAACTGGTAGTTCACAAATTTAAAACTTTGTTTTCTAATGTTCTTTGGTAATCACAATATTATACTTCGCTTACCTTATAATACTATTTGAGTATGTAAATACATCAGTCTCAGTAACAAGATATAATAACTTTTTACTAATTAATTTCTTCACTCAAACTTTTCAAACATGAGTTGCATAGGGCTCAGTAGAGTCTGCCACTTCTTGAGTAATATTTTCATTGTGTACCTATGGTCTTGAGGGGAATTTTATCAGGCAAGTATCAAAATCTGGGCTCAGCACAAAAATCTGGTCTAAATTTGTTAAAGAAATTTTAATCTATTTTCTGTAAGGAAATTTATCTTAGTTATTTCCCTGTCTACCTGATGTAATATTACGTTCTTTGCTTAAGATTGCGTCAGAGAAGAAACTGTGGATATATATATATAAACCTTCACATACAGTTTTGATCTTGGATTCTACTAAATTTTTTTTTTCCTTTCTTCCCAAGCTTTGATTTAATATTCTTCTATTTGATTTGTTTAAAGTTAAAATGATTTTATTTAGCAATACTTGGATGTGACCAAGGTTTTTACTAATTACTTTTAAACTATAAACTCTATTGTTATGTGTATAACCACATATGGAAATATACATAATTTAGTATAAATTAAGGAAACTTATTTTTCAAACATTGGATTATGATTATTTTTATGTCAGTTATGCCTATGCAATAATTATATTTGGGATGATAATGTACGTAAGGAAATATCCTAATGTACATTATCCATGGTACATTGCAGGAAGGAGAGGAGGTAGGAATGACACTTGAAATTAGGCCAGATTCTTCATAGTCTGTGTGTACGTGGAACAAAATACATATAAAAAAAGACCTTGACTGTTTTGCCACTAAATAAGTTAATTCAGATGTACAAAGAGCTGAAAGCACAGTGGAAAACTAGCTCATCTGTGGCGTTACCACAGGTATCCCATCTACAGTATTTTTTTAAATCTATGTTGCACAATGATGATGGAAACTACAACTGCTGTATATGTACCTGTAACAGCTCTGTGCTAACAGAAAATTGCCTTTAAAGTGCTTTCCTGCCAACCAGTGAAACCTAGTATATGGCTAGATTACACCAAGTTGTAGAAAAGGAGAAAGCCATGCTGCTTAAGTGTCTTAACCCTAGATTATCTTTTGTTCTTCCTGTATGACTTCAGTCTGAATGTTTTGACAGACAGACAGCTGTCTTGCTTAGCTATAAAAGGCCTTGTTCATGAATTTTATCTCAGAAACTGCCTAGATTTCATGGTTCATTATAGCTTTCCAAGCCCAGGAGGAGCAAATTTATGTGAAAATCCTGATGACTGGCTGGAGGATAAGCCTTCTAAAAGGGAGTTTGATTTTTGCTCTTGGCTGTTCAGTGTTAAAACAAAATTTGCCAGATGACCTAAAACTGAATCTTTTCTTTATTTAGTAAGACATAAATCTCTTCAATGCATAGTTTGACTTGATTAGTAAGTGAGGTTTCTGTAATCATTGAAACTGCCTTAATCCAAAGTACCCCACTGTTTCTGCTACAACTACAACTACTTTTAAAGCAAGAGCTTCAGATATACATAAATAAGTTAAACATGAAGGCCATGTCTGAAAGGGGAAATCAGTAAGCTCAGTAAAACAGGTGCTGGTAACTTCCATCAGGAGTTATGCCTGATGATAGTCTTTTAGTGTAGTGTACAGTTCTGCTCACGTACAAGCATAGATATTTTAACTCTCGTAGGTCAATCTCTGTGGTAGGCCAGTAGAAGGTAGGAATGGAAAAATAAACTGAGCAAAATTATAAGAACCTATGCAAAAGCAACCTAAAAAGGTTGATTGACAGCATTCAATTACAACGTAGTGTTCTAGTAACAGGATCTCAAAAACACATGTATTGCATTGTTTCAAGAAGTATTTAATGAAACACTTATAAAGTTACAGAAATGAGGAGAAAAAAAACTTTACTTGCAAAATATTTCTTATTTTAGGAGATCAGGTGGCTGGTTGATAGTGCAATCTTATATAACTGACAAATACAGTTTAGAACCATAAAGCCTCCAGCAAGGTGCTACAGCAGAGAGTGGTCTAATCATTCATTTGGGAGAATACAGTTCAAGTCTCCTAAATTGTGATCCTATATAAAATGTGCTATACCTCAGCTTCTGCTCAGTACCTTAAATAACAAAAAAATTACCTTACATGGATTAGAGACCAAATTCTCTATGCATGGTATCAGATTAGAATCTAGTACCAGAAAACGTGGTTTACATGTGACAGACAGTTAGTTGTTGACTCTCTTTCAAACCAATTTCCAATCCTATACACATACTGAACCTAATTTAAACGATAATGATCCATGGATTTTTCTTCCAGAACTACTTGTGATAAAGTGAGAAAATGTTTGCTCAAAAGAGGTAACAAACATATTCTTTTCTCAGGTACATCTCAACAAGCCACTAATGACATATGTGACTCTTAGCAGCTTGTTTTGTTCTACTGAACAACATTCTGAAGGTAGACACAAAATATTTTAAAGCAAAATATTTTAGAACATGATCTCTCAGAATTAATGTTACTATTTTAAACCTGTTGGTTTGGTGAGTTTGGGGTATGACACGCAGTCCAATATGAGACCAAAGCTTTGTTCTGGCAATTTACTGTACTTTCCAATAAAACTGAAAAATAATGTACTGATAGCAAATTTATGGCATGTGCGCTTTACTGTTGACAGCTGCACTTCTGATATGGATCACAGAGAAACTGCAGTGTTCATGCTACAACACCTGGAACATTTGATCAGAACTCAGGATCTCATTAAGATGGGTTTTCTATTATAATTGCACAAAATATAGGAAAGATGGAATTAAGGTGCATATTAGTGTTCATGTTAGCAGGATAGTAATTCTTTAAAACATAAAAAAGAAAATAAACATAGTTAATCAATATTCAGTAAAATTCCGCTAAAGATATTTGTTTACACTCAAGTATTGTCCAGAAGTAATCAAGACTAACTTTTATGTTATGCCGAACAATAAAAAAAATAAAATAATTGTATGTGGTACATATTATGTAATATACAGTTTATATCATGAAGTATGCAGTTATATGAACTAAAAAATTTTATGAAGTTTGGAAAAGTCATCAGAGCACTCAGTTCCTAAAGTGACAGGATTTGAATTTCTTTAGGCTTCTGTTTTATTTCAGAAGCAGGAAATTAAATAAAAGATTACTCTGAATGAAATAAATGCCAGTACATAACAAATGGAAGCATTTGTGGCATAATATACATTTCATCTCCTTCTTGTAATAAGGTCAGGCTTCCTCAGGTGGAAAACTACTACCCATATTGCCATGTAAACAGGTAAATGGGGGTTTCTAAGATACATTAGCATGAAAACGACCGTGTTGGCAATGTTACATCATCCAGTTTGAAGGCAAGAATTGTTTATCTTAACTGGCCCAAAAATTTCCACTCATTCTGGTACTGCTGAGATTTGAAAATTTTTCTGCCTTATATCAGGAGACTACAGAAGTTTTGTTTCATTTCCTTGTGTTCAAAAATGAATCAGTGGCACAAATATACCCCCACCCCTGCCACATACAGTCTGTGTTAGAGTTCAAATTGTAGCAAGAGTTTGTATGCACCACAGTGTGCTTTCCTTTCTCTCTCTCTCTCTCTCTCTCTCTCTCTCTCCTCCTCCAAACAATCTCTTTCGAGCTGCTGCCACCTCTTGTTCACTCTACTCCCATGGATTTACAATGATGACACCCTCAATAATACTAGCAGTTGCCAGGAATTCAGCACATTTGTGTTCATAGTGTAACTTTCTCTTACATTAACCTTTGTTCCAGCTCTACTGGTAAGGTTTGCATCTACAGGAGATATTCTCAAAAGCCAGCCAAGTTCATCACTCTTCTGTAGCCATCACAGTGCTCACAACTACAGAGAACAACATTATCTGCTCTAAACATACCTACCTGCTCTTTTGTAGTGGAAAAATTAAAGCAATCTTGCCTACAGGCTACTAGTCACCTAACTGAAGGGAATAAAGATTATGAAAAAGCACTAAACAAACCTATAGCTGCAGATGAATTACTGCTAGAGCATGAATGTATATAAAAACAAAAAAATACCATTTTCTTTAAAAGAGTTATACCAGTATTATCTACTAAATCTCTATTTATGAAGTATATCCAGTATTATAAATTGTCCCTTTAAACTAATTTACACAAAACCCCTTAAATATTCAACACTGCACAAATAACTGTTAATAACAATGCTCACTGAATGAAGTATCAATCAACAAATATAACAGATTCCTGGTAACTTAAAATATTCTTAGGTCATTTTTACCAGTGGAATGTGTCAGAAAAAAAGTCATGGGAATCTTCAAATATTTTATTTTATTTATTTTGTGTCGAGATGATTTTGTGATAAGTTCATGCAGAAAAAAATCTACTACTAGTTGTGGAAAAATAGGTGTTGTGTAAAAAAAAGGAACAAGAAAATCATAAGAACAGATGAATACTGTACTGTAAGCAAATCATTCACTCTTACTATACAATTGTATAATGTAAAAGATTAAGCTGCTGTAAAATTGATATATCTGAGCCATTTTAAAAGCCATGAAGACAAAATTAAATTCTGGACTAATAATTTCTTATAATACTGTTTTAAGACCTCTGCTTCCAAGATTATTGAATAATAATATGAATATCAAAGTTTTTTGCTTATCTTAAAGACATTTCAGTGATCTCTCAGCACTTGTCAACGTACTAATGTTGAGCCAAGCTGCGTAAGATTTCTACCCATTCTGACTAAAACTCTCAGCTCTCCAATATAGCAACTTCATTAAGAGTGAGTGATGGCCTCTTGAGTAGCCATATATTTATTCTGTTTTTGAAGTCTTTCATCCCAATATCATCCATTTTCACGCTGGCTTTTAAAGAAACTACAAGCATTTTGCATCTTGATTAGAGGTCAAAGAAACAAAATTAAAGGTTAAAAACTCTTTCTAGACAGTTTTGTTTAATATTTGTCACCACTGCATATCTGTCAGGTAGCATCCATAAGAAAACACAATCAATCTGAAAAAGACTTGGCTGGTGGATGAAATTATTCATGGAAAGATGCCTACAGAAAATATCACTAACAGTCAACAGCACTACACAGAAGGCAAGAGAAAAGTCACTCAAAAAACACAAAAATGATGCTAACTGCATTATGAATTTTCTCTATAATGGTGTTGACTTGAAATGACCAGGTGTATTGTAGTACCTCTCTAGCACAATGAGTCAATGGGTTAATCAGATACAGGACATAGAATACATGAAAACCTAAGTTCTTTTTAAAAATGGTGTATTTTAGTACATACTTATAATAAATTACACTTGAATATGGGGAATTACAATTCTACCTGAGAAATGTTTACTATTCAGGATTGTATATCTAGTTAAAACGGATTTCTGAATAACCTGGGATTACTGAGAGGGCTATGTAAAGCTAATTTGTGACGATGCTAGAATTATTCTCACTACTATTTATTCAGAAATATGTAGACTTTTGTAAGCTTTCTGTATTTAGAAAAAAGGAAGAACTTTTCAATTTATCTCAAGTGTTTCTAATAATTGTTACTCAGCACCTTCTTTTTCTCTACATGGTGCATACCATTCATACTGCAGTTCTTAAAAGATATTCCTAAAACTTAGAAGCAAAATAAACACCAATGCATATAAAAGCCAGAAAATGGGAATAAAGGAATGCATTACATCAGTCTTCCTTCCCTCCCCTCCAAAGAAACAATTAGTAAACAAATGTTGTGGGAAGAGCCCAGGCCATTTTGATGTCACATGACACATCAAATTTAAACTTTAAATGCACAAAAGATATCTGACATTTTCAGTAGCAGGTAGTGCTTCCATGGTACAGGTATAGCCATGAATGGCCTTAAGAGTGATCCCCCATTATTGGTTCAATCATAGAATCATGGAATTCTTAGGGTTGGAAAAGAAATGTAAAGGTCCTCTAGTCCAAGTTCCCCTGCAGTGATCAAGGACTAGATTAGGTTGCTCAGAGCCCCATCCAAACTGACCTTGAATGTCTCCAGGAATAGAGTACTGAGCACTTCTGTCTGCCAGCTCTCTCATTTGTGAAAGGATTGACACATCAATGCTACAGTGATGATGTGCTCAAGAAGTACCTTTTTAGTTGGAGTAGAAACTACTGACTCACATTCTTTTAACCTAACAAGCCAATTTGAATGGAAAATAAATGCCAAAAATACAATATATGGATGTAGTTGCTATGGGGCAATATTGGTTGCTGTATTAAGTGTGGATTTGGAAGGCAACTCACTGGTGAGGCAACACAATAATCTACTTCTTACTAAGCATATGTCCTGATATTTAGTAAGTGGTTTTGTCATAATTGAAATGCCACAGGCATCAGTTGTTGATCAGCAAGGAATGATGGCATAGGACTCGGCATGGAACTTTATACACAAAGCATATTTTGTACAATTGTCCATGCACAGGTGTAAAGATGATCAGTTTAGTAACAGACAGCTCATGATATTATTCCTTTAGAGACTATGAAGACTATGCTGAAACATGTGAACAGTGAAAACAATTTGTCATCCCTCATCAATATATACAAATACCTTAGTGATAACACATGGTCATTTTACAATGAATAATGATTATCATTCTTCACTGTTCTTTAAACTTATATGACAGAACTATAGTAAATGTTTTAGCCTGTTTCTTTCACTCCCTCATGCATAAGTTTGTAAAATGTCATAACTGGCATAAAACCATTTTAAAATAATCTTGGGAATCCCAGAAAACAGCTTAAAATGAACCAAATAATCACAGCCTTTCAGTACTTTAAAAGGGCCTAGAAGAAACAAGGCCTGTTGTGTCAGGACAAGGAAACATGGTTTCAAAATAATAGAGGCAGATTTAGACTACATATGTGGAAGAAATATTTCACTACGAGGGTGGTGAAACACTTGAACAGACTGCCCAGAGAAGTACCTGATTCCTGGAAACATTTAGGGTGAGGTTTTACTGAGATCTGAGCAATCTGATCTATGTGAAGATGTCCCTGCCTACTGCAGGGAGGTGAGACTAGGTGACCTTTAATGGTCACTTTCAATCCAAAACATTCTATAATTTTGATTCCATGAACTGTGATTAACTACCACCATATGCATTTTCTGCATAGGAAAGAGAATGACTTGTACTGAAAGGAACAAGTTGTACAAGAGAATAAAGATACTTAATAAAATTACAGTCTCAAAATTAAAAAATGACAGTCACTACCAATTGGTATCTAACAATAATTGTGGCAGTCTATTAACAACTCACATATAGGGTGCTGAGTTTCACTCAGCTACACAGTGACATATAATTTGTTTTGCTACCCCTAGAAACACCTACTTTCCGTTGAAAGATTTCTGCAGATGTAAATGTTTCAGTATTGTTTTATCAATGCAGATTACTTCTTTTTTTTTCAGCTTATTCATCATTATCAGTAAAACAATCTAACAAAGGACTAATCTTGATTTCTCTATATACACATAGTGCAAATAAATAACAAGTTTCATTTAAGATATAAACTTCTATAAAGACTGATAGAGTCAGCAGCAGTCAAAAAAGCCCCCATAATATAGTACATAAATTACTTCATCATGATACACTGGAGGGGAAATATAGATAAAAGGAATATTACGTTTTAGAAGTTCCATACACGTATTCAGATTGTGCATTGAGATGTGCAGCAAGCAAAGCCCTATCTAATCTATCAGTACATAAACTGAGAGAAGAAGCAAGAGGCTGTACTTGAAATACGATTTTCATTTTGCATATACACAGACATATACCCTCTACCATAGGATGTGTTTTCTTATGTTTCTAGTTCAGTCTACTTTTTAAAAAAAATCAAAAATTTTAGGCAACCTAACTCAGAATTGCAACATATATTTTTAATTCAACAATTTTTTTTAAAAGTTTGGTAGTGCTTGATACAAAATAAAATATGAGAATCTTTCCATAACCTATTTAGTAATGAAGCTTGAAGTTATAAAAATTTCAAATGTTTTCAGATTTCTTAATTTTCATTTTCCACTTCTCCATTTCAGTGTAACGCAGTGAGCTGAGCAGAACGGACAATCTGAATGATGGAAGTTGGAAACTGATAACTTCCATAGGAATTTGCACACTGGGAATGGAAGACTGGCTTGTAGGCACATGAAGTAGACAACTGGCCCTTAAATGACCTGTTGGTGCTGAGGAACATATGCACTGAACAAAAGACAGATCTGTTCCCACAAAGGAAAGAACTGCTGTAGGTTTCTTTCCCCTGGACGGATGGCAGTAGCAGCTCAGGTCAATTATGTAAGAACCCGTGATTTATTCCTGCATGTCTCTCTGTGGGGCTTTATATTGCATGAATTAAATATGTTCTATAGTTTTTCCGTAAATCAAGTTAATTTTTGCTTTTGCCCGCCATTTATAAGAGCTATCCAACACTACTTATTTTCTTTTGTTTAGGTCCTTTAGCACATTAACTAAATGACTAGGGTAACCTGATCTTGGTCCTGTTCAACTGATCAACCGAAGATTTCTTTGAAAAAGAGGCCCTAAATATTATTTCCTACTCCTGTTTACACAGAAATTTATGCATTTCCTGGACCCACTATAACAGGTAGGCTGAATTGGTATTCGCTATCCTTTTTTTTTTTTTCTTTTTCTGTTTTTCCCCTTATTACACATAAAACTTCAACAAAAAGACAAAAACACACTACCAAATAACTTTTCCATATACAAAACAGAATATAATCACCACATCAAACTTCTGAAGCCTGTCATGTTGGTCTCTGGTTCATGTGAGAAAAGACTTACTCCTACTGTATGTTTAGCTCCACCCACCTAAAATTAAATTCAAGGTGCATTTTCTTTTACAGATAATTTTAACTTCAGAAATAAAAGTACTCACATGATAGAACATTCCATTCTCAGAGATATGAAAGATAGAGTATCATGAGGATTGTGTGTTACCATCAACATCATGGTAACAATAATTTGCCCTAGGCCTTGGAAATGGTGGGAATTTTTAATCAACACTTTCAGAGTATACACTTTCATAAAAATGAAATAATTGTTTACTGCATAAGCATATTTTTTTCCCATTTCAAATTTTATGCAGATTTGTTAATTTTTCATTGTTACTATTCTTGAATAAACATTTGATTTCATAAATATATTGTGTCCCAGATAAAATAAGTATGTTTTTCTGGTTGGTACATTTTAATCTTTCAGAAGTGCAGATAATGTTTTAACACGATTAAATTTTTGCCAATGTAACAGAAGTTAAAAAAAAAAGAGGAATCCGAGACCTTATTCCTAATTTGCATACACCTTTTACTTTTACTACATTTCACTGTTTGACCATGTTGCTCAGGTCTGGGAACAATTCTAATTAGCAAAAGTGCTAATGAGCTGAAGCAATGACTCACTTGACACTGAGGAGTTACAGGCAAAAAGGGATAGGCTTAGTTTGGAATAAAAACAAAACTCATTTAATTCAAACAACAGAAAAACACCATCACCAAACATAGAGAGGACAATCATGCAGTTCTTAATGCCTGGGACCTGCTCTGTTGTATCTTCCCTTCAGTACAGCGTACAGTAAGATTTAGGTTAAATGGCATTTGAAATTTACTTCTGCAAATGCTGTCTCTTATAATACTTACACAATTTTTAAGTGGGAAAAAAGTTTTTGTTGCATTTATTCCTTTTTGTTTGTTTGGTTGTTTATCTTAATTCAACAGTTGCCTCTGGATTGCATTTTTTATAAAGCATATGTGTGGAAAATATTAAGATCTGAAACCAGAATGGGCTAGAAAAAATATTTAAAAATGGTTAAGAAAATAGTATGATTTGGAAGGGTTTTATTGGTGGGGTTCCTTTTTGAGGCACGATTTCAGTTGTTTTGGTTTTAACTAATTTTTTTTTTTTTATGGAGGAAAAAAAATATTAGTTATTAGGGGATGGTACAGATCTGATCCTGACAAAAGGTTAAGTAAGTTCCTGGTGATAGTTTTTCAATGATAAGTTTGTTTTCATCCTCTGGTTTCATATCAGTTTGTGGGTTTGTATTTTTTGTTTTGTTGGTTTGGTTTTTTTTTTGAAAAAATCTTTATAAGAATAATCCAGTCACACTTAAGTGAAGGAGACAGACAAAAACATTTATTTATTAAGTAATATTTTACATTTTATTGTCACTGGTTGGCTATGCAGGCTAGACCTGGAATAGACCCCCCCTAATTAGAAAAGTGCTTAGGAGCCAGAAACAGGGTGGTTAATTCACCACTTTTGATCTCAGGAAGAAGACAACCTGGGGAAGCAATGTTTTAGCAGAATCCCCCAAACCAAATTCACCTTGCCCACTTCCAAATCAGGGGCTGGTTTTTGCCTCTTGCAATTTATCTCATTCCCATACTGAGTGTTAAAAATGTCATTGCTTGGCCATACTGGTCAGACCCAGGACAAATTCTACCTAATTAACAAGTGAGTGGGAGCCAAAACAAAAAAAAATATGGCTAACTTATGACCACAGGCAAAAGATAACTCAACTTGAAGAAACAAGCTCTTGTTTCCCAGTACAAGGAAAATCCTGTCACCTCAGTAACAGGAGCTCCCCCCAAAAAATGACACAAGAAAAAAAGAAAACAAACCACCAACCATGAAAACTCATTTTGCCACCAAATGTGTTCATTTGCAAAATTGTCAGTTGATTGAACCTGAGTCTGTCCAGAGATGCGGGGAGGTTGGTTTTTTTCATTAAATTTATTGGATGGGCCATGCCAGAGCCTAGTTCTGGAACTGAAACCTTGCCTAGCTCAAAAAAGCCCAAGGCAGATAACTATGTAGTTAAGTCTTGACAATGTTAGATTGCATGCTACTGCAGAATTTCTTTGAGTACAGGACTTTACAGGAATGTGAATACACTCTGTGTTTCTGTACACACTCTGATATCTAGAAAAACTTTTAAGTATTTGCAAATTTAAAATAAATTTATAAATTTACACTACACACTTTAAATCACTTCCTGCAAGGAAGACCCTACAGTTGTGCTGTGCATCATTTGGGATAAAAATAACCAGCTCTACTCCTCAAGGAAAATGAACAAAAAACCTAGAAACAACCTTGTGGAAAAACCAAAGAAGTGAGGTGGAAATGAAGCATCATCCAAATATTAAGAGGAGAATATTGTATGCGATTCTTTTAAATTCATACCACACAATCCAATATTTCAGACTTTCACAAGATTCTGAAACAGAAATATACTTTCAAGCTGCAAGGTTGTAACCTACTACAAAAAAATTGTTGTCTGGTAAAATATATATCCTTATTTCTGCCAAGGTACTTTTTGCACAACTACATTCATGCAGTGAGTGGAATCACAAAAGAAAGCTGACATATCTGTTCCCTAGGGCTTCAGTTTCTTCTGTCTAGGATCATTGTTTGCTGCCCATGTATGCAGAGTATGACAACTATTTGTGTAATAAAATGAGATTTCCTCATGAGATTGATGTCAGTTGAGTGCTAATCACATTGTCCCTTGTTATAAAACAAGCACTCAACTTTATTATTTTTAATATTATGAAACAAGCTTAAAACACAGGAGAATAACTTGGTAAGCTGTTTAAGCTTGCTTGTCTTAATAGCTTTATTACATTACTTATTAAATTATTTCAGCAACATGTAAAATGTCAATACACTGCATTTAAATTACTTATTATTGTGCGCAACAAGATCTGGACAGGCTGGATTGCTGGGCGAAGGCAAACCTTGTGAAATTCAATATAGTGTATAAATGTAAAGTCCTACATCTGGGGAGGAATAACACCAAACACTAGCACAGGTTAGTGATCATCCTGATGGAAAGAAGTACCATGCAGAAAGACCTAGTGGACAGTGATTTATTCATAGGACAGCAATGTGCCCTTGCAGCCACGAAGGCCAATGGTGTCCTGGGGTACATTAAGAAAACCATGTCCAGCAGATCTAAGGAAGTTTTCCTTTCTCTCTGCTCTGCTAAGACCACATCTAGAATTCAGTTTTGGGCTCCCTAATGTAACAGGGAACTACTGGGGAGAGTCCAACAAAGAGCTACAAGGATGATTAAGATAGTGGAGTATCTCCTCTATGAAGAAAGACAGAGAGAACTGAATCTGTTTTCTCCGGGTCTTAGTAATAGCATAAACTTGAACATGGAAGGTTCCACTTCAACATGAGGAGAAATTTATTTACTGGAAGGGTGACAGAGAACTGGAACAGGCTTCCCAGAGAGATTGTGGAGCCTCCTTGGCTAGAGACTTTCAAAATTGGTCTGAATGCAGTCCTTTGTGACCTGCCCTAAGTGATCCTGCTTTGGCAGGGGGAGTTGGACTAGATGATCTCTAGAGGTCCCTTCCAGCCCCTAAAATTCTATGATTCTATAACTTTTTTTAAAACAACTCAGTATTTTTTAACTATGGGGAAAAATGTTCTAGTAATTTTACTTTTCAGTATAACAACAGATTTGTATCTCAGACCTGCTGCATCTAGTAGGAAACCATTTTGATAAAACTCCTAATGTGCTATTTTTACTGTTCACTGCGGCTTAGCCTTTATGCATTCCTAAGAGATGGTTTTGAACAAAGTTTTATAGATCATTGACTCATATTTTTATCTCTCTTATTTTGAAATTACATGACTTCCTGTGTTTGATGACTGTTAATATTACTTCCAAAATGCAATGTGGTCAAGTTACTTATGTACCCCTGAAGTACAGTTATGTCAAAATCTCTTCAAAGTATGCTAAAACCAACCAACCAACAAACAAAAGCTTCTTAACAAATTAATTTTCTGGTTAAAGGTTAAGGAAAAGTAATTCCCTTCCCTCACAATCTCTTGAAACAATAAGAAATCAATTAATTTATATTAATTAATTGCTGATCTTAACAGCAAAAATCATGGACTGGGTAGGATCTTTTCATTCTCCAATAAACATATTCATATGCTGCAATATAGTTGAACTATCCATAATAAATAAAAATAATTAACAACATATTAACAATAAAAATAATTACTCACCCTGAGCTTGCAGGTTTGAGACTCAATCAAAAATTCTTTATCCTGAGACCTAAGAAATACACACACAAAAAGTATTTCTATTACCACTGACAACAGATAAATAGCCAATATAGAGGAAAATGAGTAATTAATACATCAGTACTGCAAGTAATTAAAATATGTATATGCTATAGAAAAATAAATTGGATTAAGCCTTGGCTAGTAACATATGTCTGAAAAGAAAGCAAATAAACCCTCAACTTTCACATATATCCAATCTTCCTACACTCCAATTTTGCTCTGAGAAAAAAAAAAATATTTTAATTTTTATCCTGTAACTGTGAGTTTGTGAATTTCTGTGGAGATAAAAAAAGCTCAAGGGATAACTAGATAGAGTTGGTTCAGACTGTACACCACAGCAGATCAGACTTTGCCCTGAGAAGTTTATTTACATAAATAAAGTTTATTAACATAAATAACTCCTTTAGGAAACATATTGTTTTAATGCTTAGAAGATACAAACAAGGACACCAATAGACTACATTTTGGTTCCAAGAGTGGAAATTCAAAATAATCAAAGTAATGATAAGGGAGGTGCATCTCAGATTTTTGAAGAATCAGAATTCTTTGTGACAGCTGTTGAAAGTACATGAAGTAAAAGCAACAGAGAATCTGGTTAGGGGTAGACATTTGTAAATCTGAGGACATGCATCTCCTTTATGATCATCAAATACAAATAATTCATTATTGAATTAACATTAATTTCATGGACCCTGATATATTTCTTTATAATTGCTAGGATTTGTGAAATTAATCAATGCTTTAACTATGGCTATTTCATTAATAAGGTTTGAGGTTACCCATTAGCTTAGTAAGAACTACCTAAAATTGATTTTCCTGCAACAAATTTGTTTTCAGCTCCTTGTCTACAAGCATTTTTCTCTTTCCACTACAACATTAATGAAGATTAATGCTCAAAATTTAAAATCTGGTGAATAAATATTAGAAAATACACAAAGTAAAAACGTGTCTGAATAATAGAAAAGAAGGATCAAAAAATATTTTTTACATAAACATAGTATTAAATTTATTTAAGCTTTATGCTAACAATAATTAAGATAAAAAAAAAAGATTAAATACTATAATGCTAAACTTTAAGCTTAGGAAGCATGTGTGTCTCTGGAATCTCAAGACTACTCAAGACATCCTATTAACAGATTATCTATTCAGTACTTGCAGTGTTGCTGAGGTCTAATAATTTTTCCATGGTGTCTACATTAGATAAATAAAGTTTGTGTTTGATTTTTTTTTGGTTTATTTTATATTCGTGTTTTGCAGGGATTTTTTTTTCTGCTTGTTTGTTGGCTAGTTTTCTTGATTTTTGTCAGAGAAGAGGAGGCTAGTTTATGGCTCAAAGAATGACAGATATATTTTTTTAAGTATTTTAGACATGTTCAAACAAGTACTTGAAGATAAAATGTATTTATGTTGTCTTTTTCTATCTTAAGAACAGGTTAGTTTTTTCCAGGTTCATAATTAATTTTTGAGTTGGATATGAACACAGCAGAAACATGCCAACATTTTGTATTTTCGGACCTTAAAATTTCCAGAACGATTTACTCAATCTTAGTTACCCTTGACTGTTGAATTTTTTGTTCTGTCACTGTAGAAGTCATCATGTAACAGTGTCGTTACATTTCTAGAGGGAAAATGAAAGCAAAATCTGTCTTAAGAATTAATTTACCCTCACCTCATCACAATTTCCCAGAACATTCTTTTGTATTGTCTTTTGAAAGCAGCAATATATAACCACTATTTAAGCAGTATGACAGAACAAGTGAATAATGCTTCTTAAGTCAAATACACTTTGCTTACAGTATGTCTAAATGAATCCGGGTTAATAAATTTATGTTTTTAAAATTTTTATTTTGGTTGTAGTTAATTACACTATAATATTTTTTAATATTTTAATACATTTTTAAAGAAGAGTTACACAGGTGTGAAATTGGATGCAAAGAAACATTAAACTTATTACCTTCCCTCCATGAAGCTACTCCATTATAGCACCACTCTAATCCTTAAATAAAAAATGTCCCGAGTGCTTTACATGAGGAAACTGTAGATTAAAAGTACTCAAGCATAATACTAGTTTTGCTATGAAATAAATATTAATCTATTAAAATCCGAAATTATTTCTGTCCACAAAAATTCCTGTTCTGTAAAATTGTTTTGGGAGTTTCAACTAAACTTTCTCCTCTACTTTTGGGTGTTTAAATGAAAAATGTTTTTTTTTCTTTTCTTTGATTGAGTAAGGATGACTTATATGTATATAGGAATAAAATATCAATAAGATAATTTATTATAGCGTATTGCCAGTACCTTGGAAAAAACAGGGATTCTAACTGATGAAAATAATTTTGTTTTGTTTTAAGAGTGATTTATTCTTCAAGTCTGTAAACTGACTCAGGTCTGGGTGTTATTTAGCAACATTTCAACAGTTAGCAGGTCCCCACTTTTGTAGGAAGTTCTTCAACAGTTAGTAAATTTTTAAGGCCTTTTTTTCCTGATCTTTCATTCCAAAAAATTCTGTAAGGAATTTATTGTCTTTTCAGAGAAAGAATGTAAAAGAGACACTTAGTAATTTCATACATTCCTCTGTTAACTAGTTCTTCCAGAACTGGAAACAGATTCAAGTATAGACTACAGTAAGAGTAGTGGGAATACCTTTATTTAAGGCTGTTGTGTCACTTTCCCTGATAATTGTGTCTCTTTCACTTCAAAAAAACCCAACAGTTTCTGCTTATTCTCAAATGTATATTTGGTTCACAAGTTTGCAGGTTGGAAGGGACCTCAGGGATCATCTAGTCCAACCTCATACAGCAGCATAAAGTTTAAACGATCTGGCCCAGAACCTTGTCAAGCTGAGCCTTAATATATTCTGCAGTTGAGCAATCCACCACTTCCCTTGGAAGACCATTCCACTGTCTAACAGCTCTCATCATAAAAATCTTTCCTCTCAAATCCAGTCGGAATCTCTCCTAGAACAACTTTTCCATTTGTCTTTTCTACACAACTCCTTGTGAAAAAGGGGTCTCCACCATCCTGGTAGCCAAGCTTGATGTACTGGAACATTAACACACTCTGGTGGATGGCATCTGGGCCCAATGATTCGACACACCAACTTTTTGCTCACTGACGGGGGGATCTATGCCTTTGTCAATATCAGTTTTTATTCTTGTGGCCTGGGACCCAGCTGTTCTGGTAAAGACAGAGGTAAAGAAGGTGTTGAGGATTTCTGTCTTTTCAGCACTGTTACTAGGTAATTCACCTCTCGTGAATAGTAGCAGGCCAATATTCTCCTTCTGTTTCTGCTTGTTACTGGTATATGTGAAGAAGAACCTTTTCTTGAAGTTTCTGATGTCTCTGGCCAATTTCAAATTAAACTGGAGCTTTAGCTCTCCTAACTGCCTCTGCACACCCTGGCCATACCCTTATAATTTCCAACTGGCTGTGTACCACTTTTCCATCTCTGGTATGATTCTCTTTTTCATTCTGAGAAGACTCATGAGCTCCTGTTTAAGCCAAGGGGGTCTATTACTCTGCCTACTTCCTTTGCATTTAGACAGAATAAATTTGCTTTGTAAGTCTAGGAGAGTGTTCTTGAAAAACTCCCAGCACTCAATAGCTCCTTTACCTTGCATAGAAGCTTTCCATGGAAACCCTTCAAGCTGAGCAAGCTGAAGTTTGTGTTTGTCTTCTGAAGTCTAAGACATTTGTTTTGGAACTAACCTTCAGTGTGTTTTGTATTATCTCAATTTCCACAGTAGTGTGGTCACTTCAGCTGAGGTAGTCATTACAGAAATATTACAGAGCATGTTTTCTTGGTTAGAGAGCAGTAAGTCAGGCATTGCCCCATTCCTGATTGGCACATCTAACACTTGTATGAGGAAATAAACCTGTAAGCATTCTAGGAACTTGATGGCTGGCAGGTGGGTTGCTGTGTTGTTCTTCCACAAATATCTAGGTAGTTAAAGTCACCCATAAGAACCAGGTTTTCGTGACCTGAAGCTTGCTTACTTGACCCGAGTATTGCTTCATATGTTTCCTTGTGTTGGTTTGAGGGTCAATAACAAATGCATACTGTAAGGTCTTCCTTAGAGGTAGCTCCTCTGATTTTGATTCAGATGCTTTTTACAGGACTACCACAATGACCATGTCTGACTTCCGTACATTCAAAGTTCTCCTTAACATACAGCACAACTCCTTCTCCTCTTCTACCCTGCTTGTCTTTGTGAAATTGCTTGTAGCCATCTATGACTATCCGCCAGTTTTGTGAATTGTACTACCATGTTTCAGTTATTCCTATGATACTGTTGTTTTCTGACTGGACACGAAACTCGAGTTCCTCCTGTCTGTTTCCCAGATTGTGCATGTTAGTATACATATACTTTAGTTGGCTGGTCTTTCAATCATTGTTTAGAGCATTGCACATAAGTACATTTTACACTAATCTGGTTGGCCAGATTCAGTCCTCAATTGGTTATAGTGATGGTGGTGGCATGGACATTGTCATCTTGGTTCCCTTCCCCAAGTCCCAAGTTTAAAGCCCATCTCACTTAGTTGGCTAGCCTGCTGCCAAAGATTCCTTTACCTTTTATAGACAAGTGGATTCCATCCCTCCCTAGCAGATAGTAGTCTTTGGAGAAGGTGCCATTGTCGTAGAAGCGAAAGCCCTCACAGAAAAAACAGCCATGTAACCAAAAGTTGCATTATGCATTTAATCATGTTTGCCTCCAATCTTAGAACTGATAATACAGAGGAAAATATAACCTGTGCACCAATGCTCTTCACCTTGTCCTCCAGGGCGTTATAGTCATTCTTGATTCTGCCTAAGTGTGGTCTTAAGGTTTTGTTCAAAGCTATATGGAAGAGTAGTAGTGTATACTAATCTGCTTTTAACAAGTTGTGGCACCTTCTCAGTAACATTCCATGTCTTTGCTCCAGGTAGGCAGCATACTTCACATGATTCACCCTCAAGTCTACAGATAGGTACTTCTGTGCCCTTAACAGGGAATCTCCAACTGCAATCATGTGTTGCTTCTGTTTGGGATGTCTGCCAACTACTGTTGGTTCAGAACCATTCTGTGGGTTTTTCCCATCCTCACTGTTGTCTAGTTCTCCCTGCAGAGAGCTATATCTGTTCTGCACAGGCAGCTGGGGACACGGGTGAGTTGCTGGGCAGAGGCACCTGTGGTGCCAAGCAAGGACCTTTTGCCCCCATGCCCTGTCCTCTAATTCATCATCTTTGCTTGGTGCTTTGCTTCTTTGATGGCCTTGAACTTGCTTCCATTCACCCCTTTTACTTAAGTTTCTATCTTCCTTCAGAGAGGTGCAGGATACAGGGGCCCCTTGAATCTGGGTGTCATTTGGCCATTGTCCAGATCACATGCTCCACCAGTCATCTCCATTTCAGCCTCCCTAATGGTCCTGAGCCTTTCTACTTCCAATTGTAGCCTTACAACCTCATCTTGCAGCTGTGCTGTTGGTTGAAGCACATCATCTACCTGTTCACACTGCAGAGCTGGCCTCAGAGCTGCCCCTAAGATGAGAGGCTGTGGCATTCCCTGCTGCCTGCCACCTGCAGCGCTACATCATTCTGTGGGGGCTCTGTCAGGGTTCCCACATCCATTTTGACTGGATGCATGGTCTTCCTCTGCTGGGTGGAGACCATTTTGGAGGAATGGGTTTGGTTGGGTTTTTTTGTTTGTTTTTTGGGTTTCCCCCCCCACCCCCCTGCATGCCAGCAAGTGAGACAGCTGTCTTGCTGTTCAGTGTGAGTGACACTTCCAGTTTTGATGCATATAAATCTTCCATATTTTCTCTGTCAGCATCCACATTTGGTACATGGGCTATAAGCATCACACAAATATTTCAATTATGACAAATTTATAAATGTTTTCTATTCATGATGATTCCAAATCTTGGTCAATTTGGTAACATTTCTTGAAAAGACACAATAGTATCAGATGAAGAAATTAAATACCTCCATTAAATTTTTAATTTCGTTTTCATAATATGCTTGATAGAATATTCTGGTTTATGGATCGATTAAAAAAATTGTGTATTATGTACCAAAACTTGTAGTGTCATACCATGTCAAATTTTTGTGTTTCGGCACACCATTTACTTATTTCAGGTTTTTTTGTTCTAATTTTGTTGCACACTGTTGACTTTGGTAAACTCTAATTTTACAAGATTTTAAAAGATCCTACACCCTAGGACATTTCAATACTGCCCAGTTCTCTGTGAGTCACATATTTTTAAAGTTTATGATTTCTTCCATCATTCAATCCTCTTAAAAAAAAAAAAAAAACAAAACACTGAAAAAACCCATGTAGACAGAACAGACCTCTACAGGAACCCCTAGCTGCAATTATTAACAGTGATTCCTTGTAAATTGAAAGATATTTTTTAAATTGTTGGTCATTACACTTAATTAATAAATTGCTGGTCTGCACAAAATGATATAATAGCACAAGGAACCTACATCCCCCTTTTAGAAAAGTAATTATATCGTATTTATCAATTTTTTTCCCAGATGGAAATGATTACACTTTACAAATTCATAAATTTGCCCTTGTTTTCAACACAATATTGGCAATTTAAAAATCAATGCTGCAGGAGACGTGCTACTTTAATTGTACACTGTTGTAGTTTGTATTTGGTAGGTTTCCTGGCCCAAGGCATTGGGAAGTTGCTGTGGCATTCCAAGCTCAGCACTTGCTTTTTTTCACTATGATTGGTTTGGAGCTTCCTGTTCACTGTTTCCTCCTGCTTCGTCAATTTGCTTTTGTCTCTGTTCAAAGTAAGATAAATGGTACTGGGCTGGGCACACCACTGATCTTACCCTGAGAATATGGTGAATGGAGAGGGAGAATTAAACTGCAAAGATGAGGAAAGACTTTGCCTGTAATCTATTCTTTGCTGAAATGAAGAGAGTTTTTTCTTCAATTTCAGCAGTTAGAACCAGAGCACTGGAAATAGAAGACTAGCTTGGAAACACAATGAACACGGAGTTTACCTTCAAAATACCCACTGATGCTGAGAGACAGGAGCATGGACTGAATGAACTCCACATTTCCACATGAAAAAAGATCTGCTGGGTATCTCTTCCCTTTCAGGATGTGGAGATAACAGCTTGGCTCAATTACTTAAGATTTATTTCTCTCGGCGTGTGGCTGTTTTTATGTGGGGTGGATTAAATGTGTCTTGTTTTTCCTCAAATTGAATTAGTTTTTGTTTTTGCCTGTACTTTAGAAGTGGGTTTTGAACACTCCCTGTTTAGTATTCATCTTGGCTCCTTAGCACATTAACTAAATTAATTGGTGATTTTCATCTTGGGGTATACACTTGAATGCACTTCTTCATAAATGGCTATCTATAAAACCTCTACCCTGAGTGAAGACTGTAGAGTAACAGTGGTAGTGTAAATATACACTCTGTCTTAATATCAGCTTTTTTTTAATCTGCTTATATTCATGGAATTGTTTTAAATAGAGGATTTTAAACATGATCTAAACCGTTCTGTTTACATTGTATTCAATTTTCAAAGTAAGGATTATTTATATCAGTCTAGTCTAGCATCATTCGTATTTGTATTAGTCCTTATAACAGTTTGAAATCAGACAAGGTAGACAGGTTTTTGCAGATAGGTTTTCACACACTTGGGCTGAGATCCAACTTTATTCAGGCACCATCTAGAATCAGTGGAGCTCCACCTGGGGAAGGATGATGAACTGGTTGAGAGTTTATGGGTCAAAATTAAAGGAAAGAGTGGGGAAGGTAATGTTATTGTAGGGGTCTGCTACAGGCCACCTGACCAGCAGAACCAAGCAGATGAGGCCCTTCACAGGCAAATAGTGGCAGCTTCCAGATCACATGCCCTGGTCCTCATGGGGGTTTTGACCACCCTGACAACTGCTGGAGGAACAACACAGCAAGGCACCAGCAATCCAGGTTGCTCTTGGATCGCATAGATGACAACTTCCTCTTCCAAATGGTGGATGAACCACCAAGAAAAGATGCAATGCCGGACCTTATTCTCACCAACAGGGAAGGGCTGGTGACCAATGTGAGGCTCAAGGACAGCCTTGGCTGCAGTGACCATGAAGCGGCTGAATTTAAGATCTTCAGGGCAACCAGGAGGAAGTGTTCTAAGCTTACGACCCTGGACTTTAGGAATGCAGACTTTGATCTGCTGGCCAAAGTATCATGGGATGAAGTCCTTGAGGAAAGAGTGTCCCAGGACAGCTGGTTAGTATTCAAGGATCACTTCCTTTGTGTCCAGGAGCAGTGTGTACCAACAAGGAGGAAAGCAGTGAGGAATGCTAGGAGGCCCACCTGGCTGAGCAAGGAGCTCCTGGACACACTGTCACACAAAAAGAAACTCTACAAGGAGTAGAAGGGAGGAAAGCTAGAATGGGGGGTTATATAAGGAAGCAGCCTGAACACCTAGAGATCTGATCAGGAAAGCCAAGACACAGTTTGAGTTGAACCTAGCCAGGGAGGTAAAAGGGAAC
Organism: Upupa epops; assembly: GCA_013397515.1. Lineage (NCBI taxonomy): Eukaryota > Metazoa > Chordata > Aves > Bucerotiformes > Upupidae > Upupa > Upupa epops. The sequence continues at coordinate 63,597 of VZRI01001605.1, read as the reverse complement.
AACAAATAATTTCTACAGATGTATTAATGGTAAAGAGAAGACTAGGGAAGGTGTGGGCCCCCTTATAAAGGAAACAGGTGATGCGGTCAGAAGGGACATGGAAAAGGCTGAAGCTCTCAATGAATTGTTTAACTCAGTCTTTACTGCAAAGGCCTCCATCCACACTCCTGGAGTCATGGAAGATAACAGCAGGGACTGAAAGGAAGAACCGCCCATTGCAAGTGAACATCAGATTCATGATCACCTGAAGAACCTGGAAATGTTCAAGTCCATGGGACCTGATGGGATACACCTAGGAGTACTGAGAGAACTGGCAGATGAGGTTGCTAAAAACTTCTCTATTATATTCCAAAAGTCATGGCAGTCTGGTGAAGGGGAAACATAACTCCTATTTTCAAAAAGGGTAGGAAGGAGGAGCCAGGGAACTACAGCCCAGTCAGTCTCACCTCTGTGCCCAGTAAGATCATGGAGCAGATCCTCCTGCAGACATTACTGAGACAGGAGAGTAGTGAAGAGGTGATTGGGTACAATCAGCATGGCTTCAGCAAGGGCAAATCCTGACTGACAAACCTAGTGGCCTCCTATGAACGGGTCATAACATTAATGGATGAGGAGTGAGCAACTGATGTCATTTATCTGAGCAAAGCGTTTGACATGAGTGGACCACTAGATAGGTAAAGAACTGGCTTGATGGCCACACCCAAAGAGAGGCTGTCAATGCGTCCATGTCCAAGTGGAGGCCAGTGACAAGTGGAGTCCCTCAGGGATCAGTCCTGGGACCAGTCTTGTTCAACATCTTTGTTGGTGACATGGACAGAGACATTGAGTGCACCCTCAGCAATTTTTGAGGACAACACCAAGCTGTGTGGTGGAGCAGACATTCCAGAGGGTAGCGTTGCCACCCAGAGGAACCTGGACAGGCTGGAGAGGTGGGCACAAGCCAATCTCATGGGGTTTAACAAGACTAAGTGTAAGGTTCTGCATCTGGGGCAGGGCAATACTAAGTACAAATACAGGCTGGGCAGGTACTGGCTGGAGAATAGCCCTCAGGAGAGGGATTTGGGGGTGCTTGTGGACAAAAAGCTCAACATGAGCCAGCAGTGTGCACTTGCGGCCCAGAAAGCAAACCAGATCCTGGGCCACATCAGAAGTGTGGCCAGCAGGTGGAAGGAGGTGATTCTCCCCTTTTACTCCACTCTGGTGAGACCCCACCTGGAGTACTGCGTCCAGTTCTGGAGCCCTTAACACAAGAAGGATGTGTACGTGCTGGAGCAAGTCCAGAGGAGTGCCACGAGGATGATCAGAGGGCTGGATGCACCTCTCATATGAGGCCAGACCAAGAGAGTTGGGGCTGTTCAGTCTGGAGAAGATGAGGCTCTGAGTTGACCTTATTGTGGCCTTCCAGTATCTGAAGGGGGCTACAAAAAAAGCTGGGGAGGGACTTATTAGGATATCAGGTAGTGACAGGACTAGGGGAAATGGAGCAAAGCTGGAGATGGGTAGATTTAGGCTTGATGTAAGGAGGAAGTTCTTCACCGTGAGAGTGGTGAGAGACTGGAATGGGACCCTGGGGGTCTTTAAGGCCAGGCTGGATGAGGCTGTGGCTAGCCTGATCTAGGGTGGGGTGTTCCTGCCCATGGCAGGGGGGTTGGAGCTGTGTGATCCTGACCGATTCTATGACTTCCTCCCAGGGAGGGTGATAGGGTACTGGAGGGGGCTGCCTGGGGAGTTTGTGGAGTCTCCTTTCCTGAAACATTTTAAACCCACCTGGACCTGGTCTGGGTGATCCTGCTCTGGCATGGGAACTGGACTAGATGATCTTTCCAGGTTCCTTCTGATCCCTGATGATTCTATAAAACTTTTTTTTCTCCTCCTTTTGTATGGGTCTTCAAAAATACTTGTGTTGATGGGAAGTGCTGGATACCCATGTATGGTGTAATGTATGTAATGTATAGATAAAACTGAGATTATTTTTTAATAAACACATGGCAAGCTAATCACCTTTACATGGACTGCACATAAATTCTGTTTAACATATTCATAAGTAATAGAATCATACTAACAGAATGGTTTAGATAAGAAAGAAATTAGAGATAAAATGCCACCATCATCAGGGACACCTCTGCTTAGACCAGATTGCTCAATCACTGTCCAGCCTCGTTCTGAATACTTCCAGAGAGGGGGAATCTGTATTCTCCTTTGACAACCTATTCCAGTGCCTCACTATCCTCATAGTGAGTAACTTCCTCTTAAGATCTAATCTAGATCTTCCATCTTCTAGTTTGAAACTATTCCCCCTTGTCCTACCTCTAGAGTTCCTTGTAGGAAGTCATCCCACAGCCTTCCTGTAAGTCCCTTCTTGGTGCTAGAATGTTGCTGTAAGATCCTCACAGAGCCTTCTCTTCTTCAAGCTGAATAGCCACATTTTCCTTAACACGTTTCTATAGGAGAGGTGTAACAGCCCTCTGATTATCCTTGTGGCCTTCCTCTGGACTTGATCCCACAATTCCTCATCTTCTTTGTATTGTGAGCTCTAAAACTGGATATGCTGCACCAGATGATATCTCACAAAACAGAAAGGAGAAGAATCACCTCCCTTTTGCTGCTGGTGACACTTGTTTTGATACAGTCCAGTATATATCTGGCTGTCTGGACTATCTGGTTAAATGAGATTCTTATCTACCAGCACCTTAAAATCCTTATCCTTGTGACTCTACTCAATCCATTCACCATAGATTTGATCTAAGATTTCTGTTTATGTGTTAATCATATTTTTGAAGCTGTTCCTTAGAGTTTCTACCATTCAATTTCAAGGAATTTTTAGAATTAACTATGTTGCAGAATTTCTATTTTATAAAATACATTAGCCAGAAATCTGTATTTAATGATTTAAAGCAAATTTAGAACTTTGTTGATTTGTGACTGTTTCTTCCTTTCTTTAAATATTTGAATTACATTTTTTATTTGTCATTTTTACCACTTTTGTTCTGCTTTCAATTGAATCAAGCTGTACGGAAAGCAGAAACAAGTAACAGTAGCATAACTAAGTGGGTCTAATAGCTATGTAAGAAGATCACTTCTCTCAAATCATGGGCTTTTCTTGAAATTACAGTCATATGACAGAAATATACACTCATAGGTAACCTGTCTCATACGTCGTTTGCAATTAGGAAGACAATGTTTGTGAATATGAAAATGATAAATATTCTCCTTAAAATAAACTCCCAAGTCCCCTAGAAAAATTACTTATATCATGGGAAAAATCAGTATCTGCAAAAATGTTTAATCATATCCTTGTCGCAACAGAAGCATTACACAATATACAGAAGGAGGTAGGTTTCACTTTGGTTATGTTAATCTGCCAAAATGACTAATGTCTGCAATCTTATGGCTCTCTAAGTGTTCTTCAAGTATATACAATCTTATAATTGCAAAACATTACAGGCTCAGATAAATGTTGCTTTCAAAACGTCATCTGCAAATTGTCACAGTTTAGCACTGGGTCATTATTTTGCTTAAACATACAGAAAGTAATCTCTTGCCCTCCTAAAATCCTAAGGAAGAGAATAAACAATTGAAGGAACTTGAACTGCAAGTATTAAGAATTTATTGAGAAACAAAGAAAAAAGAGAAATAAAAGGGGAAGAAAGATAAAAAAACCCTCATAATCCCTCCCCAAAACCTTCTATTTCCTGCTCTCTGTTTAGCTACAATTGAAAAAGAAAAGCAAATGGTGTGTAGGCCACCATCCATCCAATTTCCCAAATGGGAAAAAAAATCAATCCCCAGAGCAAACATGCTGAAGGAAATAAAAAAACCCCAAAACAACAGAAGAGAGAGAAAGGAGGAGTAGGAGTGCCCAAGGCAGCAGCAACCCCTGCTAAGAGAAAAAAGGTTCAAAATATTAGTTTGCTACAGGGAGGAGTTGCAGGGTTGGGGGTGGCACTGAAAAGACAGAAAATTGCAGCAGCAGCTTCTACTTTCAACTCCAATCCTTGGAGAAACAAAGAGGGAAAAAATGTGTCCAGGGGAAGTAAATGGTGAGACCCTCTCCCCAGACTTCCCAGGAAAGCCCTTGTTACTCTGTTCTAGTAGGTGGCATTGTGCTACACCAAACCTCTCTTAGATGCCACCAAATAGCCACAACCACAGCCCCAAATTCTCCTGCCTGAAGTAATTCCAGTGGCTAAGGTAGGTGTAACTGCTTGTGTGCTGGAAGAGAATTTGATGCTGGAATACTACAGACAAATGGTGTTTGCCAAATCCAAGACAAAAATCTTAATACAGTGAAATCATTTCAGAAGATGGGCAGAAAAGGCTTGGGAAAATCAGCAAAAGAAGTCTGATTTTGATGTCCAAGGCACAAACTAGTAATACACTCTTTTTGATAGACATTGTGAAGAACTGTTATGAAATCTGATTGAGCTCAGTTATGTATCATAATACTATTTCATACTAATAGAAGAATTAAGACTGCATTCTTCTAAAACAAAACACAAAAAAGCAGAAAGACAATAACTGCATAAAATAATCTTACAATTTAAAATTTTCAGGAAAACATCTTATTTGTAATTTCACAGGAGGATACATGTATTGATATAATAGGATGAATGGGGTACTGTTGTATGCATTAGCAAGGATTCGGGGTGTGATGTGTGAGGTCCTCCCCTCCTCTGAATGACGCATAGCTAAGGAGCGTAGACGAAGTAGAGTATGTATATAAGCAGATGCCACGTAACAATAAATGCAATTTTACTGCTCACCATATTGGTGTATACGTGTAGTAATTGGTCCTGGTTGGTAATTGACCAGTTATAGGGAGGTGCATTAGGACATGTAGCACCTGGATGGCAACAAGATACGTTTAGCTTTTTAAATGTTTCAGTGCCTTATATAAAGTGTATTTAAAAGACAGGTTGTATTAATATAGCTTATATTAATAACACAGTTCTCTTGTTTGCACATTTGAAGAGAAAACTGAGAATATTTAAGAACTTCCATTACTTCTTCCGGAGCCTAGGCCAATATGTCATTGTCACCATAGTTAGTCCAGTATGTAGCAATGCAATTTCTTGCTTTAGATGCTTTCAGTGACAACTTAATCTACATAAGAATAAACAGAAATAAAGAAACACCACAAAAATATTTTAAAAAATCACATAATGAAGAGGAATGCAATTTTTAAAAGAATTTAAAGTCACTCAAATCTAACCTAGTACAATGATGATGTATAATAAAGTCAATGCAACTATGTTCTCTTACACATAAGAGTGTCTTACAATGTACTTTCAAAATACACTTAAAAATATAGTCCTATACTTTTTCTATTATTGGGATGTGATACGAAGATGACAAACAGTAATAATATTTAGAATTAATTGTAGTTCACACAAAACAATAAACCACTCTTGAAAGAGCGGAATTAACAAGAAAAATCTATTTTATCATCTCTTTTTTTGTACTTCAGCTTATAGGAAAAAAACCTTCTTTTATCATCTCAGTTTATAGAGGTGTGGAACTGAATATGAAAAAATACTATATAATAGTCAACCCTATTTTGAGCTTTTAGATACACTAGAATTATTGAAAATAATTGGTTTAGCAAATATTGGTAAGTGACATGTGGTACACTTATTACGCATTGTTGCAGGACAGCTTTCCTCATTATTTAACCTTCTTTAATAATGAATTATACCATATATAAAATCACATAATGAAAACAGTTGTAGATAAATGTTTTGGATGAATGAAATATCACAGTTAAAAAGAAAAATACCAATGTCCAGAGCTACACATTAACTGCTACACATTATTCACAGATGCCAACATTTTTTTTCTAAGTGGAGCTCCTAGTCAAACCAATGCTTCAGAGCTCCCATTGGAAAATAAATATGCACTTCTAATACAAAAATGTTAACGATTTTTCTTCTACATTATTACTTTACAAAATGTGTGTATCAAAGGCTAAGTCCCTGGTTCACTTCAAGCATGCAACTGTGTTAGAAGCAGTTTCAGTGAGTTCAAAGTTTATAAACAAAAGGGTCTGTTCTCACATCACAAGTTGCTTTATTGCAATTAACATAAAAAAGTAACAAGTTACAATTATGCCTTAGACAATCAATTTTTTACTAAGGAATTACAAAACCTGAAAAACCCCCAAGTTTCTTTAAGAAATATTTGGACTGTATACTTGGAATTTTATTGTTATTTCTTCTGTTAAGGTACTATATCATTTGAATAACCTGCTAAATCACACTTGGATGAGAAGAAAATACACTCTTAAAGTGAAAGTATTTTTAATACTATGTGCTACTCTGTTTACATGTCTTGGGTTATGGAATCAAGAAGATTGTATTCTATTTTCATCTGTTGAAAGCAGTTGAGAAGCTGTATGGTTTTGTTTTTTGTAACTCCAGGGGGATGGGGGAGTGAATGCCTTGCCCAATTGTTAAAACCAGGTAGGGTAATGTTTCTTGGAGTGGGGGAGTGAATGCCTCTACTGACCCAATTGTTAAAACCAGGTGGGACGATATTCCTTAACTGTCTTTTGCTGGTGGGCTATTAAGGCTCATATCATCCCATTGTGATACGCTTCACCCAGTGGGGGGAGGTGGGGGGAGCTGACCGTTCCCACCTGCATAAAATGGGACTCAGGAAAAACGAGGGGGCTCTCTCTACTGGGGCTCGCTCTCTACGGGAGTTTCCTGTCCTCGGACCCTGCGGTACCCAGCTGAAGCTGCTTCACGTGCTTTCGGTGCTGCTTTTTCTCTCCACCGCTGCCCCTGCTGCTCCACGGCATCCAGCCTCTCTCTGAGACCTTCTGCCTTCCGCCCCAAGGTTCCCACTATTTCCTGCACCGAGCAGAGCTGCTGCTGTGACTGCCAGGCTCCTGGCTGCCGTGGACACTTTCCGTCCGCTTCCTCCTGCCTGCCACTGTCTCTGTCTGCACCCGCACCGAGGAAAAGTCCACGTCTGCTGCTCCGGGAGAAACTGAACTGTATCAGGTTTTGCTCTGTCGGGATCCCTAGGACTTTTCTTTTGACTGGTTGTTTGGGTGTACTGTTGGGTTTTCTTAGTGTTCTTAATAAAGAATTGTTGTTCCTTTTCCCAAATCTTTTGCCTGAAGGCTTTTAAATTGAAAGAATTTGGTACCTGTCTCCCCAAACCGAGACAGTACAGTCTTCCAATGTGATCATCTCTAACATCGTACAGAAGCATGGGGATATGTCCTGCAAGTGTGATTAACAAGAATGAGATATGAGACATTGCTGTAGATAATGTAATATGTACCATACTACTTTGTTCATATATGGTGATCACATAAAGATGTAGGAAATAGCAAGTTATTTCTTATTCATTAGGAGAGACAGAAATTATTAATGGTGTTTTATGGAGTTGTTGTCAACAAGGACTTTGAGATTGCCCTGTCTGAAAGAAAAAGTTACATATTTTGGTGGCTATAAAGATTACTTGCTGTTGTCTGTTTTTGTTTAGTAATGTAGAAACCTACCTTTTATTGGCAAGGTGGCATTTGGGAAAAGTATTCAAGAAGCAGGTTCATGACATTGGAGTAGTTAACAGAGAAGTATATGAGTGTTTTACGTCGTTTGTCAGACACGGAACTAACAGGATCACATCTCCCCTCTATCCAATTCATAGTTACTTGCTACAAAATGTAACCACATGCTGCTGACAAGGATTGGAATTTGGGAGACCCTCTCTGACACTGACCTGTCCTTATGCCTTTTTGTGGGCAAAAATTCTTACATACTGTCTCTGGACATACTCTTCAAAATGCCATATTCTGTGATGCAATAGAATTCCTGTCTCATGGGCATATCTTTTGTTTATAACACTATTTTTCACAATGGAAAATTAAACATATCATTACTTGTATCAATTATGTATTATCAGATACTTCATGACAGAAAGTTTGTTGTTCTTTTATCAGGGTCAAAGCCCAGGGTATTTAACATTATGTGGTAAAGTTGGCACCATCTGACTAAACAAATGACATCTGAGAAGATTAAATAGACAAATTTTAACAAAAAAACAAATTTTAAGCTCACATAACCACTGTGAGCTTCATACTTCAAGATGTTTGAGAAAGGATAACAACAGACAAAAAACCTGGTGACAGCTGCTTTCCAGCCTTTGATGGTGTAATGCTTTAAAAGCTGAGTACAATTTGTAAGTTTAAATTGGATGTTTTCTGCAGAAAAGTTTAAATTTTGGGTTTAAACTCTGAAAAGTGTCTGCCCCTCCACACTCTCCCCTCTTCACCTGCCTCAAGGACTTTGACCTTCTCTTCTTCACTTCTCTCCATCTTGATGTCTGTTTGGAACTACATCACTTTGCTGCTGAGAAAAAAATTCATGTCTTCTGAAGAAAATTTACATGCAGACCATCAAGGTCTACTAATTTATTTGTGTTCAACTGGAGAGACTGAGAATTCTGAACTTTGAAGACTTATGAGGATTGAGACTGAAGTCAGACAAGCTCCATGATTTCAGACAGAAGCCGGAACTGTCTGTAATAGATGTATGGATATTATATTTCAGAACTGACATGGAACACTAGCATCAAATCATATGCTTAACTAACACAGCTTAAAAGGAGAAATGTGTAGAGCTGCAGGTGTGTCTGTATGGGGAACGGTGCTGCTAGAACTACAGGGACTACAGAACTAAGCTTGGCAAGGACTGCAAGAGAACAGGATGACCTGGGAGATAAAGAAGTAGCAAGCAAGCTCAATAAGACTAACAAACACTGACAAACACCGTAAGTCCACAACTAGATCATGTCTCTAGCACTGTAGCTGTATGAGAACTGGTTTTGACCAAATCCCAATTAGCAAACAAGGTTAGAAGCTTAAGGTCCAGAAAACTGTGGCCTTCATCACAGAAGACCACCAACACTGGCTTTGCAACCACTGAAGACCTCAACTGTGCATGCATTGAAGGCATATGAGTTAGTTCTTGGAAAAGTGTTGAATATGTAAAGCAATGATGTCACTTTATCATAATATGTATCTATCACTGTAATATAATCCTGGACTTTGTAATTGGTGCATGTAACTTTGATGGAAATATCCCCTGCATGCCCAGTACTGATAAAGAATACTAATTAATAACTTCTGCTACTGAGTCTCTCACTGAGTCAGTACAGTGTAGGAGCAGTGTGATGAAACATCACACATATGCCTGTGACTATATATCTTGTGAGGGGCTTTTCTCTGATATGTGGCAGGATAACAAACTAAAATGTCTTCTTGTTTTTATTTGGACACCCTCCAGCACCTCAACATCCTTCTTGTAGTGAGAGATCCAAAACTGAGAACAGTATTATTCAGTATGGCCTCAACCCCCTGTACAGAGGGACAGTGATGCCAGCATTTTCTGTCATATGAGCTGGAATACCACTGGCCTTCTTGGCCATGCAGGCACACTGCTGGCTCATATTCAGTTAGCTGCCAACCAGCACCTCCAGGTCCTTATCAATGGGGGATGTTTTGAGTACTTTTTCCCCAGGCCTATAATATTGTATGGGATTTTTGTAGCAAGTGCAGGCCCTGGCACTTGGCCTTGTTGAAACTTGTACCACTGCCCTTGGACTATCAATGTGGCCTGTCCCAATCCCTCTGTGGAACCTTCCTAACCTCAAGCAGATCAACACCCCATCCCAGCTAGTGTTGTATGCAAACTTACTGAAGATGCATTTGAATCCAGATCATTGACAAAGATGTTAAATAAGACTGGCCCTAATAACGATCCCCAAAGAAAACCACTTGTGGCCATACAACAAGTAGAGGTAACTTCATTCACCACTGGTCTTTGAGTCCAGCCATCCAGCCTGATTCTTACTCAGTGAATATTACATTTTAAAATACTCAGTATACTTTTAAAATATTCACTGTAATGATTCTAGTAATATTATAACAGAACTCTCTTCCATGAGATATATTTATGGATTTTATGTCTGAACACAAGACTGTGTAAGTACTGTACATTACAAAACACAACAACAATGGATTCTTAGTTTTTAATTAAAATTTACGGACTACCCAAAACCAAGTGATGACTCTCGGCTTTCTATCATTTACATAATTCACTAACTTTCCACTTTACACAGTTTAATATTGTCTTTTTTTTTAGGCAAAAGGAATAAATACTACACTTTTGGCAAGAGTTAAAGATGTCATTCTACATAAAATTACTGAGTAAGGCTTACACCTTACTTAGAATGGCTTACACCAGACCTCAGAGGTCATCTACTTCCAACACTTTGTCTACGTAGGGAAACCAAAGGTAGGTCATATGGGGCTCTGAGCAGTGTGGTCTAGTTTCTGTTCATGGTGGGTGTTGGGAAGGTCTCTTCAAACTTAAACCATTCTATGATTCCATGATATTATCTGAAGAAATGTTACAAGCCTGCATTTTCATGTTTAAAATTTAAATGCAAGTTTTTTCTTAGATAATGTATTTCAAGAGAACGTAAATCTGAAAGCAATTAGTGATTTTCACAGAATGCAATCTGCAATATCATATCACAAGCATGTTTATCGAGGAATGGAAAAATGGTTTAGGTAAAACTGTCATATATACATATTTTATAGATGTGTTCATATACCTGTGTACAGTCAGCAATTGATAGAACAAATGACAAAGGCTGGTTTCACTTTTTTTATTGCCTTATTATCCACTGAAACAGTGAGATATCTGTCTGTACATTTCAAATAAATGATTTTATAATACCTTGACCTGCACTAGAAACCATAAACAGATGTCTGAAAAGTATTTTTCACTGTCAACTCACAAGTCCTATCATGCCTGTCAAGGAAGTAGAAGGTGAGAAGTATTTTCTGTGTATGAGGTGAGGTGGATGTAAGAGAAAACCTTATAGAAAACCCTCTGCCATATAGAGTGTAACATAATCATTAACTGGAAACAGAGCAAATTTTCCAACAGAATCCTACAAGTAACAAATGTTAGAAGCTTCCCAACCACAAAAAATATCCAGAGTTCCTGGATGCAAGATAAGAGCAAGATATTTTACACTTATTTGTGTACTATATATGTATACACACACTGTTTTGCTTCCCAGAAACCTCAAAAAATTTGCTAGAATGCATTTAGGGAGAATGCCTGGAAAGATGGTTCAGACACACCTGCCTTACACACATTTTCTGCCAAATGTGTGTGTTTCTATTTTCTGTAGAGATCACATTGATGGAAGAAAGCTGCTAGTATAAATTGTACTGCTTTAAATCTTGTCCTGATTCACTGTGTGATCACATCAGACTATTTTGTATATAAGATCATGAGGCATTTGCTTTCACTAGAAAAAAAAGTGTGTTTTTTTCTTACTGCCTACAACATGAAGTAAATAAGTATCAGTGGGGGACAATCTGATGATGTTTGCAGTTGGCAGTGTGTTCTATTTTGAAGTGAAATTATTTGGTTTTAATTGGAAAAATATTTTTTTGAGGGAGAGCAATATTACAATATTTTTACTATGTGATGAGACACAATACCATCCCGAGAATAAAGTACAGGAGAGCTGGATTCCTCACTTTACCACTGATTTATTGTTCAGAATTAGACAAATCATGGTTTTAACTTTAAGTCTTCTCATTCTTAAACTGAATAAACTGAGATAGCTCAAAAAATAGACACAATTTAAAGAATACATTTTAGTATTTTTATTACCATGGGTTTTATAGAAAGACTTTTAATAAACAGGCAATTAAATTTGTGTCTATGGAAAATTCACTATTATTTTTACACGGAAAAAGGAGGTTCATATACGCAGATTGCAAGTTTGAGAAGTTACACCACCCTAAGATAGTGTAATGTTCTTGGAGATAACCATAAAAAGAAGGTGTAGTATTCCTGTGTTATGAATGAGAACAAACTTATATAATACATATAAACTCATATAATACATATAATATTGTGTGCTGATGACTCAGATTTAGCTCAAGCTATAAAACATTATAAATAATGAAGACCTTAAACGAATCAAGTACAGCAAAAAATGTAAATAATGCATGCATTAATACAGGTCAACAAGTTTCTGCAGTAGATATACATCCAAACATACACATTTGACTTGATGCAAATACTGGTTGTGTAAATCAAAGTCAAAACAAGTTTCTTGTTCTTTTTTAATCTACCTGAATTTAAAAGCTACTACCTGCATTCCTCCTAATTTTTACATTGGTCAGGTGTTTCTCTTGAGTTCACTCTTCAATGATACCTCCATACAACATGTTTATGAACATTTTAGCTACATATCCTCAGGCTAGCATATGTTTCAGAATCAGATAATAACATAATTATTAAGGCTAGAAAAGATCATCAAGTCCAACCCATGATCTGACATCACCACAATAAGCTAGACGACGGCACTAAATACCATGTCCAGTCTTCTTCTAAACACCTCCAGGGATGAAGATTCCACCACTGCCCTGGGCAGTCCATTCCAATGTCTAACCACCCTTTCCATTAGGAAGTACTTCCTAACACTCAACCTAAACCTCCCCTGGCACAGTTTCAGGCCATGCCATTTCATCCTATTACTAGTTGCCTTGGAGAAGAGCCCATCCCTCATGTCTACACCTTCCCTTCAGGTACTTACAGAGAGTAATAAGGTACCTAGAATTATAGACACATCAGGGATTGGAAGGGACCTCAGAAGATCATCTAGTCTAATCCCCCTGCCACAGCAGGATGCCCCGACCAGGTCCAGGTGGGTTTAAAATGTCTCCGGAAAAGGAGACTCCACAAACCCCTCAGGCAGTCCCCTCCCTGGGAAGAAGTTACAGAATCATGCAGGGTTGGAAGGGACCACAGGACCATCCAGTTCCAAAACCCCTACCTCTTGAGTCTCCTCCAGGCTTCCTCAGCCTCTCTTCATAAGACTTTCCTTCTAGCCCCTTCACCAGTCTCTGGACCCACTCCAGTACTTTAAGACCTTTCTTGAAGCAAGGGGCCCAGAACTGTGCACAGTATTTGAGGTAAAGCCTCACCAGTGCCAGTTCCAGGTGGCCACACTATTCCTGATACAAGACAGAATGCCATTGGCCTTTCATGTCACCTGGGCACACAGATGGCTCATATTCAGCTGCTTTTCAAACAATACTCTCAGGTCTTTCTCTGCCTGGCAGCTCTCCAGCCATTCACTCTCTGTTGCTCTGCTGGGGATTATTGTGGCCAAACTGTAGGACCCTGCACTTGTCCTTGTTCAACCTCGTGCTCTTGGCCTCTCACCCAATCTGTTCAGATCTTTATGCAGAATGTTGTTCCCCTCCAGCAGATCAACAAGACCCCCTAACTTGGTGTCATCCTCAAATTTACTAAGGGTATATTCAATCAATGATCCAGATCATCAATAAGGATGTTAAATAGAACTAGGCCATCACAAAAACCTGGAGGACACCAGTGGTCACTGGATACCAGCTTGAGGTGACACCACTCACAACAACTCTCTGTGCCTGGAGAGCAGCCTAGCTAGTTCTTTGCAAAATCTTTAAGCACCCTGGCATTAATGCCATCCAGAACCATAGACATGTTAATATCTAAATGGTATGGTAGGTCACTAACTGCTTCCTCCTGGATTATAGGAAGGATATTCTGATCCCCACCATTGTCTAGCATTTCAAGAGTCCAGTTGTCCTCAGGATGGCCAAATTTTTGCTAAAGACACAAGCAAAGAAGGTTAAGTACCTTAGTCTTTTTTTCTGTATTTAGTTACCATGTTCCCCTCTTCATCCAATAAGGAGTGGAGATTTTCCCTGGCCTTCCTTTTGTTATAATGTATTTATAAAAACACTTTTTATTATTCTTAGCAAATTTGGTCAGATTAAGTTCTAACTGAGCTTTCATAATCCTAATTCTCTTTCTACATGAACTTAAAATATACTTTAAAACTTCCTGATTCACCTGCCCCTCTTTCCCAAGTTGATTCTCTCTTTTGTTTCCTCCGAATTCTTGCAACCACATTGGTCATCTTTCCCACCAGCCCACTTTTCAGCACATGGGGACAGCCTGCTCCTGTGCCTTTGAGTCTTCCCTTTTCAACTATGTTAACCTTCTTAGACTTCTATATGTTTCAGGGCAGCTTCCCAAGTTACTGTGTCAGTCTCCTGAAAAGGCCAAAGTTTGCACTCCAGAAGTCTAAGGTCATAGATTTACTGACCCCTCTCATTATTTCTCTTAGAAGTGAAAACTAAATCATCTCATGATCACTGTGCTATGGACAACCTCCACACTTTACCACCCTGACAAGATCCTCGCTGTTCACAAGCAGTAGGTCCAAGAGGACACCTTCCCTGGTTGGTGCTCTCACAAATTGTGTCAGGAAATTGTCGCTCACACAGTCCAGGAATCTTTCAGACTGTTCTCTCTCTGCGCTATTGTATTTCCAGCAGACAATGGGAAAATGAATGTCTCCCATAAGCACAAGGGGCAGAAACTTTGAAATTTTCTTCAAATGTTTCTAAAATATTTCATCCACGTCTTTATCCTGGTTGGGTGGTCTGTAACAGATTCCCACCACAAAAACACTCTTGCTGGCCTTACTTCTGATTCTTACCCATAAGGCCTTAACCCTATCCTTACCCTTATTCATTTCTGTGTTTTCACATGTCTCTATAACATAGAGTGCCACTCCTCCTCCTTGTCTCCCTTGCCTATTCCTTAAAAGTTAATACCCATCAACTGCAGCACTCCAGTTGTGGGAGTCATCCCATCAGGTTTCTGTGATGGCCACTATATCATATATCTGCTGTTGTACAGCAGCCTCCAGCTCCCTGTTGTTCATACTGTGTGCACTTGTGTATAAACGTTTCAGGGAGGGAGCCAAGGAGACAGTTTTCATCATCAATGAGTGGTAGACCTTCTGGTTATCTGTCATGCCACACTGCCCCACAAGTGGTAGGCTAATATAGCTAGAGTTCTCACTAGCAAGATTGTTTATCTCCCCTTCCTCTTCATACCTACTTTAGACTCTGTCAGAGAGTCCCAATAACTTCTGCTCCAAAATCCTTTTCCCCCTCTTGGACAGGTGTATCCCACCTGCTACCTGCAGGCCAGGAATCTCATATAGATGCCTGTGTATTGAAAAACCCAAAGCCCTGCCTGTAACACCACTCTTGCAACCATGAGTTCACCTGAAGCGTTCTTCTGTTCATCTCCTTTTTTTGGGATTGCACTGATGGGATAGAGGAGAAAATATCTTGTATTCTTAATCCCTTGAGCAGCTCTCCCGGGGCTGTAAAACACCTTTTTATTGATTTTGTGCTTCTCTTGGTAATGACATCATTGCCCATCTGAAAACCCAAGAGGGGGTAATAATCAGAGGGCTTTGTTAGGGTGGGAATTTTGTCCCTCACATCCATAACCCATGCCACAGGGGTGCCTGCACAGCTGCATGATTGTTGAGGTACTGTCTGTACCCATACTTCTGTTGCTCATTTTTGCCCCAGTTCCAACCATTGCTAGTTAGAGGAAAAACAAAACAACACCCCATCCCCACCAGAAGTGGTAGTTATCTGGGAAGTTTAAAAGCTGCAGCTCCACTCATACCTGACCCACCAAACTCTTGAGATCACCTGACACAGGGAGTAGTGGGTGTCTGCTTACCATGCTGCCTGTAGCTAGAAAAAGCCAGAGAAATGCTCCTTTCTATAAGATCTCTCACCCTGAACTGCTGAACTGTTTCAGGGTTGTTGGTTCTGGAAGAAGATCAGCTGTGTCTGATACGTTGATTTTTAATGTCAAATGAACAGACCTGATCTTCAAACACAGCAGTTCTTCCATCATATTTTATACCACTGGTGAGGGTCCTACAGAGTTATGCTGATTTATTAGTTCTACTATAATTTCTGAGGAATTGCCATGATAGGAAATCTTGCAAATAGACATCTCAAATTCTGTTGAAGATTTTTTTACCATGAAAGACTTCAACTGTCCATTCTGAAAATTATGCATAAATCACCTTGGTCTTTGCCAGTTCCAAGTCAAAAACAGCTTGATTTAAGACCTTCATCATATGAAGATTTTGAGCACAATTTTTTTGATACTTCTATTTAAATACATAGTACAATTTGAATGCTAGGTTTCTTACATGACCTCTCATGTGCTTTTTATATTTTTCTGCCTATTGTGGAGTTTTTCTAAGGATCCCTCATGAGATTGAGCATCCTGAGTGTTTTTCTATGCTTGTCACTTTCCACTTACCCAGAATAACTTGCTTGGTTTTTCAATTAAGCTTTTTTTTTTAACAAAGACCTTTGAGTTTTAATGTGATTCTTAAAATTGATACAGGTTAACTGATTCAAGATTTAAAAGATAAAGAGAAATACTACAATTTTAGTTTTTTTCAACTCTTGTACATTTGTATTCTCAATGATATTCCAGCCAAGATTTCATTTCCTCTCTGTTTTGAACCCCTATTTCTTGAACAACTGGGAAAAAATGCTGGAAGGTTACAGTTAAGACCTCTGAACTGAGGTTCAGAATTCCAACGTGACTACTACCAGTTATTTTAGATCTGTCTAGTACAAGGATAACATAAGTATATACCAGCAATTATAACTCAGCAATTAAAACTGTACGCTTATATACAATTTGTACCACATGTAAAAAATATCACAGAATCAAAGAATGGTAGGTGCTGGAAGAACCTTCAAAGTTCCTTTAGTCCAAAGCACCTGCCACAACAGGTTGACCTAGAGTAGATCACATAGGAACATGTCCATGGGTGTTTTGAGTATATCCAGAGAAGGAGACTATAATCTCCCTGGATAGCCTAGCTTGTTCAGTACTCTGTTACCCTCATTATGGAAAGGCTTTTCCTTATTAAAATTGAATGTCATATATTCCAGTATATATATGTTCATTGCCCTTTGTGCTATCATTGGGTACAAAAGAGAAGAGTCTGGTTCCATCACCCTGACACTTGTCCTTTCAGTACTTACAGGTATTTGTGAGAACTCCCCTTGATCTTCTCCTATCTATGCTAAACAGACCCAGCTCTCCCAGCCTTTTCTCATAAGGCAGATGCTCTTCTGGCCACCTTAGTGGCTCTGCACTTTACTCTCTTCAGTAGTTCCCTGTCCCTCTTGAACACGGGATTCACCCAGAACAGGAGGCAGTCTTACAGATGTGGCCTACCCAGGGCAGAGGGAGAGGATAACCTCCCTTGAAGTACTGGACACAGTTTTCTTAAAAAGACCTCAAAAGACCATTTTGCTTTTTAGTGACAGGCGCACATTACTAGTTCATGGTCAGCCTGTGGTCCACCAATACCCCTGTTACCTTAAGCTGCTGTCAAGCAGGTGAGTCCCCAGTCTGTACTGATGCATGGGGTTGTTCTCACCACAATTCCTGTTCTTAGTTTTAGATGCTAGATACGTGGAGACATAACAGCTTTAATATGTTTTCAGGATATATTAAACTAGTGTCTTCTTTGGTTTATTTCAGATATAGATCAGTAGTATAAAATATCAGCACAACAATAAAGAATAATTTACCTCTCAAAGGTCTGAGTGTCTGTTGGTTAATTTCTTTTTTTCCACAAAACTCACAAACTAGCAAGAGTTCAAAGTGTGAGACAACCACAGGCTGTAGACATAATTTGATTATGTCAAATACAGTTCATACAGGCAGTTGAACTGTGAGCATTGGGAATGGCACTAGCTCACATTTTTCACAGTGAAAAATATTTTAACAAGAAGATCATTTGCAAGGAACAAATTTTTGAACAAATACACTGAAGTCTGTAAGGATCCTTGCATGAGAATTAAATTCACTAGAACACAGTACACATGCTAATTTCTTTATAACAGTATTCTTAATTCTCAGACCATTAGATTCAGAAGGATCTAAAGACACTAAAATTAAGTTTATAGAGCTTTTCTACTTTGGAAAACATCAAATGACTACAGCAATCAGGTATTCACTTTTTGTTTAACCTATAAAACATTTCTCTGCAGAAACAGAATAGAAATAGCCTAGTGCACTATCACATGAAAATCCAGACAATCTTACTGGTTTTTCCATTTTATTATTTTCAAATATAAGAATAGGCTTCCTCCTCCAAATTTATCCCACTAAAGCTTTGGATTATACTATGTTTACTCATAAGGAATTGAGTGTAGCGCTATTTTCAGTAATGATTGGGCAATCTCAAGCATAAATACAAATCTGGAGTAGATGGCTTGTTCAACCTTTTAAACAAAGATATGATGAGTGCTGCTTTATGAAAAACACAACACGAGCAAGCAATGTGCTAGTGCAATGTGCTAACCTGAAAGACCAATACCCTGCACTACATCAAAAGAAGCATGACCATTAGGTTGATGGAGATGATTCTACTCTCATGAGACACCACCGTAGTATTGCATACAACTCTGGAATGCCCAGCATATGAAGGTCATGGACTTGTTGGAGCAGGTTCAGAAGAGGGTCACAAATACGATTAGAGAACTGGAACACCTCTCCTTCTCAGCCTGGAAAAGAGAAGCTATGGGGTCACTTTCTTGTAGCCATTCAGTGTCTGAAAAGGGGTCTATAAGAAAGATGAAGGGCAGAGTGTATTTTTACAGGGATTTGTAGTGATTTGTAGTGATTTAAACTGAAATACAATAGATTTAGGTTAAAAATTAGAAAGAAGTTCCTCGCTGTGAGAGTGGTGAGGCACGAAACATGTTTTCCAAAGAGACTGATGATGGATGCCCCATCTCTGGAAGTGTTTAAGGCCAGGTTATATGGGGCTTTGAGCAATGTGGTCTAATGAGACAAGTTCAGCTTTCAGACTGATGACATGCTTCTACATTATCAGAACAATGTTTATTACTGATGGTCAGTTGCTATTCTGTGTGAATTTTTTTTTAAAAAGTAAGTTAACTGTCCAGAAAATTCTTCTGTATTGCAGTCACACATAGTAAATTACATCAGTGATGAAAGTACTGAAGTAGATGTTTCTAAACAGACAATGTCAACGTTGCAAGCTGCACATTTGCCAATTAAACAGCTTCTCTCCTTTGTAAATTCTCAGTTATCTTCATAAGAATTGTGAAGTGACTCAGCTAGCTCCCCTAATGAATTCTTCAAGTGATCACTCTCAAATGGCATTTCTTACAATTTTCTGGTTGTAGTAATTGATAGAATACTACTGGAGACAGTAATACCTTACAGGCAAAACACAATGAAAGCATTATTTTGACTTTTCCATCAACACTAATATTAACACCTTTCACAGGATCACAGACTTATTGAGGCTGGAAAAGACCTCTGAGATCAAGTCCAACCTATTATCTGACATCACCATAATAAGGTAGACCATGGCACTAAATGTCATGTCCTATCTTTTTTTAAACACCTCCAAGGATGTAGACTTCACCACCTCCCTGAGCAGATCATTTCAATGTCTAATCACCCTTTCTGTGAGCAAACCAGCCAGGATATTATTGGTCTTTCATGCCACATGGACGCACTGGTGGCTTATATTCAACCGGTTGTCAACCAGTACTCTCAGATCCTTCTCTGCTTGGCTGATCTCCATCCAATTATCCCACAGTCTGTAGTTCTGCTCTGGGCTATTGTGGTCAAAATGTAGAACCCTGCGCTTGGCCTTGTTCAACCTCATGCTCTTGGCCTCTGCCCGATGACCCAGCATGTCCGGATCTCTGCAGCATCTTCTTCCCCTCCAGCAGTTCAACACCCCCCCACAACTGTGTGTCCATCCACAAATTTACTAAGGGTAGATTCAATCAATGTTCCCGGTCATCAATAAAGATGTTGAATAGAACTGGGTCAGCACTGAAACTTGGGTGATGCCACTGGTCACTGGATACCAACCGAAGGTGGAACCCCCATTCACAACCACTCCCTGTGCTCAATCATCCAGCCAGTTCTTAACCCAGAGCAGTATGTATTCATTCAAGATATGGGCTGCCAGATTTTCTGGGAGGATGCTGTGGGAGACTGTGTTGAAGGCTTTGCTGAAGTCTAGGTAGACCACATCCACAACCTTTCCCTCATCCAGTTGGCGGCTCAGCCAGTTGTAGAATGAGATCATATTGGTTAGGCAAAACCTTCCTTTCCTAAACCAATGCTGGCTGGGCCTGATCTCCTGGTTGCCTTGTACCTGCCTCTCAATGGCATTCAGGATGATCTGCTCCATAACCCTGCCAGACCCCAAGGTCAGGCTGACAGGTCCACAGTTCCCTGGATCCTGCTTCCAGTTCTTGTGGATGGGCACCACACTGGCCAACACCCAATCATTAGGGTCTTCCCCAGTTAGTCCACGACTGCTGATAAATGATGGAGAGCAGCTTAGCTAGCTTTTTGCAACTCTTTAAGCACCCTGGAATTAATGCCATCCAGACCCATAGACATGTTAATATCTAAATGGTATGGTAGGTCACTAACTGCTTCCTTACTAAATATTGATATAAAAGTTCTTTAATAAGGAATTATTTATTACATTATTAAAGTCTGGAAAATTTTATAATATTCGAATATCCAATAAAATGTTAGGGATTACCTTGGTAAACAGAGATTATAACCTATTTAAAATAAAACCGTAAAAAGTTTTGTATTTTTTTATCATGAATTATCTTATGGCATTAGTAAGAAAATCAAGAAAAAAACCAGAAAAGGATATGATCCTGTGTGTTTGCATGTATCAGGAACAGGGCCAACATCACTATCCAGTGAAAAGTTATATTCTACATTTAAAATATTCATTACTTTTTAAAATAATAATTTAATATTAGCTATAATGATTCAAATAATACTGTAACAGAACTCTCTTGCTTGAGGTATATTTGTAGATCTTACATCTGACCATAAGACTTTTAATTTAAATACTGTATATTACAGAACACTACAATGAGTTGTTAGCTTTTCATTAAAAGTTGCAGACTATTCAAAACCAAGTGATGACTCTCAGCTTTATATCATTTACAGAATTTACTAATTGACCACTTTATACAGTTGGTATATAGTATCAAGTTTATACTTGATAACCATTTTACGTATTATCTTTTTTTTAGGCCAAAAGGAATAAATATTATACTTTCGGCAAGAGCTAAGGATGTAATTCTACATAAAATTATGCAAAACTTCATCTGCTCTGTCAATCCTGACTGTAAATGCTCATATTATAGAATCATAGAATGGCTTACACTGGAGGGAACCTCAGAGGTCATCTCCTTCTAGGCAGGGACATCTGACATTACACTAGGTTGCCCAAAACCCCATCAAACCCAAATTTGAACACTTCCTGACTGTTATGTTTGGAACTCCTTGTTTGTCAGTACAGACCTTCTGGGGCTTTTGCCTGACTCTCTTTTTTGCAGGGTTATGGGGCTCCTGAATTTAGACAAGGTGATCTTTGAATATTGACACTAGTTGTTGGGCTCCTAGTCTCTTCAGGGGTCTATCTCATTGCACTTTACTGAGTAGGTCCCTGAAGAGGCCAAAGTCTCTTCTGAAGTCTGGGCTAGCATACTTGCTGGATGCCCTGCTTGCTGCCCTAAGGATCTTGCACTCCACTATCTCATGAACACTGTAGCCAAGGTCTTGGCATCATCCCCTCCTTACTAGTGGGGATGGGTCCAGGGTGGCTTCTGTCCTTGCAGGTGACTCTGCCACTTGGAGGAGGAAGTGACAATGCACTCCAGCAATTGCCTGGATTAATTAACACACAGTGATATTTTTATTCCAAAGTATGTTGGGCTGGTGGCAGTCCTTCAGCAGTGAACATGAAACCACTCCTATCTGTCTATAACACAACTCATCTTCTTGGGCTTCCTGGTCAGGTGGCCTGTAGCACATCCTCACCATAATGTCAATTTTATTATTCTTTTTAATCGCACCTATAAGTTCTCAGTTACTTCCTCACCCACTCCCAAGTGCACTACAGCTGGTCATTGACATTGAGGACAACATCCCCTCATTGTCTCCCTTGTCTGTCCTTCCTAAAGCTTTTATATACCTTCATTTCAATGCTCCAGTCATAGGAGCCATCCCGCCATGTCTTCATGATGAGGTCATAGCCCTGGATGCTTTTTTTGTTTGTTGCTTAGGCTGTGTGCACTGCAAAGAGGCATTTGATTTGGGCTCCTCCTCAAGTGTTTGGAATTTCCTTTTTATATTTCTCCTACCCTATCCTGTCTATTTCTAGGACTGTAGAAGCTTGTTTCTCTTCTCCCTAGCTCTTACCTGCAAAGATGCCCAGTGTCCCCTATTTTCCACATGAGCTGCTAATGAAGCTCCAGTCTTAGACTTACAGTCTCACTCCCAGCCATGACATGTAACTCCACATGGCCATTTCTATTTTGCCCAGCTGCATTGCCATAAATTAAAAAACCTTTATATTTATAATTATTAGTCCTTTCAAGTGTTGTGTTCATGGACACATTTTTTGCTCTCCTTCCATATTTATGAGGTCATAAAATATGTAACTTACTCAAAAGCATGAATGCTTGTTCTAGGAGTATTTCCAAGGAAGTAGACGTCAGAAATGCAGCCAATCTTACAAGTGGATTTTGTTTAGGATTTGAGAGAGAGCTTTCATTTTCTAATCTGATGATTGAAACTGTACTTTTTAGCTCAAAAACTCAAGTTAAATTTTACACACTTCCAAAAATCATGAAACAATTTTGGTGACAGGCTGAGATACCTCTGTTGTTAGTATTGGCTTTTATATACTATACATATGATTCTATGATATATCTATGCTACTATAATAATAGTAAATAGTTAATGTGGCTGTCTTTTTGCCAGTTAAAAAAAAAAACAACCTTTGTTTCTTCTGTAGTGTCTTAATAGAAGGACAATATAATCACTCTCTTCATCATCATTATACAACCTTGCAAAGTACGTGTATCTTTAAAATTCAATGGCAATCCTGTATTAGAAAGCAATAGAACTTATTTTCTCCACTATGTCACTGCCAGAAACTGAACCCAGGCTCCTGGCAAAACCAATGCAAATGGTCTTTTATATATGAGATCTGAAAGAAAATGAAAGGAAAGGAACATCTTTTAGAAAGTGATTTGGGAAGTGTTGTTTTGGTTTTCTGTCTGTCTTACAATACTATAACAAGACAAAATCCACTGTCAGCTTAGCAGTAATGATAAAACAAATCTAGTCAAATATTAATGTTTAATGTGCAACTCTTATTCAAAGTTTATCTTTCAATAATTTTGACAGAAATTAGGAACTCTGTAACACTAAGTTTAGGGCTTCTTTGGGTCACGAAAATTTCCTGCATACATGCACTGGAATGCAATTGTATTTTGATTTGAGGAGACACATCTTATTAAAAATGATAAATATTCCACTTCTCAGTAGACTTGTCATTTCGGAGCTCTCTCTTTGAGTTCTATATGATGATTATGCTGATTCAAAATTTCTTTCAGCAAGGGAAGTGACTAAGTATTTTGGGTTTTGAGCTACCAGCCTTTCTGTTTGAACTTAAATCCATTGGCAAGACAACTGTAGGAAAATCAGATTATCTTTTTGTTTTTAAGAAAACAACATTAGTGGTATGTGTTTCAATCACATCCATTTTTTTTTTTGGGCCTTTAGCAAAGTGTCAAACCCGCAAAGGAAATAATTGGTATAATAGCCTTCCTCATGCTGCATAACAGCAGACATGTACAACTCAGATGCTCCATAATTCCTTTTCAGCCTTTCCAACTGTGAAAATCAGCTTTCCTTCGTCATTGGCCTGGAGGTCTCTCAGCAGCAGAGCACACCTTACAAATCAGAAAGTTAAGGAAATGGCCAAGTTTATACTATTAACCAACTGGCCCAAAAGGTTGAAATTACATTTTTTAAAGTGAGTGTCGTCTTCTCCAGATTCTCCAGAAGTTTTTATTGTTTTTCAAGCTTCATACTGCACAACCTAGCACATATTTGTATTAGATTGTAAAAAACACTCTCACCTCATAATAGACTTCTGGTTTCCTATTAGTCCATCATCAAGTACTCAAAATAGTACAGTTCCCTGGCTAATCCAGTCTCTGAGTCCAGGACAGACACTGAAATAATGACCAGGATCACAACATTGAAGTAAGGGGTTATAAAATTAAATGAAACAATTATTTGGGTAAATCACTTTCTAAAAGTTACTTGGGCAGATTAGAAGCATTTTACTATGTACTTTTCAGGTATGTTGTGCTGACTGAAAATGTCTGCCTATTAAAAAGCAGAGATAGATATGCAACACATTATCTACTTTTTTCCATATGCAGGATATATATGCTTTACATAATATACATAATGTTTAATAGCTGCTGTGTAATTATTTCTGGCGACAAACATTTCAAAAAGACTGGGAGGAATGGTTTGTGTTATACTTGTTATATTTTAATAACATTTATTTTTTTAGAGATAAATAATGTTAGAAGATGATGAGATAAAAACACTTTCATTAATGGGTCAATAGTTCACATCTCCATTAGGCCATATATAACTGAAATTTAACATCTGATTACTGTCGCTAAGAGGCATGAAATGTATTAGTTACCAGTCAACTAAATGAAAAGGTTTCAAAATTAAAAAAATTAAAAATTTTAAAATTACAATGACTTGGTGATCTGGGTGTTATTAGGCTAACCAAAGTTTTACCATCTTCCAAGATTTTTCCACAGGTCTTCCACTTGAAAACAGCTGACAGATAATCTGTTTTTCAGCTTGCTTTAATATTACAGAAGTATCCTTTCATGCCTAAGAGGTAACAATAGGCTCATTTTCAGAAATTTTTAACAAATACAGGAATTAAATATTTTTGGAAAGAAACATTTATTTACTTGTGCAATATGTGTTACTGAATGAGAAAAAACCCACAGTACATAGCTAGATTCTGAGATCTGTGGTACCATAAATGCTCTCTAGAAAATAGAACTGTACTACAAATAATAATAATTTTTTTTCCTTTGAAATGTAAGCTACTGTGGCTTTATAGAACAGTAGGTTGCAGTATCGTTGGCCTTTTTCCAAAAGGTTTCATTATTACTACAGATATTTAGAGGATGACTAAGGTTTTCATTGATTTCACTTGTCAGTGAGCTACATATGGTAACACATATGAGTAGACAATCTGGCACAAAAATACACTTATATTGCTAAAATAATATTTGATTCTTAAACTGTTTATACTTAATAACTTAGGGTGAATTATATTGAAGTCATTACAGCTTTTGAAGTACGTTTAAAGACGTCATATTCTCTCTCTATTCTGGAATACTATGTCCAGTTCTGGCCTCCCCAGGTTTAAGAGAGACAGGGAACTACTGGTCGAAGTCCAAAAGAGGACAACAAAGATGGCTGGATGTTGGGAGTATTTGCCTTAAGAGGAAAGGTTGAATGACCTAGGACTATTTATTTTAGAGATTGAGAGAACACCTCATACGTGTCTATAAAGAGTGGGTGCAATAAGGCTGTAGCCAGACTCTTTTCATAGTGCTCACTGTCAGGACAAGGGTCAAGGGTCAGACACAAACTGTAACATAGGAACTTTCATTTAGATACAAGGAAAAATTTTTTTACTGTGAGTGTGAGAGACTATCCATTAACATTGTGGAGTCACCATCGGATAGAGCCTGGCCCCATCCTCTCAACAGTCACACTTTAGATATTTATAAACATTGATAAGATCCCCTCTCCTCTCAGTCTCCTACCTCACTAGAGGAGAGTAGAAGGGATGGAGAACATTCCTTGACCTGGTGACCAGACTCTTTATGCATCTCAGGATGTCACTGTACTTGTCCACAGGGACACATTGCTGCCTCATGATATATCTCTTGTCCATGAGGACTCCCAAGTCCATATCCACAGACCTGGTCTTCAGCAAGTGAATCCCTAACCTATACTTGTGTATGGGGTTATTTCCTTCCAGGTACAGAACCCCCCTACACATACCTTTGTTGAACTTCATTATGTTCTTCTCTGCCCAACTCTCAAAACTACCAGGGTCACACATATTTTTGGTGCATCAGCCACTTCTCCCAGTGTTGTATCACTATCAAACTTACTGAGAGTACAAACTTACTAAGAACCCTTTTTCCAGGACATTCATGAATATATTGAATGTGAATGAATGCAGTATGGACCACTAAGGAACATTGTTAATTATAAGGTCTCTAGTTTCACTCTGTACAGCTCATCCCAATACTCTGTGCTCTATCATTCCACCAGTTCTCAATCTACCTCACAGTCCCAACCCAAACTTCCTAAGTCACCTATGAGGATGTTATGAAGGACAATGCCAAAAACCTTGCTTAAATTAAGATAGAAAACATCCACCTCATTTATCCAGTTAATCATACCATCATAGAAGACTATCATGATTTCCCCATGCTAAACACTCTTAATAACCTTGATTTCCACCATATCCTTAGAGATGGCATCCAGAATGTACTATTGTGTCACCTTTCCATTATAAGCTTGACTGCCTGTACTTTCTTGAGTCCTTCTTTTTCCTTCTGAAGAACGACAGGACATTTGCTTGCTTCCACCCCTCTGGCACTTCTGATCTTCATGGTCTTTCAAAAATGATGGAGAGAAGCTTAACAATGATTTTGCAAGTGCCTCTAGCACTCATGTCCTCAGTTTATTGGGGGTCCATGGATTTGAAGGTGCCTACCTTGGCTAAATTGTCTCTAACCTTATTCTTCTCAACCAAGAAAAGTTTTTTTTTTCCACACCTTCTCTTTTACCTCCATGGACTCTGTTCTTTCACAAAGGTTGGTCTTAGCCATGAACACATTCTCTGTATCCTCTGTTACCAGGGCACCTGCCTCATTCAGCAAATGAGGTTACATTTTCTCTAGTTTTTATCTTCAATGAAGTATGTACTTGAAGAAGCTCTACATGTTTTCATGGCAAGATTTAATCTGAAATGTACCTTAGCCTTCCTCATTACATTCCTGCGTACTCTGACAAAGTTACTATATTCTTCCTATGATGCCAATCCATTTTTTCACCTTTATAAGCTTCCTAATTCAAATGGATTTGTTTGGGTTTTTTTAGCTTTTCCAGAAGTGCAGACTCATCCTTTCCTTCTATATTCTAAACTCATATTTTTAATTTTTCTAGGTGTACACTTTTTTTCTTTTTGGTTATTCTGCCTTCCCTTCCTCTACTTCACATACGGGTCCATAAATTAATTCTTTTGTTTTGTTATGAGTAGTTCTAGTCATTCATTTTTCAGGGTGTAAGCTGTTGATTGAGTTCTCAATAGGTACATTTGTCTTGTTTATGTCTAAGTTTTAGATAGTAAAGACAATTAGGAATGAGGAAAATCTAGTTATACATTTTAGTTCATGTATTTTAGCTGATGTAAACCATACTCCTAAGTGGTGTTTTCAGTCACCAGGATGTCCATGGGAGTCAAAGAACTGTCCCAGACATGAGAAATTCCTCAGAAATCACTTGCTGAAGGCTGGTAATATAGTTTGCCAATTACAAAGAATATTATTCAAGCTCCAGGATATATTTAATAAAATATATGAGACCCTGATAACAACATTAGATGACTTCTGATATTAATAACGACAGAAGGTATCAAAACACAGTCTTTTAATTTAATTTAATAGATCTATATTTTCATACTCTTTTTCCATTACTTCAGAGGTTTCATTTCAATGATGATTAGAGTTAGACACTAAGCAATAATATTTCGTACTTCTTCTGAGGAAAAAAAATCTCTTCAGAAAAGTCAATCCAGAAGGAAAGGTAAAAGATCATACACACATACCAGAACTTAGCTGAAATAAATATCATCAGGATATTAATTTTAGAGAGATACTTCAGAGATAACATCTCCTATTTGCTGAGATTGTCAAATTATATTGATAATTATAATTCTGTCACTTTTTCTGCCACAATGTATTTGGCAGAGACTGAATAAAAAAAAGCACATCAGTTGCTTACACAGACTTTAATGTAATCTTTCTCCTCAGACTTTAAAATCGAAGCATGTAAGACAATAATCAGTTTAGAGAATACTATGCAATAGAAGTCTTCATAGACAAGATGGGCGTAGATCTGCTGTCCCTCCAACTACCTGAAAGGAGACTATAGAGAAGTGGGTGTCAGTCTCTTCTCCCATGTCACTAGCAACAGGACAAGAGGAAATGGCCTTAAGCTGGGCCAGAGGAGGTTTAGATTGGGTATTAGGAAAAATATTTTCACTGAAATATTGGTCAAGAACTGGAACAGGCTGTCCAGGGAAGCAGTGGAATCATCATCCCTGGAAATGCTCAAAAAATGTGTAGATCTGTCAGTTGGTAAGACAGTTTAGTGGACATGGTAGATTGGGTTGATGGTTGAGTTTAAAGGTCTCTTCCAACCATAATGATTCTATATTTCTATTATTTACTTTCTTGCTCTGCCACAATCTTATTATATAACATTGAACAAGTCCTTAGCTATCTACACACAACCTTCCACATGAAACACAGATGGTACTGCCTATGTTATAGACATATTGTATTTATGATTGTCATAGAAATAAATAGAAATATTATATTTATAATATTTATATGTAATAGAAATACTGTATTTATGATTGTCATCTATCTGGTATTCTTCATTATTTCTGCTCCAAGTGTTAAGTTCTCACAAGAATGGTAAATCTAAACAATAACTTTTTAGTTCATTCCATTAAAGTTACTACTAGTGTGTCAAAGTAAGGTCTGTAGACCAATATCAATTTCTAGATATATTTTTTTCCATTTTATAGGAAATTATTTAGGCAGTATGAATTTCTGTGAGGAAAACTTACCATTTAAGTGTAAGAATTTACTAAACTCTGTAATTATTTTCTTTGTAAGTTTATTGGTTTGTTGGCTTAAACAAGGTAGGTTCATTAGATATTTGCGTATGCTCTATCTGGTACAATTAATCAGGAACTCATTGGTAATTTAAAACCAGCATCCCTTTATTTAGTTACTTATTTATTTGTTTATTTATGTATCCAAAAGCACTAATTGGGAAACAAATACTGTAATACAATTACCTGTTTGGTTCTAAAGGAGTTAATGACCTGGGTGCTAATTTTGCTTTTCCAGCTTCAAGTAAAATAAATCAAGAAGCAATCTGAAATGGCACTGTACTTACATCATTCCTGTGTTCTCCCGGAACCTAGAGACTAATCTTCAGAGGAACAGCTGAGGAAACTAGGTTTTAGAAAATGTGGCTGAGGGGTGATTATATCATCCTCTACAACTACCTGAAAGATGGTTATGGCAATGTGGGGATCTGTCTGTTCACACAAATGACAAATGATAGGACAAGAAAAAAACAACCCCAAGTTGCAGCCAGGAAGATTTAGGTGGATATTAAATTTCTTTGCTGAAAGTTTTGTCAAGCACTGCCCAGGGAAGTGGGTGATTCACCATCCCTGAAGGTATTTAGAAGACATAGTAGATGTAGTGCTGAAGAATATGATTTAGGGGTCACCTGGTCTTGCTGAATTAATGGTTGGACTTGGGGATGACCTTAAAGTCCTCTTCCAACCCAAAAAATTCCATGATTCTGTGATCAATAAAAAAGTCAAATTCATGCTATACTAAATTTTCTTTTAATATGGTGTGGCTTCCTCACCAGTACTGAATGTAGGTATCTATATAAATAGAATACTTGAATCTTATAAAACACCTAAGGACTTAATTTTGAATTCAAAATATTCCCTTAAATTATTAGAAAGCAGTAATTAGGAAAGACATAACACATGTGCAAATAAGAATTCAAACTAGTTAAAACCAGGAAAAACACAGTTTAATTATAGGATAATTAGACATGTTAATATAAAAATAAGCAGAAGTTATTATAATGTAATACTTGCAATTATACTTACAGCATAAATCCTCAGAGCTAGGGAAAATATAGACCTGATTTTATTTAGTAACATGTATAAAGTGATGTTAACCTGCTAAAAATAGATTAAGAAAAAAACAAAAAGTAGGGTCTAGGATTCTCAGTGGAAAATCTATTTACAAAAGAAATTTAATGTGTTGCATAGAAAATTCTATTTAAAAATTTGATGGACTTGGACTCTAAACTAATGTTTCATTTCATTCCTTTCATATATTTTTCAAGCAATTTACTCTCCTCATTAGAAAAAAAATCAATCAACAATGAAAAATAGATTAAATTGTTTCAATTCAAAAAAGAAAAATCTACTTGTGAGCATTCTATATGTCAGTAAATTACACAACTTTCAGAACAGAACTGAGATGAAAGTAGCGGGTAATTAAGTCTAAACTTGAATAGCTTAAAGTCCACAGAAAACTTGGTAATACACTGCATTCTGTCAACTATACTCTCAATTTTGCTGCAGCCATCCATTTTTTCAGTCAACTTAATATTCTATGCTATACTGAAAAATTTTAAAAAATACAAAACCAAAAACTTGACAGAAAAGATTTTGCAATACTTTCCCTCTATATATTTTTCTAAACGTTTTCTGTTTACTTGTCTCATGGAAGCAATTACTGAAACGTCCTATTCATGTCATCCATTTATTTTCAATAGACTGGCCAGTCTTTAGTGCAATTACTGACCACCATTTTTCTGTTTCCGTCCATCCATTACCTATATACACACACACACTCACCCTACCTTTGCTTTCTTTTCCCTAATGACTATTCTTTATGCACTACCTCAGTGCTGCTCCTCACTTTGTTACCCTTTTTGATCTACCTTCTCACCTGACTGGAGTACCATCATGGATGGCTTTCGTTTTATTTTTAAGAAAGGCAGAGCAGTAGGGAAGCATCGTAGAGTTGCTCTTTCTACGACAGAGCAACTGGAATGTACTGAGCAACTCCTGGAGGCAGATGAAGAAAAGAGTGAAAGCTTGTGGGTAAGCAATAAGGGTTAGATTGACATGTGAGACACTTGTGGGCATTTAGCATAAGCCACATGATCATGATGGGTACACTGATGATGCTTTCTACAGGCAGTTGTATGTAGCCTCACAATCACAGGCCTTGGTCCTCATGGGGTACTTCAGTCACTCTTGTATCTGCTGGGGAAGTTACACAGCAAGGGATGTATAGTCCAGGAGGTTACTCCAGTACTGATGGTGACTTTCTATACATGTGGAAGAGCTGTCAAAGAGAGATGGAGCAGCCTGGGCTGTTGTGACGATAAGACAGAATTCAGTATCAGACATAGTTAGAACAAAATAACAAGAGGGAATGCAACTTTCGATTTCAGGAGAGCAAACATTGACATCTTCAAGAAACTGCTTGAAGAAATACCATGGCCTAGCGCTCTGGGGAGTAGGTGGGGCTCAAAAGAGCTGGTTGATATTCAGGCATCACTTCTTTCAAGCTACTATCATTACATCCCTAATAATAATAACTTGGATAGTGAAACAGCAAGAATGAGGACCTACTAACTACAGATTGGTCTCCCCGGTGTCCCTACTTCTCCAGGGTGAACAGCCCCTGTCTCTCCCCAGAACTCTCTCAGCCTGTCCCCCTAGGAAAGGTGCTCCAGCCCTCCAATCATCCTAATGGCCCTCCTCTGGACATCTGCCAACACTTCAATATTTTTCCTGTGTTGGGAGCTTTAGAACTGGATGCAGTACTGCAGATCAGGTCTCACAAGAGCACAATAGAGGGGGAGGATCATCTCCCTAGACCTGCTGGTCGTGCTTCTCTTGATGCAACCTAGTAGGATGAGGTTGGCTTTCTGGGCCACAAGTGAACATTATGGGCTCAGGTTGAGTTTGTCATTGGCCACCACCCCCAAGTCCTTCTCCTCAAGGCTTCTCTCAATCTGTTCACCACCCAGCCTTTATTTGCACTTGGGATTGCCTCGACCCAGGTGCAGGATCTTGTATTTGGCCTTGTTGTATCTCATGAGGTTGGCACTGGCCCACCTCTCAAGCCTGTCCAGGTCCCTCTGGACAACATCTGTTCCCTGTAGCATGTCCACCACACCGCTTGGTGCTAAACTTGGTGATCCTGGAGGTCCTTTCCAGTAATGATGTTTCTATGATTCTACAATTCAGATATTTATAGGATTGGATCAGGCCTCATCTCATTCTTCTCAAGACTAAAAAGTCCCAGTTCTCTCAGCCTTTCCTCTTAAGACAGATATTCTTGACCCCAAATCATCTTTGTTGTCCTCTTCTGGAGTTCCTCCAGTATTTCCTTATCTCTCTTGAACTTGGGGATCCCAGAACTGTACACACTACTCCAGATGCAACTTGATCAGGGCAGAATAGAGGGCTAGGATGACCTCTCTAGAGCTACTTGCCACACTCAATGAACCCCAGAATACCATTTGCCTTCTTGGCAACAAAGGTACACTGTCAGGTCATGGGTAGATTACTGTCTGCGAAGACTCCAAGATCTTTCTCTTCAGGGTTACTCTGCAACAGGTGTAGTCCTAACCTATAGTGATGCATAGCTGTGGAACCCTACACCTACTCCTGTTGAAGCTTTTTGAGTTTCCCTTTGCCCAACTTTCCAGCCTGTCCAGGTCACACTGGATGGCAGCACAAGCATCTAGTGTGTCAGTCACTCCTCTCAGCTTTGTATCATTAGCAAACTTGTTGAGGATACACTGTCCCCTCATCCAGGTCATTGATGAATATGTGGAACAAGACTGGTCCCAGTACTGACTCCTGGGGTACACTGCTCGTCATAGGTGTCCAGCTCAATCTTGCACCATTGATAACAACTCTCTGAGCTCAATCACACAATCTACTCTTGACTGCTAACAAAAACTTTCTTGTCTTCCAGAGTCTCATTCTCTGGAGATACTCAAAACTCTCCTGGACATGTTTATATGCATTCCTGTTCTCTGGATAATCAGAACCAGGCAGAGGGTATGATAGTAGTTTGTTACCATTCACAACTCTTTAGCAACAAGAGTTGTAGGGTCTCTTAATATTATTCTCTTCCCAAATAGCTGTACCACTCCCTATCAAATAATGAGAAATAAAATGTTACAATGCGTGTACAAGAATAAAAGCTCTGAATTTGTAACTCACAGAAGCCTATGGTTCTTTTTTCATTCCTACTTCCTTAACTAAGTTTCTTCAGCAGAAAACTGTCTCTGCTACACCTACTGATATTATGTATTTTTAAAATAACACATATAACACCTTGGGATATAAAGAATGACATAACTTGATTTTACCATATTAGAATTTGCTGGACAACCACAGTGATTACATGAATGATAGCACACAGTTGTAAAGCTATGCATCAGCTATGTGCTTTTCTGTTTAAAAAATATTCTGAATAAGCACCACATAGAAATGTGACCACAATTTTATAAGCCAAAGCAGATCTGAAATTTTCAAAATTATCTAAAATTAGAAACACTATTCCATTCAGTGAAATCTAAAAGTTTACATTCCTTGGTCTCTTCTGTATACATATAACCTAAGTTTAAGTATTGGAGACATATCTCTGTTTTGGCAAGATTTACATTTCTAAGTTCTAGTTTTGTAGCAATACTACATTAGAGCTACTCCATATAAACTTAAATGTTAATCAATTTCATTAATCCATTAACTTTTTTACTGAAAACAAATGCTGAAATTCTTCCCCTCTATCAAATAGGATTTGAATACAGGAACTGATAGAAATCTAGTATGTTTACAAGAGTGGCATAATACCCAAATCCAACTGTATTAATTTTTGTCCATCAACATAAATTTGACTTTGTACCTGACAAAGTCTGATAAAAACATTAATTATTCCCAACTTCCAATGTAAATCTAGCTGCTGATAAATGCAGTTAGATATATTTCACTTTCTAATGGATATTTTTATTCTGGTTTAAAAAATATTTACTTAAACAAATAGTTATTTCTATCTCTATTGTGGGAACTTAAAGTATAATAACAAAAATGAAAATTAGTCTCTTACATCATATGTGTAGAGACATCAGGAAATCTGCAAACTCAAGAGTTGCTGACAAACAAAGGACTTAATGGCCAGTTAAAGACCTTACAGTCTGGTTTAAGCCCTATTCCTGGTGGAGGCCAGGTTGTCAGTTCTTGTGCAAAGGCTAATGATAAGGTTTGGCCCAAACCTCTGTCTTTATAAGAGGCCTGTGAGGCTGGAAAATGCAGATTTCCAGGAAAAATATCACAAAAGGTCCTGGTTTCACTTTCAGTAACTGCTGACTGGTATTTTGACAAAAGTTCCACCCACACTAAGGCTTTTAGTCTTTAACAACTAACAAAGTATAAATACTCCTTGTAATAAGTAAAAAAGTATCAATATTAGCTCTAAAACCCAGCTAATCTTTGGGGGGGTGGGGGGTGGGGGGGTGGTAGTGGTGGTGAATCTGAGAACATGGAGACACGCCAGGGAAGTTTGTGTTCTGCTTGCACTCTCCACTGTCCAGATGGGAGACATTTTGGTAATAATGACAAACTCAGTTGCATTTAGTGTTAACACCTGAAATTAAGCTTTAATTTGTGATTTAATTTTTGTTTGTAGAAATTACAACTCTATTACAGTTTATGAATTTATCATGGCAATCTAAAAGAATCTGTATATGTCGCATGTAAATAAACCACCGTATCCAAGGACCTTGAATTGCTTCTTTTAGCAACTGGACTTAGAGCTAACAGGCTGTTTGTGCATCTGGTATCAGGATAATAATTGCTAAAATGCAAAAGGTGAATGGTGTAATCATTTGGCTATTAACTTAAACAGAATACATAACATATACATAGATTTTTATGTATAATTTGCTGTTCCAATTGAAAAGTATGTAAAGACTGTTATTACTGCCCTTATTAGCTGCAATAATATTAATACTGTAATTATCAAGCTAAAAAATTTTGATATTAGGGCAACAGCAAATCAGATTAGTAACTTAATTTTAAGATTTTACATCATCTTTATGATATTTTTCCAGGTATAGATTCTTATTTCAGTTGCTTCTACTCACACAGAAACAACAATATAGTGTTTATTAAACAATGAATAAATTTATTGCTATGGAAAAGTTTGTTAAACCAGAAATTAAGAAATACATTGTCAGAGAAATAATGTTTTGCAGACACATTTGCTATATAGAGCAATATCCAGAACATATGTTA
Organism: Upupa epops; assembly: GCA_013397515.1. Taxonomy (NCBI): domain Eukaryota; kingdom Metazoa; phylum Chordata; class Aves; order Bucerotiformes; family Upupidae; genus Upupa; species Upupa epops. The sequence goes on along the minus strand of VZRI01001605.1, from coordinate 28,488 downwards.
GAAGAACTAAAATGTGAATAAAAATTAGATTTAATATTTCTTAAGTCTGAGTTACTTTCCTAACAATAACATAAATAATCATCAAAATGCAGTTTCCCCCTTTCTTATATTTTAATTTGTATAACAAAGTCATATCATACAAAACAATGTACCTGGTCAACACATGCAACACAGTTGTTTTCTTCCGTACAATTTAATGAATAACGGGAAATTAAATTGTGATTCCGAGAGTAACAAATACATACAGTGATGGGCTTTTGAGCAGGCATTGCAAAGACATTTCAGTAAGTGTAGGTTATTAACAATTACAAGTAACAATAACAAAAAACCAAATAAACAAAAAACAACACAAGGAATCATCAAACAAATCCTTACATAAAATTAAAAGTCTCCTGGAAAAATATGAAAGTTCTTATAAATAATTTATTTGACACAGTTGAATATAGAGAACTACACATGTTACAGCTATGTTTTAGTAGAACATTTGCTTACTCTTGCTTTACTGTAGTGTTAAACCAAAGATATCATTTTAATGAAGGATATAGAATTTAAGTGATAGCTGAGTGCAGTGTTGACATTGAGCAGTAAAAACCTCAGAGATATTTTATTTGGTTTTATAGGTCATAGCAGCCATTAAAAAACAAATATTGTCCTTATAGATAAACAAATGAAGCATGCAAATTCCAAGTCATTCTAAATTCATTATGTAGCTGCTTTTTATAGCCTTCTTTCTCAGTACAAGCAGAAAATAAAGACCTGTCTCAAAGTATTTGGGTTAGTTCTCATTTCAAAAACTGGTCTAGAAACATTCTCTTTGCAATAATGAACTCTATTCCATAAAATATTTCTGTTTATTTTAGAATTTTTTATTTAACACCTACACATATATCACTCTGTATTTAAATTATTTTCTATTATCTCTTTATTAGATTGGAAATAAAGAACAGGATATATTTAACATTCATATTTTTAAAATAAACTTTTTAAGATAACACTTTATTTTACTTTTTTGCAAATAAATTATATGTGTTTCATATAGTTTAATATGCAAAAATAGTTTAAAAAGCCATCATTTTAATATTTATGTATTAGAAAGAAATTCTTTTCAAAGCTTTCTTTGCATTTTCTTTATCTCTGTATAGACTTGAATTTAAATATAGATTTTTAATCTGTTATTGAATAACAGTAGAAATTATTACACTTACTTCTCCATCTGGGAAGCTTTATTTTAAAATTTTGAAATATTTCACCTTAATAGTTAAGTTTTCATTGTTTTGTTGCTTTATAATGCTACATGGAAAAGGATTTAAAATTAAATACCTACGAAATATTCTTTTTCACCACTCAGATGAAAATGACAAAGTGACAAAATAATAAAAGGTGTTAAGGGACTTTAGGCACTTTCTGTGTCACAGGCTTTTGATAATTGAAGCAGGGATAACTACTATTCTACTTTAAACATACAGGCTGACTACAAGTCCCAATCTCCAACAAATAGGAAGAATTTAATCTTTATATGTATACTTTGGAAGCTGGCATTTACATATCACTTTTCCTAAAGTTGTTGTACAGGGACGTATTTCTCAATTTTTCCCAAATACAGGCCCCTTAGTTGCTCAAAATATGGTAGCCTTGGCACCTGATAAATTTGTTTTTAAAAATGTTCCGACTGTCATTGTTTATCTTAGAATTTAAAAGACAATTTAAAAAAATCTACATTTCCTACATATCCCAAATTAACTTTTATTGATCCTTCTCTCATTTTTCAAATTAATAAAGAGTTCTTTGGGTATAAGTTTCTTGAAGCCACACAGCATCTATTGAATCTTAGGTATCTTAGGGAATTCTATACAGCTTTAGGAAGTACTAAAGCTTCCTAAAACAAAACCTTGGAGGTAAACAATTAATTTTCTAAAACCAGCTCCAACAAAACATTGTCCAAAGCAGCTACTATTACTTTTTATATGAAGAGAAATTGCACGGGTTTTCTACTATTTATGCATTATACTAATACTTAAGAAAATAATAGTCTACATTGAGAAAAAAAATCTATTGCAGACAATAAATTCTGTAATTGATAGAGATAACAATGAGATTAATTAAATTGAATGGTACTCAGAAAGGGTGAAATAGTAATGATAACAACTCTTTGGTGCACCCCTTTAAAAACCCATTACATTCTCATTGTGGTAATCCCTTAACAGCCCTATCAAAGCAACTTAAGAAGCTAGAAGATCTTCAACAGTGACTGAAAGACATAGATGCATGAATTGGAGTAAAAAGCTTTAGAAATAAACAGTTTATTATAATTTCTGCAACAGTGATATTTGTCTGTTCTTTGTCTCCAAATGAAATAAAACTGTCAATTGTGTTAAAGCTTAGTCTTCTATTTCTTAATTAGGACATACAAATCTTATGACAAGACATGATAACATTTCAGCTTTGAATACATAATGAAACATATCTGCCACTGACCAGTTATTCCAGATTCAGCTATTAAAATGGCAAGATAGCTAAAATTACTATGCTATTACTATTACTATAATAAGAAGCCAGTACTTGATTGTGTTATATATTCATTGGCTGAGGAAGTTCATGACTCCTAGGGTTTTTCCTAAGATACATATTTCTACTTACAGATGTAAGTAATGAAGCCACATGGTTTTAGATAAAATTAATTTATCCCCTAAACTATAAAGCAATATAACAATTGAATTGTATCGAGAAGTATGTCTTCAATATGCCCAAGAAAAGACATACTAATTGACATCAAAGGATGAAATAATCTGTGAAAGTTTCTTTCTAATTTACCAATCTATTTCCACAAAAAAAATCGCCATGTGTTGAATTGGATAACCTATAGCATTATTTGTCATGGGAAAATAATTGTGATTTAAATTATTCAGAGGAAGCTTCATTTTATCTTTGGGGTTGGAAACATTTTGGGGACCCCTAAAGGTCATCCTGACCAATCCTACCTGCAGTGATCTGGGATATATACAACGATTTCAAGTTGCTCAGGACCCTACTGACATCACCTGGAATGTTTCCAGTGATAAAGGACTTAACAAACCTCTGGGAAAATTGTTCCAGTATTTCACTACCATCCTTGCAAAACCACTTTTTCCTTAGATTTTATGTGAATCTACCCTCTTTTTGATGAAAACCAATTATTCCTTTTCTTACTGCTATAGGAAATAAGTATTAAAAGAAGGCTCCCTAGAGCCTTCTGTTTCCAGGGTGAACAACCCCAAATCCTTCATCCTGTTCTCATAACAGAGGAGTTGCATCAGTGCCCAGTCATTCTGATAATTTTTGTGGCCCTCCTCTGGGCCTTCTCCAATTGGTTCATGTCCTTCCTGTACAGAGAACTCCAGAATTCAGTGCAGTACTGTAGGTGTAGTCTCACCAGAACAGAGGAGCAGAATCAATCCCAGGAGAAAATATCTTTTCTGAGCTGCAAGAGCACAGTGCCAGCTCATGTCTAGCCTTTCAGCTACCAGAATATGACAGAGAGTCTTTTTGACTAAGATCTTGAAGAGATGAAATTTGCTTTCCTAAAACTTGAGATCTTGACTTTATTCTTTTCCACCAGTGTACAATCAGTGTATCCCAGTTTGCCTCCAAACTTTATGTCACTGTCTAGCTCATAATAAGTCCATATTATAAAATTTTTGTGTAATTTTAATTTCTGTTGTTATTGTTGTTTTACTTTTAATTGTCAGTTATTCTCCTGTCTTTGCACCAAAGTCAAGGTATAAGTCCATTTCTGAAATAAGCCCATAATTTGGGTTAGTATATCTGAGTCATGAAGTCCACTTGGCAGGAATAGTATAGAAAGATAATCCACAGCTGCAAGAGTGCTCTGGATTTTATTTTCTCCTCTCCACTATTCGAACAATTGAAGATATTTGAGATATAGATGTTCTACTTTCCTTATTTCTTCTTATAGTGTATAGCAGACTATGTTCTACTTATATATACAAAACTTACACAAAATGAATGTAATGTGCCATTTCTAAATATGAACCAGCCAGCCCACCTCCACATGTCACTTTGTATCTTATACCGTATCTGTCAGTTCCATAAAGGTATCTTAGATATTCCAAGCATAAAGTGATACTAAATATTAATGATTAAGGAAATGAATTCATGTCTTTCCCATATATTAATTAATTTATGATGCAAGCATAGCTCTAAGTCAGACCTAGAGAGATATGGACAGTAATAGCTTTTGAAACTTCAAAGCAGCAGCTTAATAGAATTCTGTAGCATTGTGCCTTCCCTTACAGGCTAGTGCAAGCTGTTCTCATTTTAGTGGACATGGAGCATATGAGATGAGAACAGCTGTAGGTCTCTTGACACAGAAAAGTAATGTTTATAAAGACAAATAACTGTTCTAATTAAATATTTAGGAACAACTTGAACTTTGAATGCTATTTATATGTAGCAAGAGAAGTTTGTCCAACATGAGATACATTAAATACTAAAATTTTCAAAGCACAAAAAAACCCCTCCACACATATGATTGTTTGCTTACAAATGATCATATGGCTCCCATGAGCTAAGATAATGTTCAGGGACTTTTGGTAAATATTATTTAATCATGGGACAGAGACCTGTAAAAACATGAATAAAAATACCTTCCTGCAATGTGGATTTCAGTGATTGAGCAGATCTAGTTTGGATTTACTTTTGTCACTTGTATATTTTGTTCCATACATCTACAAATAACAGTCTTCCTGGTCAGTTTATCAATTGGCCACTGTTTGTGTGAGATTCCAATCTTTTCTTCTACATCATGCAGGAAGTAGTTAGTTAATTTACCTCCAAATACTAGAATTTTTAAGGTTTCTAAAGACTAAAATAAACAATGTGTGTTGTTTATTGTGATCTGTTATTTGGTAATATGTTTTTTGCTGTGTCCAACATTGTAATTAGCTTCTCAAGTTGTTCTTGGGAGGAAAGTTCTAAATTTCCTCAGTATTTATATGACAGTACTATAAAAACTTAAATGAAATTACATTACTGCTCAGTTATACACTGTTTATATTAACAATATTAACAATTAGTAAAAGTCCTTACCTATATCAAAAATATAAAGGGAATGTTGTGTAACTTTTCATTCTTTTAATGTAAAAAATATGAAATCAGAACACTTATTGAATTACTATCTTAAATACAATTAATTATATTTTATTATGAAGTTATCCTGCACATCTGTCTTTGTTACACTTCATCACTGCTGAGACTTCTTAATGTGTTGGAGTATTTATGCCCTTCCAAATCACAGTGAAGTAGAATGCTTATTATGACTAATGGTTATTCATTTTCTCCCATATAAAATTACAGAAGGATTAGGATTAAAGATTGTGCTTAAAGATGTGTTTTGTCTGACTGCAAGAAAGACAGATATCTACATCTAGATCCTATTCTGCTGTTAAATGTATGCAAAATATATTCACATAATTAGAGACCGTTAATAGTCCTCAGGCTGATGAAACACCTTAAGCACTCACATAACAGATGCTGTGTATTCTCAATGAATTTCTGTTATTGCATTAACTAATGATATAACTTACCCAAACAAGGGAAAATCGTATCATAGCCCGTTTCTTCTATGAAGACTCAATTTGGTAAAAGAAAATTCTTTGGAAAAAATGCATTTTGTCAGAAAAAGCTTAAACTACTTTAAGGCTACAATCTAGAGTGACTGAATTTTAAATCTGAAGTTTTTTTTCTCTATTTAAAAATTTTAGCCTCCACAAACAGGTCTTTATCTATGTGAGGGGATAATACACAAGTCCTGCCAATAAGTTTCATTTATTTGGTGTTTTACTGGTTTTCTGGTAATATAGATCATATACATTTTTACACAAGCACCAAAAACCAATAAAATCAGTTCTGCATGATCTGCAGCAATAAAAAACTTGGAAGAAATACTATTTGAGCAACTTGACGGGTGTCTACAATGAAATGACTGAGGCAAAGAACAATGCAGAGTAATGGATAGTTTCCTTTCACTGGAAACGGCCTTTCGACTTCCAGAGTATGTGTATAGACAGACTGGTGAGAGATGCACTGAGTAAATGTATTATAATATGGATAGAAAATTGGTTGGATTACTATATCTAATATGATAAAGTGAGCAATACAGAGTGATTATAAGTGTGTCATAAGCATCTCAGAAGTTTAAGCAGGTTTGGGTCCAGTTTTTACTTGGATAGGAGACCAGATGCTGTAGGCTTACCCTGCTCCAGCAGGGGGCATTGGATTTAGGTGATTGTTCAAGTCCCTTCCAATACATACAATTCTGTGATTCTGTGAATTGGCACACTGAAAATGGAAGACTGGCTTGGGGGCACATGGAGCAGAGCATGAACTAAAAGAACTAAATGCTATGTTCCCAAAAGGAAAAGAACTGATGGAAGTTCTGATGAAAAAGGTGTTCCCTGGACAACACGTTCCATGAGCTGGGAGACAGAGAGATTGAGCAGAATGGGGCCATCACAGTTGGAAAGGAAGTGGTCAGCGACCTGCTACACCACTTAGAAATAAACAAGTCTATGGGGCTGGATGGGTTGCACCTAAGGGTGCAGAGAGTATTGGCAGATGTACTCGCCAAGCCACTTTCCATTATTTGCTTGAAATCCTGACTATGCGAGGAGGTCCCAATGGACTGGAAGGTGGCAAATGTAACACCTATCTACAAGAAGGGCAGAAAGGAGGATCCAGGAAACTGTAGACCTGTCAGACTGACCTCAGTACCAGGGAAGGTCATGGAATACATCACCTCAAGTGCCATCACACTTCACATACAGGACAACCAGGGGATCAGGCCCAGCCAGCATGGGCTGATTAAAGGGAGGTCCTGCCTGATGAATCTGATCTCCTTTGATGACAGGATGACCCAACTATTGGTTGAGGGACAGCCTGTGGATATTTTTTATCTGGACCTTCAAAAAGACTTTGGCACTGTTCCCCATGGAATTCTTGATAAGCTGGCTGCTCAAGGCTTGAACGAGCATCTCTATGTAGTAACAAGTGGATATATTTTATGTCTCATAACTCATGAAATCTCTAATCATTCAATCATTAAATTCTCAAAAAAGCATTTTTTTTCATTCACACTTTGGAAGAATGCTCTCTTAACACTCTACGCACCTTCAAAACTCTTTCTTTACCTTCTTTAATTTCCTCATTAAAACTACTTTTCTGTGATGACTAAAACAACCAATAGAAGTGCTTATGCTCTTGAAGGGTTCTATTACCATATGCCATGATGTCTCATCATTTACCAGTGATCTCCAATATCTGTATGATGCCCATTTTTATAGTATATGGTCTGAAAAGAGCTGCCCATCCTTTCATTCTGTGTTCCTACAACTCCTACTGAAATTGGGTTTTTGAGCCACTGCTTAGAAGTGTTAAGAATTACAGTTGACACATGGATGATTCCTTTTTCTTTTTTTTTCCTGCAGAGAAACTGTGGTGGGAGCAGATGCCAAGCTATAGTGAAAGATGTAGAACAGTGAAGGAAATATTTCTTTTGAGTTTTGTTGAGTCAGCAGATCTCCAACAAAAAATGTGTAAGGTGGATAACAACAGGTGTCTACTTCAAAAAGATATCCTGAAGGACTGTTTATGCAACTGAACACTCTAGAAGCAAGTCTGTTTGCAGAGAGAGTCAGGAGTCAGAAGTCTATCTACAAGTGGACCCACATCTCAGACAAACTGTGATGGCTCTCAGGAATGTAGTTTCCAGTAACAGCAAGACAGAAAGAATTGGAGTAGTGTAATGAATAGCATTATGTATTTCTTGGGTATTCTCTGTGACATACCGGAAATGACACAGGCTGTGGATTGTGTCCCCATTGTTGGGCTCTTTGGCTTGGGTTGTTCAGTAAGCCCATTGTTTTGTTTGCATTCACTATTACCAGCTATGCTCTTTCTATTTTGCACTCCATAGAGCTAGATAATAAAACTGACATCTTTTTCCTGCTGATGGCTGCACCTCTTTGGTTAGGCCACATAATACACAAAACATGCTTGTTTTAGAATGATTAATAAATATTTAGTAAACAGTAACAAAAAAACATGGGAAGCAGAAGAGTTTATTTCAGTTATCCATGAAGTATATCATAGAACATTGCATGAATTACTAGAAGTATCTAGAGATGTTCAGGAACAGTAAGTGCATATTAATCACAGAATTATTTAGGCTGGAAAAGACTTCTAAGGTCATCAAGTCGTGACTGTGACCTAGCATCACCCGATCAGCTAGACCATGACGCGAAGTGCCACATCTAGTTTTGACATAAACACCTCCAGGGATGGGGATTCCATCACTTCCCTGGGCAGTCCATTACAATGTCTGATCACTCTTGCCATGAGGAAGTGTTTCCTAACAATTTTGCTCTTTCTAAAACAAATGCCACATAGTTTTTGAATTTCAGAGAATAGAACTCTCGCACATACTTTTATTTTGAGTAGGAACAGAGATTCAAGAAAGTTCTGGTAAGGATTTTTAATTCTATTAGGCATTTTCATTGGGTTTGTCTGCTTTAAAAATAGCTTCATAATTTATATTTTTTAAAAAACAAAACATTGTGTCACCTATGAACTAACAACGTTTAACTGGCTAAGATTTGTTTATTTTTGCATTTACCCACTCATATATTTCTTTTCGGTATTAAGAGGTATCTGAGGACAAGTGACTCAAATGAAGAGGCATTAATTTCTCATGTTTTCGTAGAACTGAAAATAATGTTATGTTGTGAATTTAACTTCATGCTATTGTATGCAATACAATATTGTCTGCAGTGAAAATATAAGACTAGTCAAGCATTTTATTTTAGGTTCCTGAATTTGAGCAAATATAAAACTTAAGTATTCTACTGAAGTGATTGCCCCCTTCTTAAAAAAGTCTCCTACTTTTTGGTATTGAGAATGTTTTGTTCAAATATGTTTTTTGAAAAAAAAAAACCCAACACTTACTGTATGAAATCAGTGTATCTTAAAATGTATATAACAAAATACACACATTATCTTTTTTTGCAGTGTGTGGTGTATGGCTATGGAATCCTTACAATGGACTTGGAATACTGTATTTTCTCACCAAGCTCTTTCTTATAATAAATATTTTATCTAAGACCAATTTTACTGGATGTCCTGTTTATCTTACCTAACTTGTTTTTTTTTTAAAACTCACTTTTGATTAGCCTGTTTTGGAAAACTGATCAGTCATTAAATTATTGCTCTTTTCCACAAATATCTGGAACAGATGATTTCAGGCAGAAGTCTTCATTTAATTCAGTATGGAAGCACACACCATTTCTATTACACAGTCTTTTAACTGTAGAAATTACCACTCTCTTGTAGTCTTCAAAGCAAAATTGAAATACTTACTTTTCTCCCATATGACATTAAAAAAGATCCAGGAGTATTTATTAATAAAGGCTAAAATAAATTTTAAAATATAAGCATACAGAATGGTATAAAAGCAAATGAAATTTAACTCCTTAAACAGAATGAGCCCTTATTATTGTTATTGTGTATTATGCATCATTATTTTTTTATATTTATGTATAATAGTACCTTGTTCCAAGGACAGTTAAATTAGAAATATTAGGAAATAGAATGGTCTTGCCTTCTATTCTATAGTTAGTTTTTAATTCAGATGTTAGCAACATTGAGAGCTCTCTCAAAGAGTCATAGTTTTTGTGGAAAAGAACCTAAATGCAATTCTAGTGTAAAATCTTGTTCCACAATTGAGTATTTTTTCTATAGAAGAATATAAAGATAAAAATAATAGATATAAAGATAAAAATAATAGATATAACTATAAAACTTTGATTTTTTTTTCACATGGAAAAGTTTTAATCTAGTGAACACAGATTCAGGGAAAGATATGCAGTCTCTGAAGATCAGTTATGAGAATATTCAGATTTTACAATTTATAGACCAAATGGTATGCAGAAGTGAAAGGAATTTTGTGTTCTGTAGCCTGAGGGGAAAAGAAAGAAAAAGAAGAAAGACTACAAGGCCTTAGGACATTTGGTGAAAGAGTCTGGGGCACAAATTGTGTTTTCTTCATCAATTCCACTTTGGGGTGGGGACATGGGCTGGAATAGAACGACTCAGTCCATTAATATCTGGCTATGAGACTGGTGTTACAGGCAGGGTTTTGGGTTCTTTAATAAACGCTGGTTCTATAAGACACCCGATCTTGCAGGTCCACATGGGGCAGGTTTATCCCAGAGGGAAAAAGGATTCTGGGGAAGGAATTGGCAGGGCTCATTCAGAGGACTTTAAACTAGATTCAAAGGTGAGTGGGATAGTTGATGGGTGGGACATCAGTGGGACAGAGCTCTGGTCTTAATGAAAAACAGGAGGTCTCTTGCTGTCCTAGGGTGAAACTGGAGCTCTCAGCTTGCTCCCTAAAGTGCACTGATGCATGGGGAATAAGCAGGAGGAGTTAGAAATCTGTGTTTGGTCAGGAGATTATGATCTGGTGGCAGTTACAGAGACCTGGTGGGACAGCTCACATGACTGGAATGTGGTTATGAGTAGCTATGTCCTTGTCAGGAGAGACAGATCCACAAGGCGAGGTGGTGGAGTTGCTCTTTACATGAGAGAGCGACTGGGATGTCTTGAGTTCTGTCCATGTGTGGATGAAGAGAGAGAGAGAAGATCAGGAAAAGGCTGAAATAATTAATGCCTTCTTTTCCTCAGTCTTTAATAGTAGAACAATTTGGCAGGTCACTCAGCCACTTGAGCAGGAAAACAGGGATGAGGAACAAAATAAGCCTCTCATAATCCGTGACAAAATGCTTATGGACCTGCTTCCTAAGATGGACACTCACAAATCTATGGGTCTGGCTGGATTACACCCTAGAGTACCAAGGGAGTTGGCAGATATGGTTACCAAGCCACTCTTCATCTTTCAGCAGTTCTGTTTAACTGAGGATGTCCCAGTGAACTGGAGTGAACTCCAGTGAACTGGAGGCTGACCAGTGTGATGCCCATCTTCAAGAACAACCAGAAAGAAGATACCAGAAATTACAGACCTGTGAGTCTCTGCTCAGATTCAGTGTAGGATATGGAATAGATAATCTTGAGAGCCATCACTGAACAGTTAGAGATTAGCTGGGTGGTCAGGCCCATCAGCACAGGTTCTATGACAATGTGACTTTCTTAGTGATTGAGGAAAATGCTGTCAATGTAGTTTACCTGGACTTCAGTAAAGCATTTGACACAAGCGTGAGGAACACTGGGGAATACCTCTCAACATCCTCATGGAAATGCTGGCTGCCTGTGGCTTGAATGGGCTTATACTATGCTGGGTGAAATACTGGCTAGGTGGCCAGGCCCAAATAGCTGCCATCAATGGAGTTAAATCTGGTTGGTGGATGGTCATGAGTGGTGTCCCCAAGGCTCAGTACTGGGGTCACTCCTGTTTAACATTTTTATCAATAATCTTGATGAGGAGATCAAATGTACCCTTAGTAAGTTCACAGGTGACACCAAGTTGGGAGGAAGTGTTGATTGGCTGCTGGGTGGTAGGGCTCTACAGAGGGTTCTGAACACACTGGATCAATGGTCCAAGGCCAATAGTATGAGTTTTAATAAGGCTAACAGTTGGGTACTGCATTTTGATCACAACAACCTTAGGCAATGTTACAGGCTTAGGGAAGAGTGCTGCCTGTAAGAAAAGAACCTTGGTGTATTGACTGATTGTTGGCTAAATATTAATCAGCAGTGTGCCCAAGTGGCCACTGGCATCCTGGCTTGTATTAGATATTGTGTGGCCAGCAGGACTAAGGAGGTAAGTCCGTGCATGTACTCAACACTTGGGAGGCCCCATCTCAAGTACTTTGTTCAGTTTTGGTCAAGTCAGTACAAAAAAGACATTTATTGTGCTGAGTCCAAAGAAGGGTGTCAAGGCTGGTGAATGCTCTGGAAAACATAGCCAGTGAGGAGCAAATTAGAGCACCTGAGCTATTTAGTCTGGAGAAAATGGAGGCTGAGGGGAGATCTTAATTTTCTCTACAAACACCTGAAAGGAGGTCGTGGTAACAGCAGGATTAGCCTCTTCTCACTGATGACAGGTGACAGGACAAGGGGTAATGGATTCAAACTGCACTGGGGAATGGGGGGAGGGGGGACTGGGTTAGTTTGGATATCAAAAAAAACCTCATTTACTGTAAGGTTTGTTAAGCCTTTGAACAGGCTTCCCAGGGACATTGTTGAGTCACCATCCTTGAACATGTTTAAAAATCATTTGGATGTGGTCTTGAGGGTACATGGTTTAGTGGTGGTTTGTTAGAGATAGGGTAGTAGGGTGAAGTTGAGGTTGGACTTAATGACCTTGAAGGTCTTCTCCAACTTGAGCAATTCTGAGCTATTTTGAGTAATTCTGAAATAAAATTCATAAACTCATTCTAAGTGCCGTCACCTTCCACTAACTCAAGCTGAATTTAATCTGATTTTGTCTTCTAAGCATGCAATTGGCTGGATGATTTTGAAAAGTCTCTTTTTTCATCTTTGATTAGAAGTATTCTTCAGCTGTTACTTCTGTTTAAGTACATGTAATAAACTTTTTAAAAAGTCAGTATTTTAATGTACTTGAATCTTTTAATTTATCTTTTAATTTTGCTTCATTTTGTTGAAAATAAAACCTCAAAGCATGAAAGTAGAATAACAAATCAACAAATAGCAACAACTTTGATGTGTATGTGCAATAGTACATGCGATTATATTTCACAGCCCAAAATACTTTTTGACATTTACACATATTATACATTTTATGAACGAGCAAATTGAAATATTATGGGTTTCATTCAGTGACCTGTAATAAATTCTTGGTCCAATGCTTTACTTCAGAGTATCATAAAATTTATACAGCCTTCAAAAACCCTACTGTAAAAGTGTTGTTCCAATCCTATATTGAATAAAAAGAAAGCAGAATCAGAAGTCTCAAAATTAATTAAAAAAAATACATGCATATGTTTCCATTTCAGTTTCAAATTAAAATATATGTTAATGGATAAATTAAATGAAACATAATGATTCATAAAACCATTAAAGCTCTGGAAATGTGGTCTGTATGGGATTTGTAGCTAAAACCCAATTTCAGATTCTATCTAGTATTGTTCTCATAGCTAATGAGAAGGCATGATCTTGATGATTCCAGGGAGGACCTTTCTTATGAGATTAAATGTTTTTACTTTGCTTTGAATTCAAGTTCAATTAAACATTGCTCCACTCCCCCCAAACAACAAAAAAAACCAACAAAAACCCACAAATTCACATAAGCAATTACATATTACCTGACAAAAGTACTAAAAAGTATTAATTCTTTTTTAAGAATTATGCATTGGCCACTCTAGAATACTTAATAAATGACAAAAATTGTAGTGGGTAGTTTTTCATACCCATTTTTTTTTCTTTTTTTTTGTAAGACAGCATTATAACTTACAGTGCTTTCCTTCAAAGCAAAAGTTTAGTGGCAAAGGCACACATGTAATTTTGTTTTTCATAGATAATTTTTGGCAAGTTAACTGTAGATGATTATCAATCAGTAATAATGCCATCTGCAAAAAAAAAAAAAAAAAAGAAATATAAGGCATATTTATACAAGTATTAAGAAAAATTGAGCTGGACTTCCTGTCATGATAGTTGCCACGCAGTTAGAATAGTGCAACAGTTTGACTGAGTGTAGGATTTACACAGGCAAGGTGTTGCAATAAACTCTTGTTCGATATAGTTAGTATTCTTGTAAGAGTATGTAATTTTTCAAATAAAAGAGACTTGTAACATCCACCTGAAAGAAACCCAATATCTTAATACCTGGCAGTTTAATTTAGTACTTTACCAAACACTTTAATCAAGAATTAGGCAATTAATTGTACTGGTAAGGTAATTGGTTAGCAAAAAACAAAAAAATACGTTCATAAGACAGACAGGTCGCTGGATTACTCGGTAAGTATTGGTGAAACTGTGTGTTCTTGAGCAATGCTTGAAGCTTACAATGTGGTGCATTTCAAAACTTGAAGAACAGTTCAAAATTATCTTTTCTTGTTTTGCTTGTGAAATGACTCTTGGTCATAGCAGTATATACTGTTTTAAGGGATCAACGTACTAGAACAAGAGTTAAAATATAGCATCGTGTTAACCTGTGAATCTTTTAGTTGTATGTGAGATGTCTCAATTTCACCATAGTACATTTGGAAAGCTAAAAAGCCCTTCCTCAGGGAAAGGGTGCTCAGAATCGAGGCTGAAACAGTCAGGTTCCAGGATGACCCACAGCCTGTAGAAGACCACAAAGCTAACCAGAGTTGCTCATGGAGTGACTGTCTCTGGTGGAGGAGGGTATTACTTAATCACAGGACAACAATGGACTACAAAGACATTTCCTGCTGGAGGACAGGAGATAACAGAGATGGGCTCTGGAATATGGGTATAAGAACTGTGGGGTTTTTCTATTGTTTAAATTAAATATGTTTTCCCCAAGTTAAGTTTGCCTTTTTGCTTGTTAAGCGCAGGGGTCAGTAAACCTTTCCTGTCCTTTTTTCTCAACCCTTATGCCTGTCAGTATGCCATATGAAACTAATAGCTGAAATGTAAGGAAGATTATCTACTGTTTCATTTATGGCTGCAACATTATTGCTATTTTTTTGCATGTTGTAATTAGTACTTAAATTTATAACATCTATATTTTCTTTTAGAATACTTTTTTTTTTCCCAACAGCACATGCAGTGGGAATGAAAGACAGGGAAGTAAAACATGAAAACTGACACTTCATTTTAACTGCCAGAGAGTAAAGAGGAGGATAACTATTAAGTGAGAGAGGTCATTTGACTTTAAAAAATTGTGTCATCTTGCACAAAAAAAAGAGAATCAGATCCCACCATTTTACTGCTTTATGCTGGCCTTGATTGCAGAGGTTATCCCAGTGCTTCACAAAATTACCAAAATTACACTTACAATCTCTTTTGCAGTAAAAGTTGAAGAAATGTGACAATTTTAATTTCTGCTGTCACGAAGTTGAATGTTTGAAAAAAGATAAATGTATCTCCATAGATAACCTGCATTATTATGCAAAAGCCACTGAAGTTTGATTAAGTGGTCTAATATGCTTCTTTTCATACATAATGGAAAAGTACAACATTTGGCATAAACAGAGGAGTCTGAATTGTCTTTAGTCTTACTATTGTGTGCTAAAATATAGACAAATTGCAGTGTTAATTATAATAGACAGAATTTCCTCTTATTAGATGCATCTGTTTTCAAGAAACTACCCATGTCAGTCAAAAAATACTTATTTCTATATAAATAATGGTCACATTATCAGGAAGGATCCACCCAAGTAAATTAAACCCAAAGTAGAAGCGCTATAACATTAAGCACACCTGGCCTGATTCTGAATTTTTAATCAGATAGAAGGCAGAATCAAATGAAAAGAGACTAATTTCCTTGGAAAGCAGCCAATGATTTTTACAATTTATCAGTAAAAAAATTATTAATTATTAAACATACAATTATCATGAAAGTGTTAAAAATGTAATCTATTTAAAAATTCATGTGAAAACAAAATGAGTAAAGATTATCAGCTGAATTTTGACTGAATATTGTGTAAAGTCAATAATAATCATTCCTTTACATTTTTATCTCTTGAATATATAGGCTTCCAGATACCACATTTAAATGTATTATAATTTTTATACTTACAAAGTAAAGGTAATAAACATATCAGATGCTGGTATTATTCACACTATTACATGTAAATTGAAACAATGATGTCTCTTTGATTTTCTCCATTCACTTTATTTCACAGTGTTTAAACACTGTATATATCTCTGATTTGCAAACAAAATAACACTAAAGTGAATAGTGCCTACTTTTTGAAATTACAAGAGGACAAGTACTCCAGGAGTAAAATATTTTGCTATCATATATCAAAGGCTACTCAGGAAGGAAAAATAAGCTCTTTTTATAGCTGTTTAAATCACTTTATCTGAAAGGAGATTGCATTATGAGATAGTAAGAGTTTGTTTCTTCCTCATTTTGCATCTTTAATATCCATGAAGGAACTCGTATTTTCAGATTTATTGTTTTGCAAAAGAAAGTAACCTTAATAATATGAAACTGAATGTCAAGTTTAACAGTTAACTAAAAAGATGATTACAAGATTGTTGGTTTTATTGGTTTCATTTTAACTTCATTGGGTTTAATGCTGAAAATATTTGGCAGACAATAACTAGCTGAGGTAAGCTACTTGGAGGGTGTTAGCTATACTGCAAGGCACAAAGGTACCATAGCAACATGTATAGTTTTCAGGTAGACATAGCTCATATCTATGCTTATTTACTGCTCTTAGCCTTCTGCACCTTAACAAAACATCACCCTGAACTTTCTTCCTGATGCTTACCCTTCTTCTCTCCCTGACAATTGGCAAGTTTTATAGAGTTGTTAAATTGCTATATTTGTCATTTTTAACAAGACCTTCCTGGTTAACATCAAAAAGCTTCTATAATGTCAACCTAGCTTGCATTTTAATGCAACTCTTATCTTAAGCCAACTGCTGGCACAGCAACTAGGTTTTTTTCACTCATCTTGGATAAAAATAGTCATAAGGAGTACATGGACTGTGATTCTCTTATATTTTAAAACTTTCAGCTGAATTTTGCTAATATTTTTATTTTTATATTTCTGCTATTCAGAAGTGTCTAAAACATTTAGTCTTATCCTAAAGGCTGTCCTTGACCTCCTTAACTGTATCTATTTGATAATAAGTGGTTTCAATGTATATAGATATATATATTAAAATTCATGTATAATTCCTTATGATCCTCGTTTTAATTTTCTCATTGTCATTTCCTACAGACATCAGAAAAAAAAAGCATTCGGAGTTGAAAATACAATAAATAATTTCAGCAACTCTACAAAATCTGCACTATGGAGTTTCTAAGAGATACTTAGCAATGATACAGCAGTGCAGTGTAGGTTCAGAATTCGAGAGAATGAGCAGTCACAGACAGAAGAGAAAACAGACTATATTAATGGACTACTTTATTAATATTTTTTACAGTTTTTAAATATGTTACCTAAATATAGTATACCTCTTTTATTAAGGTGATCATAAGATTTTCCTATTTCAAAAAACAAAATGTGGGTCAACGCTCACAGGTTCACAGATTTGCAGGTTTGAAGAGACCTCAGGGATCATCTAGTCTAACCTCTTAAAGCAGCATACAGTTTAAATGAGCTGGCCCAGAACCTTGTCAAGCTGAGCTTTAACATTGTCTACCGTTGATCAATCCACCAGTTCCCTTGGAAGACCATTCCACTGTTTAACAGCTCTCATTGTGAAAAACTTCCTCTCAAATCCAGTCAGAATCTCTCCTGGAGCAACTTGCAACTATTCCTTCTTGTCTTTTCTACATGTCACCTTGTGGAAAGGTAGTCTCCACCCTCTAGCAGCCACCCTTGATTACAATAAGGTCCCCCCTAAGCTTTCCCTTCTCAAGGCTAAAAGATCCAGTTCTCTCAGCCTTTGTTCTTATGGGAGGTCCCCTGATCATCCTTGTCACTCTTTTTTGGATCCTCTCCAGTCTATCTGCATCTTTTTTGTCTTGCAGGGACCAAAACTGAATGCAGTACTCAAGGTGTGGTCTGACCACCACTGAGTAGAGTGGCACAGAAACATCTTTACCTCTGTTAGTGATGCCTTGTTAACACAGCCCAGCATCCTGTTGGTCCTTTTTGCCAGGTGCAGGACCCTGTAGTTGTCCTCATTGAACTGCATCACCCCATCAACCTGTCCAGCTACCCCTGGAGGGCGGCTTTTCCTTCAGGAGTGTTAGCTTCCCCACTCAGTTTGGTATCATAAACAAACTTCATCAAAGTACTTTTGCTTCCAGCATTCAGATCATTTATGAAGATACTAAAGTGTTTGGCACAATATTGATCCCTGAGGGACCCCACTAGTGACCAGTTGCCAATTTGAGAAGGAGCTATTTACAACCACCCTCTGGTTATGGCCTGTCAGGCAATTCTTCAGCCACCACACAGACCACTTGTCTAGGTCATAGCATGTCATTTTCTCAAGGAGGAGGCTGTGGGGGACTGTGTCAAAAGCCTTGCAGAAGTCCACTGCTTGCCCTGCATCAACTGAGCAGAACTGTTGTAGAAGGTGGTCTGATTTGTCAGGCATGATGTGCCCCTGGTGAATCCATCTTGGCTGTTCCAAATCACACTTCATGATGCTCCCCAGGAGTATTTGCTCAAAACTTTTTCCTTGGATTGAAGTAAGGGTAATGGGTCTATAATTACCTGGGTCCTCCTTGGAGTCCCTCTTGTAGATAGGCGTGACATTAGCTTTCTTTCAGTCATCAGGCACCTCTCCAAATCTCCAGGACTTTTCAAAGATTATGGGAAGCTGCCTCACAATGATATTGGGCAGCTCTCTTAACACTCTGGTGGGTGGCATCCAGGCCCATCAATTTGTAAGGGTCAAGCTTCTCTAAGAGTTGACACACCAACTCTTCCTTTGTTGATGGCGGGTCTATACCTTTGTCAATATCAGTTTTTATTCCTGTGGACATCAGGTCCACTGGATTAGTTTTTGTGGATTCCGTTGACATCACCAGTGCAATGTAACAGGTGATAGCATATTTTCCAGCAAAAGAAAGAGTAAAAATAACTTCCTATACCCAAGACAATGATTAAAAAATAGACATAACTAATGAAACAATAAAAGTACAGTAAATAAAGACAGCTTTGAGGATAACCAAGTTTTTCCAGTGACCCTTTTTATGTATGCTCTTCATTTGTTTTTATAAGTCATATTCTAATTTGAAGTCACAGCCATTTTGCAATTTGTTTTTTTCATGAGTGTTATAGGTTGAAGAGCGTAAATGCAGCCTTGACCAGAAAGTCATGTCCGTGTCTATTTAGTGACAGAAAGGGTACAATTATAATATATCAAACATATGTGGAAGTTCAAAAAATAAACAAGAGGATAAAGGGGCATAACTATTCACAAAGATTATAATTGTAAAGCATTAATATTTATATCCATAAAGACCTGATTCCCTTGCATACAAGCAGGACCTGATCTGCAAGATATAGATGGAGTACTCTGGCTTTTTAGCCATTTCCTTTGATTATAATGACATATGCTATTAAGGGCAAAGGTGGTCTACTTTAATGCTTCAGAATCCAGAATATGAACACTTAAAATGACAAGAAAAGGTCTCTGCTATTTTGGTTAATGGTAGCATAATAGACCTCAATAAACTTGTTTTCCTCTCCAGCAAAGGCCAAGCTCACTAATGCAGCACATGAGCATTTACCAAACAAGAGCAGGATTTAACCAAGATTAAATGGGCTAAAATTGGCTGTGTTATGCCAAGGAGCAATTAGAACATATATTATTTTTAAATGTTTAGCTATTTTAATTTATTTTTTTCAGAAATGCTTTCCTTGCTCTAGAGGTCTATCTACAGATAAGTAAACTATCAAAATATAAGCACTTCATTTGCCTAAGAGGAAAAGTAAAAACTGCCTTATTGAGATGTAGATAGGCTAGAGGTGGAGAAATAATCTGGAAACTAGTTTTGCATGATAGGAGGAATAGTTTTACCATAGTTAAGACCGTGGTTCTCTGGTATCAGGTTTTATGGAAACAGAAGGGAAAGTGAAAAGGCCAACAGTAGAGAAAGGTGCTTTGCTTTGGATTGGAATAAAGAAAAGACATTTTAAAATAAAAGTGAGTGAGCACTTGAACTCAGGATAATGTTTACCTAGTCATTATAATACAGAAATATCTAAATAGTCTGTTATACTTGAAAAATGGACATTTATGAAATGAATGTCATTTATAACAATCCAATCCTACTGCACTTCACTAATAAAATTGATAAAACCTTGTAGGCTACCAAAATAAGCAATTATCTTCTTTCATTAATACTAACTTTGGCTTGATATTTCTATGCATTAGCCACATCTCAACTGTTTTTGATGTATCCTTTGAAAAACAGATGATAAATTTATTGTTATATAGAATATTCTTGTTTAAGATAAAATTCCCATAAACTTCCTTCATTTTAGTTATCTTCTGAGATTTACACCTTTTTTATTTCTGAGATTTACTCCTTTTTTATTTCTCTATGCTTTATTCCACTAAGCTTCATATATGTCTGCAACCGGCAAAACCAGAAATGAAAGCTGAAGAATGAATTTGAAGATTATGCAAAGCCTGAAAGATACAGAGAAGGGACCAGTATGATTAGCTGTAAAATTTTATTTAGATGTGAAAGAGTTTGTGACAGGTATGACTCATGGATTGTCAGAGGTGTAGTATTACAGAAAGTTACAATTTTTTTCTGGAAATCCAGGTAGTAGATTAAACCCCTCGCTTTTCAGAATCAGGTGTTTTTGTGGAATATTTATTCACTGATGTTATCTTCTACATTCAAAATAATAAATAAAAAAAACTAGGAAGTGTTAGAAAATGTTCTGGTTGTAATCACAGCAATTTTCAAGAAGGTTTCATTTACAGGAATGTTGTTTTGACTGAATTATATTTTCTGTTTTCTTTAGTGTTCATACAATAATGTTGGACTACTTTATTTAAACATCCCTCATGAACTTCTAAATACCGCCTCAGCACAACCTGCCACCTCTTATATTTTACATATTCTTTTATGTGTGCTATAAAATCACTGTCATTTTGTAATTTTTGTTTTAAATAATCTTTACCTCACTGTTTTTCAGTTCACTGTTGTTGCTTTTGTTGTAGCATTGACTTTTATAGTCCATGTTCTGTTGTTACTCCTCCTTCATTATTCATAATGTGACTAGAATGTCTTCTATAAAAATTAGTGTAACTATATCTTATTGTTCAAAAGATAAGTAAATGAAATTATATAGCAAAGGGAAATGATAGATTCTTTAGACCAGGATTGTACATGTTTCTGAAAAGAATTAGTAAAAAAGATTACTTAGGGGTGAATAAAAATCTGCTGTGGCATTATATAGTGGCCGGGGAGTAAAAGAACAGATTGTGTGAAAGATCTATTGTGCTCTAACCAATGTAAAAAAACCCAGTTCTAAAATAATACATTTTGGAGATAAATTTTCTCTATTTTCAATCATGGTAATCACTTTATACATAGCATAGTGTTCTTATTTAATAAGTTGTGTAGAATTCTATACCTCAATATCTCAACCCCAATAATTTATAATTTCTAACACAAAAAAATATCATAGAAGCATGTCTTCTATTTGTTTACAGTCAAGTTTCCTCTACTCTTTGAGTGCCAAGGAACAAACTAAAGTTGCAGCAGTTAAAAATTATCCATTAATTAGAGCTGGAAGCAAGCATCCGTGATATACAGGTGATAACCATAAATTAGAACAATTAGTCTGTCTTAAAAAGCAACATGATCAAATCAGAAACTCTGTACCAGCTGCTCATTAATCCTAGGTTGCAGTGTTTTTCTCTTCTGAGGAGACAAATCTGTACAGGATGATGTTGAAATTCATGCATCCATCAAGGTTATTCCTTGCAAGGCATAGCACATGAATTCTGACTCCTCTTAAGATTTTTGCACATAGTTACTTCTAAAACTTCTAGCAGTTTCAAAGAAGCATTAAAGAAAATACGAAGAAACAAATAAAATCAAGACTTCTGTAGGTTTTTGAAAATTTGGCTGAAATAAATAAATACAGTCTACTATGCAGAATAATTTAACTTAAAGGTATTAGCGCTCAGTTCTATGATAAAATGTAAGTTAATCATTAGGAAAAAAAAAATTGCAAATGAAAGCTACAAGTACTACCATAACAATGCAAAGGAGAAACTTTGAAGTGGAGACACTTCAAAATCCTCTTAATGAAATGCAATCNAGGAAGCCAGTGGAGGAGTGAATACTAAATAGCAGTTCTATCACTTTTTTTTCCTGCTTTTCCTGGGAGTCAGCCAGAACATTTAATAACATTTAATTTTTTTGCTACAGGGAGCCCTTTTTGAAGAGCTACAAATTAATCTATCTCTATCTTAGGTCAAACATTGCTCAGAAAACCTTCATAGAAATGCAGATTACAGGAAATATTTCATAATGGCTTCCTCTGACCTAAGCTGCTCATTTGTTACTGCTGAACTACTA
The DNA here is from genome assembly GCA_013397515.1 of Upupa epops. Taxonomy (NCBI): domain Eukaryota; kingdom Metazoa; phylum Chordata; class Aves; order Bucerotiformes; family Upupidae; genus Upupa; species Upupa epops. The sequence continues at coordinate 6,312 of VZRI01001605.1, read as the reverse complement.
TAAACCAAATTAATATTTAGCTAAATCTGAAAATTACTTGTTACACATTTCATACCAAAAATAATTTATTTGAGAAACTGAACAGTGGAGTCAGTGTTTGGAATTCTATACTTTTAAGTCAAGGACAAAAGCATAATAAGTTAATTCAGAAGAAAAGTTGATTTTGTTTTCCACCACAATAATAGAATGTATTTCTGTATTAGTACTAATAATCAAGGAGGTAAATAATGACATAAGCATGCTTAATGTTGTTAAGTTGCTGATTACTTGTCATGTCATACAAATATTAGCTCTCTACACATAGCAATTGAAGGCACAAAGTGATATAATTTGGTACAGTGAACCTCACAATATGTTTTGCTTTTCACAGGGTGGGAACACAATGCAACCTGAGTGCTGTGACTTGCATAATAGATAGTAACATAATACATTTAATTTTCTATTACAACTACATGTTGTACAGTCCTGTACAGTTTTAACCCCTGTGAAAAGCCAGGTATAAAATACTGCCATGCCATAAGCATAGCTTTTCACATTTGCTTTGTAAGATGAGTACATCACAAAAAATTGCAGGTAATCAAGTACAGTATTTTTTTTCTGGAGGGCAGAATTGTCAGAGGTGAACAGGTACTCATGCAGTAGTCTCCAGATAAGTTTTATTCAGGGGAGAAACAGTTCAAGAAGCTGTTTGTTGTGCCTCTGCAATGGATCTCACCTTCTGAATTGAACCAAAACTTGTTTGCAGGGGAAGGTTTCATTGCTAGCACCATGACATAAATGTAAGAAGAGTTAGAAAAAGAATTTAGTTTTACTCTAATCACTTCAGCTCTCTGCTTTTTATATGACCACAGTGTCACATAAAGCTCTCAGAACACTTTAGAGAACACAGGAGTGAAGACAGAAACTGATAAGCAGGAGCAAAAGAAGAAACATTTATACTGATTCCTTATGTAAAATTTGTTCTTTGCTCAGCTGACATATTGGTGGATTGTCGTACTATGGTCAGCAGAAAAACTTGGGTGAGTATGTACCCTTGTGAATGAGGTTCTCATGTTTTTCCTTGCAGAATATTTCCAGTCCCTTAAGACATGCCAAATAAAATTATGCTATATATTAAGTGGTGAGATTTTTTATAATTTAATAATTTTGAAAAACAAAGGGGGTTTATTAGATACTTAAAACAGGATAATACTTATACATCTTCCAGGGACATCATTACATAACAGTTAAACCTAAGAGTATTGATGGAAACCCATCAGTTTTTAATGTTCATAAAAGTTACTGCCTTTCTAACTTGCCTCAGGCAAAAGGGAATTGTGATTTTTCTTCTTATTAAGGTTCCAGTATACTCTGGGGTATGACTATAAGGTAAAAGGACAAATTCCATGATTAACAATGAATGCAACAACTTTTGTTTTAGTATATAATGCAAGCATTATATAATAAAATATTTTACTTTTAACTACAGCTGTCTAGCTGAGAACGTGCACTATGTAAGAAAAACAAAACCCCAGAAAATCAAAAAGAAAAGAAAAAGACCCTGGAGGCAAGACTGTGCCAATAGTTCTTCAGAAACCACAGACATATTGCAAAATTCCTTTTTCTATGTAGAAAATTTTTCTGTATATAAAACTGACAGAAGACCAACTATGTTCATTATACAAAACATTAAAATCATTAAAAGAGGTTAAATCAATGGGTCAAAGTCAGTTGTATGAGTTTCAACCAGACCAAGTGCCAGGTCCTGTGTTTGGATCAAAATAACCACATGCAATATTACAGACTTGGGCAGCTTGGAAGGCCAAGAAGGCTAAAGGTATGCTGATTCGTATCAGAAATAGTGTACCAGCAAGAGCAGGCAAGAGATCATCACATTGCACTCCTCACTGGTGAGGCCATACCTCAAATACTGTGCTCAGTTTTGGCCAAGTCAATACAAAAAGAATATTTTGGTCCTGGAGCAGATGCAATGAAGGGAAAAAAGTTGGTGAAGGATCTAGAGATCAAGCCTTATGAGGAATGGCTGAGGAGCTGGGGCTATTTATTTGAAAACAAGGAGGCTGAGAGGAGACCTTATAACAAGGGATGTTGTAAAGATTTAGGTGTTGGTCTTTTCTCACAAGTAACAAGAGAAAAAGGCCTGATGTTGCTCCAGTGGATGTTTAGGTTTGACATCAGAAAAAACATTCAATGAAAGGATCATGAGAAATTGGAACTGAGTGTTGAGGGACTCATGTAGATACGGTGTTTAAGAATGTGATTTAGCACTGGGCTGGTTACAGTGAAGGTAATGATTGGCCTTTAAGAGTTCTTTAAGGTATTTTCCAACCTAAACAATTATATGATTCTATGAAAACACACAGACGTATGTACCTATACATCTACCTGCATATCTACATATATGTACATTTCTCAGGACATGTGTATATGTGAAAAATAAAAAAGGCTTTTGCATTCTGATCTTTCCCTTTGGCATATGTACTTCATAAAACAGAGAAATTTTGTCTTCAGTAAGCACCAATAAAATATTTTCCCAGAGGTTGTACAGCCTTTTCTATGTATCTTTTCCTGAGATATTTTAGAAGCTTTGTGTTCAGGGCTTTTTGTTTGTTTTTCTTATTAAAAAGTTGAAAATTAGACAATTGTTGAAAACAACTTCACTACAGGTCCTAGAAAATGCATTTGTCTGTTTATACTTGTTGCAAAGGGAAGATAAGTAATTATATTAAGTTAGAAGTACTTCTTGAATTTTTACATAACTGAGCAACACTAACAAAATTCAGAAATCAAGTGTTATAAGTTAGATATAACAAGCTATTTTGGGTTTTATTCATTTCACTTCACTCAAGTAACCTATATTAACACAAACAAAAAGCTTTACTTCTGGTTTAGTAAGCAATTTCAGATTTTATGGCATTAAATTTGATTGAAAGGGAACAATATTTTGGTAATGTAGCATTTCATTTGATTAACATTAGCACAAGGAGAAACTTTTAGCAATATTAAAATAGGTAAAAGATTCTACTGTTGCTTCTCACTTGACTTGCGCTTGAGTGTTAGTTCTGATGCTGAAAATTCCCAGGCAGATATAACTGGTATTTTATAAATACACTGTAATATAGATGTTTCTTTCTCACCTTTACATATGCAAAATGTGAATTTCATATAGCTTCTATCAGAATAAATTCACGTGACTTTGTACTGACTTAGGTCTTCTCTTTGTGTTGACTGTACATAATAGATCAATTACTACTTCAGGATTTCAGTTACATTTGTGCATGCAAAGTATATGCTACACATATGGCAGAAAGTTATATGGTCACTGAGTTACACTAAGCCTCTTTAATTCCATAAAATGTTGAGCTTTTATCGGGACAGCTGGCTGAATAATTTTAATACATGCCAAAGTATGCCCGCTGCCATTCCTAAACACTGAGAAGAGGGACGAAGGCAGAGGAGGTCTCTGGCCTCCTCAGCACAGGAGATGCTGGCAGGGATTAGGCTATTGAGAGAAGAAACGAGATGCAATCTAACAAACAAACACACAAGCATTCCAGGATTGCACAGTGAAAGAATTTTTACTTTTACAGTATACTTTTCTTTCTGGTGTAAACATGAACAGAAGAAATAAAGACGTAGAAAAGAAGAAATTATTGAGGAGCTCATTAGTAATATACTCATCTCTCAGACACTGTCCTTCTCCAAAATAAAATCAATATCTGAACTCTAAAATATATTTGTGACAAATACTGTATAACTACAAGTTATTTAAAGACAATTACATTTTGGAAGTGTGACCAAGACTTGACATTAGGAAAAGTTTTTTCACTGAAAGAGTGATCCAATTTTGGAACGAGCTGCCCACGGTGGTGGTTGAGTCACTGTCCCTGGAGGTGTTCAAGGTTAGTCTGGACGAAGTGTTGAGTGGCATGATCTAGATGTTAGATGTTAGATTTCTTTGGTTTATTTGGGTTTAAGTTGGACTGAATGATCTTTAAGGTCTTTTCCAACCTTATCATGATTGTGATACTGTGATATACCAAATGCCAAGTACAAGGGCAGGACATGCATTAACAATGGTGATTATATTCTTAACAGATACAGTGTTTCATAAAGAAAGTAAACTCAGTTATTATTGAATGCACTTTCCAGTTGGTAAAAATTTCATCTCACCCCAGAAAGGCACACAGTTCTGTTCCAGTTAAAAAAACTTTTGTTTTTCAAACTACTAGCAAAGCTTTCACTGCAAAGGGGACATGGGTTGAGAGATTTAGTTGAGAGGTTTGGAAATTTTCTGTTTATTTGCCATTTCCCACTGTTAAAAAGAAGTCTTTTGTAGGCTGAAGTGTTTTCATTCATGGGTGGGGTTTTTTTATTTTTTTAACTAATCTGTAATAAGAATAAAACCCTTGAAAAATTATTGAAATAATAAATGACTGCATTTTAAATATAGAAACTAAGCATAATTTGGAAGATTAACTAGAATTTTAAACTGAAATGTATTTACATTTCTTCTGAAACTGACATTCTTAATGAACCTCAGTTTTTGTGCCTAGCAGTCAGTAGCCTACATTTCACTGACATCTTACTGACAGTATTAATGTTTTCCACTGAGGAAAAAAACAACCTTTTTTGCTGCACAGCAATTTGTACTAATAGTTGTGAAGCTTCACCTCCAATGGACAGATACACTGAAGTATGACAGAACTGAGTAGCTGATATTCAACTGCCTGCTTAAGCAACAAAACGATTTTATTTACTTTAAAAGATTAATTTTTCCCCATTTAAAACTTATTCTGTAACAACTCAAGTGATTAACTGAAGAGACTATTCTCTTACTTTGTAAATTGGAATAATAAATATAGGAAATTTCATGTGTGACAATATTTATAGAGAACACAGGGAAGCCTTTTCCAAATACATGTCAAGGAAATATGTTGTCATGCAGACACAAATTCATGTTTAATGGTGACAGAAATTACACAAGGATCTTTGAAACTGATGTCTGTAAGAATAAATCAGAAGAAATAATATCCTGTGAAGAATCACATGTGAAAGAATGCCTGTGGATTCTGAATTATTTTCTAGAAACTGTCCTTTAATCTGTTCTCTTCTTTAGTGTGACTTCCTACTTGCACATATATTTAACCTAAAGATGAATATTGTATTACAATATTGACCAGTTATGGTTTGTTCTGGAAAATCATTGGAAACATGTGAGAATACTTAATTAGTGGGTTTATAATGATTTTTGAAACAGCAAGGAAAAGCTTGATGAACAGAAAAGCCATATGTAACAGAAAAATATAGCAGAAAAAATACAGGACAGGCATGCAAAGAGACTGGAAGAAAGGCCAAATTTTCATTATTTTTTTACTAGAATTACATTTCTTTAAATCTAAATATGTGGGATTAACCTTTGACAGTAGACTATAAAATTGACTCTGACTGAAGAAGAAATGGTCCTTATAAGGTCATAGTCCAGAAATTTACCTGTTAACTAATAATCAGAATGATATAACTTAAGTTGAAAAATGGCCCATGATGTCATCAAGTCCAACCCGAAACATGACAGTATCAAGTCCACTACTTACCAATGCCTTGCTGACCCCACTATTCCTGGTACAAGGAAAGATGACACTGGCCTTTCGTGTCTTCTGGGCACACTGGTGGCTCATATTCAGGTGGTTGTCAACCGGTACACCTAGGTCCTTCTCTATTGGGATGCTTCCCAGTCATTCATCCCCCAATCTATATCACTGCAGGGAATTATTGTGCCTACAATGTAAGACTCTGCACTTAGCCTTGTTAAATCTCACTCTGTTGGCCTCTGCATACTCAACACTCCCCCCAAAGCTTAGTGTAATCTGGAAATTACTGAGAGGAGATTCGATCCCCTCATTGAGGTCATCAATAGAGGTGCTGAATAAGACAGTGTCTAGTATTGATCCTTCGGGCACACCATTTGAAACCAATTGGGTGCAACATCATTCACAATCATCTCTGTGACTGGTCATCCAGTCAGTTTTTAATCCAGCAGAGGTGTACCCATGCAAGCCACATGCTGCCAGCTTCTTCAGAAGGATGTCGTAAAAGACCATATCCAAGGCTTTGCTGAAGTATCACAGTAAAGATAAAGTTGGAAAAGACCTTAAAGATCATCCAGTCCAACTAAAATCCAAATAAACCAAAGAAACCTAACATCTAACATCTAGATCATGCCACTCAGCATTTCATCCAGACTAACCTTGAACACCTCCAGGGACAGTGACTCAACCATATCTGTGGACAGCCCATTGCAAAACTGGATTA